>JBBBDQ010000328.1:1220000-1507500 GCA_037127315.1 Ascarosepion bandense | reverse complement strand
GCTCATGGATGGCACAAGGTTGGTATGTAAGTATGTAAGCACAAGAATTTATAAAAGTTCTTAAGTGTCTTTGAGAGATATTAGTTTCAGTTTTGGGCAATATGTTCTGTGAATATGAAAAGGAAGGTAGAACGTCTGAGAGAAGTAAAAAGGATGAAAATGACGAGAAAGGTGTGTGGAGTAGTAGCAGTTGTGAAGCTGAGATTCCTTTGATGTATCCACTCACAGTTGTACATGTTTGTTTCTTGATGTCTTCTCTGTGTGTCTCTAGTTGTAATCTCCCTTCTCCTTTATCTTTTAGACAAGGGATCTATTTATACTGTTAGTGAAGTTGAAAGAGGCTCCAATTAAGTTGTTGATTATTTCAGGCGTGCACATTTCTTATTGGTCACCATATATTTCTTTAGGATTGTATTTAATTAACTTCAGTTGAAAATTATATGCGGAGCCTATTGCACAAAGCCCAAAATATGTTATTATGTTTTAAGCTGTAAAGGAGATAATTTCCTGTTTCTGTAGTGTCACTACAATACCACTAATATGAGTTGTTTTTGAGACTTATATGAGGTGAACTTTAATATAAAAATATCCTCATAATCTTCACTTCCTACCACTTTCTCTTTCATTCATATCACCTCATTCATCATAACAATTTTAACAGTGAACCTTTACCATTAGTGGCTCTGAAACCTTGTATTAAGTGAACTTTAATATAAAAAATATTCTCATAATCTTCACTTCCTAACACCTTCTCTTTCGCTCATATCGCACCTCATTCATCATAATCATTTTATCTGCAACCCAGATTAACAACTCTCAGATAAAAGTTTGCCGATTAGTGTTAAATTCAATTCAAAACTCTGCTATTTCATTGTGTGAGCCACATCTTACAAAATATACATCTTCAAGTCTTTTTTATTGCAATCTAAGTATTTGGTGGGGTTAGATCCAGTCAGTCAGTTAAGTGCCATACATGATATAAGCTTGGGCAATCATGTCTCGAAAAGAAATGACTGACTGGGAAAACTTTCCCACAGTAGGTTGCCATTACTTTCTAGAGTAGACTGGTTGTTAACCAAGGCTATAGAACCCAATCTGTCCTGTTATTTAACCCATAGCTGAAGGGAAGAGATGGCTTAATACCTTTCTCATGGTTATTTGCATGTAAGTGAATGCAGCATTCTTAGATTAAAAGAAAATTTAATTTAATGGTATTTTAAAAATGTATGAATGTCTGCATTTAGTATCAAATTCATTCAGAGTTAGTCATTTGAACTGTTTTCTTCTCTCTCTTGATATGAATCCTTCTTCCTCCAGCTATGGGTTAAATAGGAGGACACGTAATTAATTTAATTATTGTTATTCTCAAAAAAAGATTATTAATGAAAAAAAATTATTCTTATAATCCAAAATATATTTTGGCTTTAAATAACCCACAAAAGGTTGATAAGCTGTAAAAAAAGATAAATCCTTCGATCAACCAATCTTTTTTTTAAAAAGAAACAAATAAAAGTTTTACACCGTGTTCATTTTTGCTTCGTAATTAATGGCCGTTCTTTAATAAGAAATTTTAAAATAATTTCCCTTTCTTGAATTTCTGTACGAATATAACTTTTTAGCATAATAAGCGAAAAATGCTTTAAAAAATAAACTGTTTTTCTAATTATTTAATAACAATCAAAATAATAGACAGAAAAAAAATACGAAAAATGGCTCAGATTCGGATAACATTTTTACGAAACGAAACAAACACAGAAAAAAAAAACGAAACAGTTTTGTTTTTTGTTTTTTTTTGTTAGCTGAAACTACAATAATAAAAGCAAGGTAAGTTAAGTAAGTACATACGATTTATAGTTTTTATTTTATTTTTATTTTTTGCATAATATTTTATTCAATATTAGCGGAAAAAGAAAAGATATAAAAAAAATAAACTTGATCGCTATGTGTCGGGAGACGAAAACGAAAGTATCAAGTTATTGACAAAAATGCAAATTTGGTTATTTCATCAATAAATCCATTCTTAGCCTAAAAATAGAAAAATAAAAATGAAAGTGGCGTCTTGAATTTTTTCACGTTAATTTATTCTCGTCTGCTTCGCTGATGTCTTCAGTTTTGCTAATTTGCATAACCAACAAAAAACAAATAAAAAATCTATCAACAAAATTCAAACAGCGTTTACATTGCAATGTTAGCAATTTTGATTATTTTTTTGTCAATTTACGATGCTAACCACCCTTATTGAAAAAAATGTTATCATGGCTTAGTTTATGTAATTTCCGTAGAATTTATATTTAAATTCGTTAATTAATTTAAATCTATGGAATTTTTGTTTTGTTTGCTACATACAATTTTCATTTTTAATCGTGCGTTGTCTTCCAGGAATACAAACCTTTTTAAATTAATTATAAAATGAAAGTGCGATTATAATGTGAATTTTCAAACATTGAAACACGTAAAGAATTTAAAACTGTTTTTAAAAATATGAAAATAATTGTTGAACATATGTTACTTAAAAATTAAAACTGCATAAAATTTGAAATTTAAAACGATTAGACCCTAAACTTTCCTATTGTCAAAAGTCAAAACAAAATTGGAAAAATTAAATATTTAGGATTTTTAGTGGGTACTCATTTTCTCATACAACCTTATAGTAAATCGATCCTCCATTTTGGAAACACTCGCGTTTGGGTCGCTTTGATGTCGCTAACACTATGTATAGAGAAGCTTACAATTTGAAGATCGACAAACCCATGGAAAAATTTTACTTATCCCTACTTCATATGAATGAAAAATAAATTATTGAAAACATTAAAAAAAAAAACAGGTTTGAACAGAGTTTCTTTAAAATAATTCCTGTTGTAAAAAATTTGGGAAGAAAAATAGGAAATGTAAATAAAATATTAAAAAAAAAAAATTTGACAGAGAATTTTTTAAAAAAAATTTGAATAAAAACATACTTCCGGAACGGTTTTTAGTTTAATTTCCTACAAGTTTTGGAAAAAAATAAGAAAAGGGCAACAACTTGATGCGAATGTCTCCAAAATGGAGGATTGGTTTACTATAATGTTATATGAGAAACTGAGCACCCTCTAAAACTCTTTTATTATTTAATTTTTTCCAAATTCTTTTTTGAAAATAGAAATTTTATGTACTAATCGATAAGAATGCATTGAAAAAAGTAAAAAAAAAAGATAATCAACAAATTTACAGGTGGTGGTAATGTCATACAGGTCTGCCCGAAAAAGGTAACAGTTTTTAAAAGCTTATAAAAATTCAAATCCATAAAAATAAAAAATGTCAAATTTGAGTTATTGTTTGTTTGAATACAAAAAAAATTAAAAAGATAATTTATGTGAGAAAGTGGAAAACAAACATGAAAGTTTGGTAAAAAGATGTTTTTTTCATCAAACTTTCATGGTGCGGAATTCAGTACATAACTAGCCAGATGACACTGAAATCCGCTTCCACCCACTAAAAATGTACTAAAAATATAAGTTTTTGTTGTAAAGAAAATACTTTGAAATTTGTTTTATAAAAATATTAAGTTTCAATTTTTAAAAGTAAAATTTTATCCATGTGTATGTATTAAAAAAAATGTATGTGTAATTCCTTTTTGTTCATGCCTTACAGCTCTCATACATCTGAACTTTATTTATCATATGTAGCGCAAGTTTAGCCATACTTGCTATATAAATCCATTAAATTGAACATTTCCTTTTTTTATACTGAATATTAACTAAGGCACATAAACAAAAATAACACACGATAACATATAATAAAAATATACAAGTGATTTTAAAAATAGATTTCAAATTATCTTCAAAATATGAAAAAACTTTGAAAAAGTAATGTAGTGGATTCCAGGTCTATTACCTTCTTCAGGTAATCAGAATTTCAAGAGTCATGTCACTTCTTGATGTCTGAGTTATCTTCCTTTAACTCAAATCTCTAAGTTATTTGATCACTGCTGCTGTAGCTGGGTACTGAACTCATAACATTTTAGGTTAAGTCACTGGATCTAACCAACAATTTTATCCACTGAGCCAATTGTCTTCAAGGATATATGTCACTACAGCACTGGTGAACAAAAACTTAATCAAGTTAAAGTGAGACAACTAAGACATCTAGAAATGGCATGACTCGTGGAATGAGAACAATCTATTCTAATCACCTGAAGAAGGCTAAAGCCTACAACAGCCGAAATGTTGTGAATATGGTAATAAAGATGAGGACAGTAGTCTAAGTAATGTAAATAATTATAATAACTCATCTCTGAAATAGAGACAAAAGCAGACTTATAAGTAATAATTTTGGGTGCAAAATATGCATCACATGTTTACAGTATCTTCTTTTCTCACCTACTCCAAATACACATATGTTTGGTATTTTAAATTTAACAATTGCCACATTTTTATCATTCCTATGCCTTATTTATTTACATCTTATTTATTAAGATGGCTCTGTGTTTTGTTTTTCTGAACTTCTTTTTTTATTATTACAGTTTTTATGCCTGAGGATAACACAAACTGACATGGATATTAATAAAAAGAAAAAAACTTGGGATTGTAAGGTGTGCAACTTTTCAGCCACCTGCAAATCAAAACTTGAGTGTCACATAAGAACACACACTGGAGAAAAACCATTCCATTGTGATCTCTGTGGATCAAAATTTTCTCACAAATCAGCTCTCAAGCAACACACTATGTCACATTCAGCTGAAAAACCTTTTCATTGTGAAATTTGTGGATCAAGATTTAATCGGAGCTCAGTTCTCAAAGAGCATTTATTAATTCATACTGGAGAGAAAAACTTCCATTGTGAATTTTGTGAAGCGAAATTCTACAGAAAGTCATGTCTTAAACGGCATATGTCATGTCATACAGGACAGAAAACTTTCAGCTGTGAGGTTTGTGGAGTTAATTTTGCAAGAAGTGCATATCTGGAAGAACATGTTAAAATACACACAGGTGTGAAACCTTTCCAGTGTGAGGTTTGTAGTGCTAGATTTTCTAAAAATTCTTCCCTCAAACAACACTTGTTAATACATATGGGAGAGAAACGTTTCGAATGTGAAATATGTGAATCTAAATTTCACACCAAGTCAAATCTCAAGCAACATTTGTTGTCGCATAGTAGAGAAAAACAATTCCATTGTGACATCTGTGGGTTAAAATATTCTCACAATTCAACACTCAAGCAACACAAGTTAATGCACACTGGAGAAAAACCTTTTCATTGTAAAGTGTGTGGTGGAACATTTTCTTCTAAATCCAACCTTAAGCAGCATATCTTAACACACACTGGCATAAAAAATTTTCAGTGTAATGTCTGTGAAGCAAAATTTTCTAAAAGTTCACATTTAAAAGAACATATAAGAATACACACTGGTGAAAAACCTTTCCATTGTGATACCTGTAATTCATGCTTTTCTCAAAGCTCAGCTCTTAAACATCACATGTTAACACATCATTGTGCACAACCATGTCATCCTATAGATAGCAAATCAGAATTTTATAAAGAGTCTTCTAATAAGCAAGATATGGAATCTGCTGATAAATATTTTCCTTGTGAAGCTTGCAGCTTGAAATTTTCTCAAAAATCAAATCTTAAGCAGCACATGTTAATTCATTCTGGAGAAAAAAAAGTTCCACTGTGAAGTTTGCGATGCAAAATTTTCCAGAAATTCAGGTCTTAAACAACACATAGTAACACATTCTAGAGAGAAGCTATTCCCTTGTGATATTTGTGGGTCAAAGTTCTTCAGGAATCCTGATCTTAAACGTCACATGTTAACACAAACTGGTGAAAAGTCATACACGTGTGATACTTGTGGTGCAAAATTTTCTGCAACAGTTCAGCTCAAACGTCATACATTGACTCACACGAGAAAAAAATTTTGATTGCATGGTTTGTGGAGCAAAATTTTCTGTGAATTCTGATCTGAAACAGCATTTGTTAACACACACTGGAGAAAAGCCTTTCAGTTGTGTGGTTTGTGTGGCAAAATCTTCCCAGAGTTCTGTTGATCCATATAGAAGAGAAACCTTTTCATTGTGATGCTTGCAGGTGTATTTTTTCTCAGTGCTTGTCTCTAAAAAGAAAAAATATATTTAAGAGAAGTGTTTCTTAAATTTTTAATGAGTTTTGCTCTTGTGTGATTTATATATAACTAGAGAAATTCTTATGTTAATTGTGAACGTTCTTTGCATTTTTTCTAGGATATTTCAGCACCTATACTCTTGTGCAAATTAACTGAAACAAAACGAATAATGCCTTTCTCGGATCTTTCACACTTTCCCTGATCATGTATACATTGTCTCTTGGTGGTGTTTTTCTCTTCCAACTGCATTTTCCTTTATGTTTTGGACTGATGGATCCAGTTTCTTTCTTCACCTTGATGACACTACTGACAGTTGAAAATCTGACATCAACATCCATGATCTCTCTGTAAGGCTTGCCAGTGTGTTCATGTAGCATTACAATTTTCATACGCTTCCTTGGATGAATGTCCATCACAGACAATGGCCATAGGACAACTAATCTAGAGTCGAGACAATGAGTGTCTGGGCATGATAAAATATCTGATGCAATCACAGATGACGCAAACAAATTTCATCACACAACCCAAAAACAGATTCATATTACTGTACACCACTGCAAATGACCTAATCTGAGAAAAAATAAAAATCGATTACATCCTGTAACTCCAGTATGGTGAAAGAAAGGAAACTAAAGCAATTGTTTCAATTAATTTGCTCAAATGTGTACAGTTTGGCATTAAGTATTTAAGTAGCAGCACTAACCAGTATTTGTGTATATTTCTGAGATTAGGTAGTATTTACATTATTCGGACTATTGTCCTGATCTTTGTTGCCATTTGTATAACGTTTTGGTCATTGTACACTCCAGCCTTCTTCAGGTGCTAGAAATTTCGAACCGAACCCTTTATTGCAATCACTGGGGTATATCATCCTCATTCCTTGCGTAAATCCTCGATTGGAAGTCATGAGTTATCTTCCTCTAACCCTGCACCACTGCTGTAGCCTGGTATAGAACTCACAACTCTAAGAGTCAAGTCAGGAACTAACCAACATCTATAAAGGGTTCAGTTTGAAATTCCTAGCACCTGAAGAAGGCTGGAGCATACAACGGCCGAAACGTCATACAAATGGTAACAAAGATGATGACATTAGTCCGAATAATGTAAATACTGTAACACTAACCAGTTTTTCAGAAATTAGCATGATCTTTTTTACTCCGAATAATTACAACAATAGGCAAAGGAAATTTATGCTAGATTTGAATGTTGTTAAATTTAAATTAGAATTGGCTACAACCCATTCCATAAGCTGGAATCAATGAAGATCGTCTTTATGGGTAAAGTTTTCTTTGATCTGTAAACATCCTAAAGATAACTGGGATTTTTTTTTTTTAATCAATTCACCCCAAGCAAGGTGATAATGGCAGTAAGTCACCGGAAGTGAAAGAGAAGAAAAAACTTTAGAAGGAACCAGAAACCCAATGTTAAACATGAAACCAGGGATAAATCTTTATTACTATTCAAAAGACCAGAGATGAGTATGAACCGGACAATGGTCGAATTTATCTACTACAATGAGAAAAAAAAATGAAACAAATAGTAAGGTAAAAGTTCGGGTAAAGACATTAAAAGTAGACTTTAGAAGGAACAAGAAATTCAATCCTAAACAGGAAATAAGGGATAAACCTTTATTCCTGGTAAAAGTTTCAGAAAAGGTGTGAACTGGATGATAGGTAAAT
This sequence comes from Ascarosepion bandense, assembly GCA_037127315.1. Taxonomy (NCBI): domain Eukaryota; kingdom Metazoa; phylum Mollusca; class Cephalopoda; order Sepiida; family Sepiidae; genus Ascarosepion; species Ascarosepion bandense. Next base: position 1,499,721 of record JBBBDQ010000328.1, on the reverse strand, counting down.
TTGCCTACCGCTATTGAGGAAAAAAAAAAAATAGTAAATAAAATTTCAGAGTTTAGGTGGAGATGTTAGAACTAGACTTTAAAAGGTACAGGAAATCCAATCATAAATAGGAAACTAGAGATAAACCTCTACAAAATTATTTTTTTCTAAAATTTATATCATCAAAAATTGAAAAAAAGTTAATGATGCTTCTACTGAGCACTGAGTGAAAAAATTCTGCTCACCTTGACATATGTTAAATTGAATAATTGTACATATATCTATAGGTGTTATTGTAATAAAATTTATATGCACCTATATGTAGAGATGAGACATGGAAAATTTCATAAACAACATATTTCACCAATGTATGCTGGGTTCGATTTCCTCAGGTCAAAATTGAAAATAAAACTGTGTAAGGAAAAGGCATTGGGATATTTAAGATAGGAGGAGCTATAAATTAAATTACCTCATAAGATCCAACAACCAGAAAATGTTTTTGTTTTATTTGTATATATTTAGGCAGTATATCTTTATTTAAGTATGTTTGATTAATAATTTAGACATGTCTTTATTTTTATTTTACTTCTCTCTTAGTTACAAATAAGTTTCCTGATATGGTGATTAATAACGGCAAGAAAGGTGCTTTAGGTATTTTCATTCATTTTAGTTTTATTTTCCCCATGTACTTTCAATCTTACCCAAGACCATCTTCAGGGGGTTGATTGTTAAGACAATTAAAGTAGTTGTCAGTTATGAATATCTTGTGGTTTAATCATTACAAGTTTTGAAAATACACGTAAGAATGCAATACCGATTTTAAAATTATATGGTGCAAGGGAACTAATTTCATTTTTAATTTCTTTAAAACTTACAATTTACATGTTTAAAACTAAAGTTTTTCTTCCAAAAATTACACTTTAGATATTTTAAAAACTTACTTTTATAGGCATCTTAGAACATTGTTACTATCTTCATAATTAATTTTGTCTTGTGTTAGTTTTAATTTTTTGATAAAGATGGCTTCAAGAATTTGAAGTTTTTTTGTTTGTTATTTTCATGGTGAAGTATGTATGTACTGTCAATTAATATTTCCTTAAATGGTGAATGTGGACAGGAATGTTCATTTAAATGTGCAATCCATGATGAATCAGACATCTCAGCCTTCTTGTTGTCATATGACCAACATATATATCTGCTTTTGTCAGAGATAAAATCTTCCAAAGGACATTTAAACTGATATACAATGTTTTTTGCACAAAATGCTAGTTGATAGAGAGGATTTATTGTGGATGATTAGTTTGGTTGTATTAAATTTAGTATAGTATATTAATTTCTTTCTGGGATCTGTGTGGAATGAATTAGTATCTATAGGTTGTTTTTTTTAGGATTTTTTATCTTGTTTATAGTTATAATGTATTTGATTACAATATAGTAAGTTGATATGTTTAGGATTATTTTAGGATGTATTAGGTTCTTTTTGATGTATGTTTATATTTCTAATAGCTCATCTAATTTGTTAATCAACGATCTACTTAGGAAAGTCATTATTAATGAGAGTTTGATGTCTTTTTAATTCAATGTAAAAATCTTTTTCATTGAGGAGTTAACAAGTTACAAGAGGATGAAAAAATAGAAATATGTTTCAATTATTTAATCAAACATGCTTATATATATATATATGATAAAAATATAGTTTTAAGCTATGCTATATTTATGGGTTAAAGTGCTCGATATCAAGAATAGAGCAGAGCATATATAAATATAAAAGTGCACATTAAAGTCAACAGTCTGTTTTCTGCTTAAACACAATCTCCATGTCATATGCATTGTGTTTTGGCTCAACTATATATGCTGGTAAATAGTGCATTATGGGTAGGTTTATTGTATTGTTCTAACAGTTATTGGATGGATGGTAACAATTATGTATCATATCATTCTAGGGGTTATTCAGTCAAAATACTGATGAGCTTACTGGACTAAGGCATGTTTGTTTTAATTAATGGTAAAAGTTAGAGTTTGCACAAATTAACCCATCAATGCCCACCAGAAAATCTAGTATTATAAAACAATGGCAGCTGTTGAAAAACTAAGAACCATTTGGAAAGACAAGAATATCTGACTGTTGGGTGCATTGATCTTCTTAAACTTTCTGTGTGCCTGCAAATCTTAGACATTAACAGCAGAATTACAGTGAAGAATCCAAGCATTAGAAATGAGATGCTTCAGAACCATCCTATGTAGACAACATCAAAAACAATGCAATGTGAGACATTATCAGAAAAGAAACTTGCCTCATAGAAGATCTCATATCCACTGTCAAGAAGGGAAATTTGAAATGATATGGTGATTTTCTAAAAGTAGCTTAGACGTAGCACAAAGCTGAGAGTATGGGGGCACCCAGTGAAGATTGAATTTACTATTCATAACTATTCTACCACGACAAGCTTGCTAATAATTACGTGATGTCAAGATGCCCAATTTAAAATGACATGGACATGAAAAAGTTGAAATGGCATGGATATGGAGGTGATGTAGAAATGGGCTGGATATGAAGAAAATGTTGAAATGGTATGGACATGTCATAAGAAGCAACAATTTTTCTATTGCCATCCTTCATGGTATTGCCTCAGGCAAAGAGGAAATCAGGGCAGCTGACCATGTCACTGAATGGGCTGAAAAATTATTCACAGAGTCAGACTTTAGCACATATTTAAAGGGAGCTGCATGGCAGCCTTACAACCACACCTGGTCACTGGACAGATGATAACAAAAGACAAGCTTACAATTTAGAAAACGTTTTTGCTTTGCAATAAAGTGTGAAAGTATGAATTTTGTCATTCTTTCCTATTATGTTTGGGCTGCAATATTAATGAAAAGAAAATCAAAACATGTCTAAAGTACACGAAGTAAATCTAAATCAGGAAGAATACAAAATTCACATCAATCTGTAAACCAGGTAAAATAATACCTGTATTTACCATTTCAATGATAATCTGAATATTTGGTAAAAGTCTAGAACCAGGGCCATAAAACACAAGCCATAATTCACATACACGAAAATTAAAGTAAATTTGTTAATACTTATGTAAGTACCTTTACTCATTTTCAATATCTACATTTTAAATGAATTTTGATAAATAAAAAAACTTTCTTGAAGCTTTCAATTTAGTTTTAATTGAAAGCTAAAAGATTAAATTTACTATTTTCCAGTAAGCAAAATACTTTGGTGTATTTCAAACAGAAATTATATTGATTGGAATCTAAAATTTTGAGATTTTTTAAAACTTTCAATTTTTCGGGTATTTTTGAGCAATTGACACATTTGTAAACAAAAGTTAATTCTCAGTTTTAAAAATCTTGCAAAAATAAAATATTCATCACTGACATGTTACTTTAGCAAAATTAGAAAATTTAAAGTTACATTAATCTGATTTGAAATAAATATTACTTGCTTACTGTCTGAAATGTAGTATAAAAGCATTTCTTAATCATGGTGGTCTTGTTATCTGAGGTTTGTGGTTGATAAGTGACAGCTGGACCTGTCAAAATAGCTAAGTATGGCTGACCAGACTTGACATAAATATATGTAACCTAAGTGAACGTTTCATTTTTGGTTTTTAGTTACATGCAAATTAAAAAAACATTTGTTAAATTGTTAAAACATTGATAGTTACATTAAGCTAGGGTATCTGTGTGTGTGTGTGTGTGTGTGGTTGCACATAGGTGTGTGTATGTATGCGCGTATGTATATATATGTGTGTGATAAGAAGACAGCAAGGCCAAAAAAGACTAGTTTTATTTAGACAGCAAATAAATATGATTCTAATGACAAAGTTCACCAAGTTTAAGTTACATGTATCAGATTCAAAGATTTTATGACTATTGTTAAATTGGGGGTTGACACGGAGTAGTTTACGGGTGTGTTTAATATAAATATACCTTAATTTTAAGCGAGTGGGGGACTAGTTTTGATGCAGGACTAGATTTGACACAGCAGACTAGCTCTGACACAGCAGACTAGCCCAGAGAGAGCCCTGCCTGGTTGTCAAGTGCGATGTGTGTTGTTGTGCTGGAGAATTATACTGCGGAATGCCACATCATCACTCCAGCTTGACTGAGAGAATAAAAGTCCCAATGTCTTGTTAAAACATTGATAGTTACATTAAGCTAGGGTATCTGTGTGTGTGTGTGTGTGTGTGGTTGCACATAGGTGTGTGTATGTATGCGCGTATGTATATATATGTGTGTGATAAGAAGACAGCAAGGCCAAAAAAGACTAGTTTTATTTAGACAGCAAATAAATATGATTCTAATGACAAAGTTCACCAAGTTTAAGTTACATGTATCAGATTCAAAGATTTTATGACTATTGTTAAATTGGGAGTTGACACGGAGTAGTTTACGGGTGTGTTTAATATAAATATACCTTAATTTTAAGCGAGTGGGGGACTAGTTTTGATGCAGGACTAGATTTGACACAGCAGACTAGCTCTGACACAGCAGACTAGCCCAGAGAGAGCCCTGCCTGGTTGTCAAGTGCGATGTGTGTTGTTGTGCTGGAGAATTATACTGCGGAATGCCACATCATCACTCCAGCTTGACTGAGAGAATAAAAGTCCCAATGTCTTAAATTCATTTTCAGATTTGGTTTTTCTTTTTAAAACTCTTCAAATTTGTTGTTTTTGTTTTTTGGTGAAAAACAATAACAACACATGCAACGTGGTGTCCTAACTAATAAGCGGCCATCGACAAATGAGCTAATAATGAATTACCATTGTTAATACCACTTTTCAACGGTTATTTGGTGTTATATATAGTAAAATTAAAATTTTAAACAATATTTTTGACAATTATCTAATTTTTTATAGAATTTTAGTTAATTTAACTCAATAATTTGTATGTCATTTATGCCCTATCATAAAAAATAAAACACCCAGATATCTGCATACAAAAATAATGTTTTAGTTATTTTAAAAATCTTGGTGTGTTAAGATTTGTATTAAACTTTACAATTTTCAATTAGTAAATATAGTTTTCACTTATTAACTTAATAACCTAAAGGATTAAAAAATTTTTTTAAAAATGTTTGAAACTTTAGAAATTATTATACTTAAAAAATAAAAATGAAAATAATTCTTGTAAAAATTCATTATTCATTGAATTTTTTTTCTCTTCAGACTATAATATCCTTAATATATATTGTTTATAAAATTAATTAAAAGTTTATCTGAATAAAAAAGGCACAGTTTTATTGCATTTTTTTTTTACCAGTCAGAGCAGATTTTCTGAAAAGAAGTTTGGAAAAAAAATAGGTGATTTACACTCTCCAATGAGTCCTGCATATAACTAATAAAACAAATTTTAATGACAACAGTCAATTTCTAGAAGTTTCTGGAAATTAATTGAAGGTGGGTAACATGTTAAAAAAATATATTTATACCAAGATTTTATAAGAATAATGATTCCAAAATTAATTTCAGTTATTTGTGAATAAGTCTTGAAAGTTGCATCAAATTCTGGCCATTATTTGATTTTTGCAAGAATTTCCAAATTAATGTCTTTCACTGGCAAAAAATATAAGCTGTGTAATTTGCCATAGTAAACTCTTGTAATTGATACCAAAGGGTACAAAAAACAGACAACCTACGTTGGTCTTTATCAATGATCTTCTTGATGTCAGCAGTTCCCAAGTAGGCATCTATGCAGATGACGCCACCATTTACTCCCATCTCAACAAGAAATCTACCAAGGCTGGCAAAGAAAACCTGGCCAATCAGTGGTTAATTGGGCAGGAAATGGCTTGTTAACTTTAATGTCTCCAAAACAAAACTGCTCTCCTTTAACCGCCATAGAGAAACATTCCTGACACCCATCAGCATGGCCAATGCAGTCTCCTTGAGAGCAAAACATTGCACCTTCTTGGCCTTACATTTTCAACAGACCTGAAGTGGAACAGATACATTAGATCTATAGTTGCATCTACTGTTAGAAAGGTTTGGGCTCTCTGTTGAGCCAAAATGTTTTTTTTGCCAGAATCTGTCTTGCACATTTATAAATCTACCATTTATCTGTGCATTGAATACTGTTGCCATATCTGGTTAGGTGCTCTTGCTGTTCATCTCAAAGTTCTCGGCAAAATCTAAAGAAGATCTGCAATATAATTGATCCTGACTTGGCATCTCAATTTCAGTCACTTTCATACTGACATGCCATGGCTTCCCTCTGCCTTTTCTACAAATATTTTCATAGCAACTACTCTGACAAGCTTTTTTTTCTGGTGCTCCAACTACATGAACTTAAGTTTGTTACCAGACTGGTAAGTCCCATCATTTTAGGATTGTTAAATGGTACCACCACTTTTATTCAAACAGTTTCTTTCCTTGCACTTCCTGCCTGTGGAACTCCATTCTGCTTACTTGCTTCCCTGATAGCTACAATCTCAAAAAACTTTAAATGCAACATCAACTGCCATCTTCTATCTTCTTCAATCCCATTCATCTTTTATTGTTTCTTCAATACCTCCTGTGCCCAGTATTTCCTCTCACTGTAACCTCCTGCACACTAGTGACAGTCCCACCTTGGCTGGGGTAAAATGATGAAAAAAAAAAACAAAAAAACAAAGAAAACTTCCACACAGGAAAAACTGTTCACAGTGGCTCTCAGGTGTTGTCTGACTAGCTCATGTTGCTATCCCCACTTATGTCTATCTTCAAGAGTACCTTTCATGACCATCTTATTTTGCCATGTGACATGATCAAGCCATGCCAGCTTCCAAAGCTTAATACTGGCAAGTAGATCCCTATCATTTTAAAATGATTGTTAAACTTTTAAAAATTTATTACAAATGGAAAAAAGCTTTCTACAAATTAATGATGAACCAAATATAGTTTTCGTTCTGTCACTTCATGATTGTAACTTGCAACTTTACACTATAAATTTAAAAGTAAAAAATGTTTATCAACAAAGACCAAAAACTGGCTAAATCAGTTGATGTTATTTTTTTCAAGAAATTTAGAAAAATGTTTTTGCAAGAATGTTGGTGATCTGTTCAGCAAATCTATCTTCACTGACTTCCACATTTAGTGAGTCTAATTTAGAAATGTATCTTCTATATGCTATGTCCCTTCAGGATATTAACAATCATGGCTCTCAACAATTTCCTGTCTTTGTAGCTCTTAATAAATTGTCTTTTTGTCTTCTAAACCTTGCTCTGCTATGCATTTACTTAAGCATGGTAGGTGAGTTATACATTGTTTTCCTCTGTGCCTCTTGATTTCAATGTCCTGTGAGTATCAAATTTTACAAGCCCTCTTTCCTTATTATGTGCCCTAGAAATTTCATCTCTTTCTGGTGTTAAGTATAAGTGTGATTTTTGTTTCTATTTTTCTAAAACTTTATCACTGCTCACATGTTTGGTACATGGCATTCTCAGCATCTGTCTGTAGAACCACATTTCTGTTGCATCAGGTCTATCTTTGATGAGATTATCCAGCATTCACTGCCATATAATAGTCCAGTACACCTTTCTTCATTTTTAATAAAATATTTTCTGTTTCTTACTTTGCTCAGCTTTTGGAAGGCATCTTTTGCTATCCCAATTTACCTTTGGAATTCAGTGTTTGACTTTCCATCCTCTGTTAAAACACTTCCCAGTATACATATACATAAAATAGAATTTTATTGCAAAACTTCAAAAACAAAACAAAAAAAGAAACTTTCAGGTAATAACGATTTAAATCAGTCTTAATAATTAACCCATAGCTTGAGGGGAAGTGGTTGATTCATACCATACCAAGAGTATTTGGACATAAGTGAATTGAAACTCAGCTTTTCAATTAACAATTCGAAGGTAGCCCATAAATACATTTTTGGTGCTTAAAGGAGCTCTTCAGTGATATCCTGCCTTCATTGCCGATTTTGGGTTTTTAAACATCATATCGGATCCAGCAGTAAGTCAAACTTTCGGTCCAGAAGTACCAAGCCGGCTCCTTCCTTTTGTCTGGATTTAAATTTTCTTTTCAGCAGAATTTCGTACTTTTTATTGTTAACTCTAGCCAGTGAGAAGAGTTTATTTTCCCGCCCTCCCCTATTTAATAACAAATCCGAGTTGCACCTGTTTTTTCTTTAATCGTGGCTAGTCTGTCTGGTATGTTTGTTCATTTTTTCTTTCTTTACTAAATTTACCCCTATACTTTGTGTTGCTAATACTAATTATACTTTCTTGCCTCTATTTATTAACAGACTTACGGCCTATCACGTTGAATACACCAGTTCTCGCTCGATCACCGAAGTTAAGCAACGTTGAGCCTGGTCAGTACTTAGATGGGTGACCGCTTGGGAATACCAGGTGCTGTAAGCGTATAGTGACGGATGTGCGTTGTGGTGCAGTGGATATTGGCTCAGAAAGAGAAATTGGTGAGCCAAGTTTGAATTCCAGTTGAATACAACTGCATTCACTTAAGCACTGATACCCTTGGGAAAGGTATTAATCCATCTATTCCCTCCAGTTATGGGTTAAATAACAAGGGTAGGACTTCGGGACCCTGATCTTAAAAAACAAATCCCAATGAATCGTGAAAAGAAAAATGTTGTAAAAATAAAATAACCTTACCCAAAATCATTGGTTATGACCTTAAATGATCCCATAAGGATTGATAGGTTGTTAAGCCTCAAAAACAAACAAACTATTTATTAACATAGATTTTTAATTCAACTGGTCTATAATTAGCTATACCCTTCCCAAAAATTACTTATATTCGTCATTGATTAGTTAATCCCAATTGTGAAAATTAAAACTAAAATACTTATGCCAGTCAACTTTTACTATTCTTTAAAACCCTCGATCTATATAGATTTCGGCTGAAATAACTATTTTTCTTCGGGGGGGGGGGGGGGGGGTTAATGTTACTACTTTTGCTAATTTCCCTTCCTACTCATAATGTTTGTACTTGTAATTAACGTTTCCAGCCTAAGTTTAAAATTCCTTATTACCTGAATACCTTCCACACAAATTCATACTTCCACTATCACTCCCCCACACATACTCATTCAGGCCTACATTCTGATCTATAAATAAAACTACAGCTGACTATTATATCATTTATGCTTGACAGCTAGTAAAAATACTCTGTAGTAATCCTATGGATCGATTTCCTCCATCGATTTCCTTCTCCTCCATTGTGTCAGATCTTTTAAACCAGTATTCATTATACCAACCGTATATCCAAGTATGCAGCACCTGATATTCTTAAGTCGTCACCCATGTAGATACTGACCAAGCTTGACATTGTAGAAACTATGACGTGGCTGTAAGTCTGATTTCACTAAGAAATGAAAAAGTAAAAAACATTGAACAAGAAAGAAATTATAGTGAAAAGTGGAGAGAAAAAAAGAGGGAAGAAATGAAAGTGAAGCAGAAAGAATGAAAAGAATGAAACACAAATGTGAAGGAAAAGAAAAAAAGGAAAGAATGAAAAAAAAATAGTAAGGGAAAAAATGCAGAAAAAATGGTAAGAAAAATAAATTTTTTTTAAAATCATATCACCCCGAGCAAGACGGTAGTGCCACTGATGTGCAGGGGGCTACATAAGAGTAAAAAGATTAAGTAGAAGAGAGTGAAGAGGAAGACGAACCAGTTAGAAAGGAGCAAGAGAATGATGGGAATACAGGTGTGATGACAGTTGCAGAGGTGGAGAGAAAGGAAAGGATATGCAGGGTGGCGAAGAAAGAACTAGAGTCAGGGTGGCGAATTAAAAACAAGTGCAAAAGGAAAGAAATTAAAAAACAAAGGAGGAAAAAAAATACTTGATTAATTTCTTTCTCTATTTTTTCTTCCAAATATTTTTAATAACGATAATAATAAAAAAATGTTCTTATATATCTGCTGATAATTATATGCTTTTATTCTTTTCTTATTTATTGATTTCTATTATTGCCATTTAAATAATAAGTGGTTTATGTCATGACGAATTCATTAAGTTCATAATAAAGACAGAACTTGTAGGCATCAAAACTATACAGTAAGTACAAGGTCAAATTCAATGAATATATCTAAACTTATTTATAAATGGAACTTTGTCTCTGTGTGTGTGTGTGTATCCGTTACCTATAGACTCCGAAATGGCTAAAATGATTTTCTTGAAAATTTACACAGTTGTACTATAAGCATCTGTGAGTGTTCTTAGCTAAGTTTTGTGTAGAGGTACCCCCGATAAATATTGAAAATCGATAATCGAAAAAAATCGGGTTATAGAAGGAGTCGTACAATTTTAATAAAATTTGATACACTCATAGACAAAGACAGAAGAAACAATATTCAGAAGTTACAAGGTTGCAGTTCTTACAATAGTGCAGAAAATTGATAATATATATATATATATATATATATATAAAAGGCAAAATGTTTGTGTGTCTGTTTATCTGCCTGTATGTCTATATTTTTTTCAGCCCTTTTATTTTAGTTTTTGCTTCAGGTTTGGCTCTAAATAGGTATAATTGTAGTTCTTAGTCTCAGCCATGATACCATTTACTCAGAGGACTTATTTAGCCTTCAAAATTCAGTTGACGACAAAAAAAAACTTATTTGATATCGATACCAGGAAACCAAAATTTGACTTACATCCATTCATTTTTCTTTCGGTCTACAGTTTTGCTTTAACTGGAAACAACTATTGCTTTTTAGTCTTTTGTGCCAACGTCCAAAGAGTCTGAGCTCCAGGACCATGGATTAGTTTTAAAGCTTTCATTACACCCAAACAATGCCGGGCTATACTGCTAGTTTGTTATATTAATAAGTGCCTGCACCTGCCTGTCTTGTGGAATTGAAAGCAAGTGAAAAGATAAACCCATCCTACTGCATGTCTACATTTATGCTGCCAACTTGTCAAGAAAAGAGATAATTTCCTATACAGCAAATAAATTATGAAAATATTATACGTGGTCAATATCCATATACTTGTAGTAGAGGGTTTCCCAAAAGTCACGATAGAAGCTGAACATTTTACAACAATTTTGTTTATTAATTTTCTTTAGTTCTCTTTCGTTTATTTTAGAAGGAAGGCTTTGGAAATTAACCATGTAAAAAAGACAGAACTTGAAAAATAAATACAAGTAGTGAAATGCTTTCATCAAAACTAAGGTTCAATATTTATTCATTCATAATTATTAATTAATAATTATTTTTTGTTTAGGTTTCTGCCTCCACCCCAAATGTTACACAGAATACTTCTTGAACAAAAACAACTTTCCGTTATTCAAATTATCTCAAAATTCAAACTCAATAAACACTGTCACCACAAGGGCATGAAAGATTCTCCAAGATTTGAGAGTAACAGTTCAATAAGTGACATTCCCCAAATTGGCATACTACGTTCAGTTAAGAACGAAGCAGTATTTGAGCAAGTAAGAGAAATCATCAAAGAATATCTGAGCACATCAACTCAAAAGTAGTCTGAATAAGTTTGGACTACTTGAGATGTCACTTCAACAAATTTCTAAATGTATCAACCTGTCCCTGTAAAACGAGATGGAGGTGAAGGTGACACCTCATATAACAAGGGACGCGATCCAGCTTCTCAGGCAAATTTGAGAGAAAAGAATAATTTTTTATGGTTATGGCATAAACTGGACACCACGTTCCCTGGATTTGACAAACCAAAGTTTATCCTATGCAGTTATCCTAAAGAAAAGTGTCAGCCTCTCCAACAACTGAAACGCAACATTTAGATAGACATGAAAGCACTAAGGACATTGACGACTGACATAAAATGCCCAAGAAAATACATGTTCATAAAAAGCTGAAAATGGGCACGACATAAAACATGTAATCGTTCACAACTAGTATAAATTTATTTCCCATATCTACACTAATTAATACATTAATATTATAAATCTAAATCTAATCTAAACTTATTTATAAATGGAACTTTGTCTGTGTGTCTGTGTGTGTATCCATTACCTATAGACTCCAAAACGGCTGAACCGATTTTCTTGGAAGTTTACACAGTTGTACTGTAAGCACCTGCGACTGTTCCTAGCTAGGTTTTGTGTCAAGGTACCCCCGATAAATATTGAAAATTGATAATCGAAAAAATCAGGTTATAGAAGGAGTGGTCAGATTTTAATAAAATTTGATACACTCATAGACAAAGACATAAGAAATGATATTCAGAAGTTTCAAGGTTGCAGTTCTTACAATAGTGCAGAAAATCGATAATATATACATATATATATATATATACATATATATATATATATTTATATATATATATATATAAAAGGCAAGATCAAAATCAGTTTTTCAGCCCTTTTATTTTAGTTTTTGATTCGGGTTTGGCTCTAAGTAGGTATAATTGTAGTTCTTAGTCTCAGCCATGATACCACTTACCCAGAGGACTTATTTAGCCTTCAAAATTCAGTTTACGACAAAAAAAACTTATTTGATATCGATACCAGGAAATCAAAATTTGACTTACATCCATTCATTTTTCTTTCAGTCTACAATTTCACTTTAACTGGAAATAACTATTGCTTTTTAGTCTTTCGTGCCAACATCCAAAGAGTCTGAGCTCCAGGACCATGGATTAGTTTTAAAGCTTTCATTACACCCAAGCAATGCCAGGCTTTCTGCTAGTTAAAGTTAAAAACTAAAAGATTTATGACTTTACACCATTTATATTGTTCAGACTATATTCACAACATTTTGGCTATTTTATGCTCGGACCTTCTTCAGGTAATAGGAATATTGAACTTAACCCTTTATCAGCACATATGAAAAAAAATATCTCCTAAGCTGGCCAAGCATAAAAATGAATACCATATGAAAACGAGTAATACAGATTGCTAGGGAAAACCAATTGCAAACATAAGATTGTAATTTGAGCTCTGGTAAAAAAAAAAAATTACCGAGACATTAAGTTTATAAGTCCCAAATATTCATACACTGATGTCCTCAAGGACACACAGCCCAATGTATAAAAGTATTGGCTGGATCCAGTAACTTCAGTTGGCTACAGTAGTGAAAAAAAAAAAAAAAAGAACTTAGAGAGTTGAGTTAAATGGGGATAGATAAGACATCCGGAAGTGGTGTGAACCATGGAACTAGAACAATCTACCCCAGTGATCAAAATAAAGGATTCAGTTCAAAATTCCAATCACCTGAAGAAGGTTGGAGCATACAATGACCAAAATGTCATGAATATAACAACAAAGATGAAAACAACAGCCAGAACAATGTAAATGATGTAAATAATTAAAATACCTTATATTAGAAATATAAACAAATAAAAAATTTATTAAATTTTGACGATGACTTTCAAGACACCTTCCACACTGATATATTTCTTATTACTATAATTATTATTTTTAGTGAGTATACATATTTGAGTTGTTATCCCTGTTTTTATTTTCTTAAACATTGAAATTAATAACAACCAGCCTAGATTGAGAAGTCACATTAAAGTGTTGGAGACACAATCTTTAGTACGACTTCTCCATCTCAGATGGTTGTTATTATTTTCATTGTTTAAGAAAATTTTTAAAAAAAATAAGAGATAGTAACTAAATATGCGTACCCACTAAAAATTACATTTATAGTAATAAAGAAATAATTTTGGATTAAAAATCCATTCAAAAACTGCTTTGATGTGTACATACAGATTTGCCAAAAGTGAAAATCACTGAGCATTCACACTTGGATGTAATCCGAAATCAAAAAATGACAATTTATATTGTAAATTTTACAATGTAGATATCATAAGATTTACAATCGCATTTTTTGTTATTTAATTATTTATTGTTTAGGTTTCTGCCTCCACCCCAAATGTTACACAGAATACTTCTTGAGCAAAAACAACTTTACGTTATTCAAATTATCTCAAAATTATATAAAAATAAAATATAACTATATTTTAAAGAAAAGAGCAAGTGGAAAATTATTTCTAAATAAGTGAAAACTATCTCTGTCCCATAATTGTTACATTTTGTGTATGAAATATGTATGCAAATAAAATATATATTATAGGACAAAGATGATAATAATAATAATATTCTCTATCCTGTAATAACTGTTAGATTCATGTAAATATTTCATGCACAAATTGTAACAGCTATGATGGGAGAGAAATAATTAAAAATAACATTTTCTAAAAAGTCACAAAATACTGATATTTTGGAAAGTATACTTAAGTTTAATACAAAGTAAAATATGTGTAAAAAGTTTAAATATTAAAAAATTGTGTCGCATAGATTTCAATTAAGATATGAGACAAATATCTAAAATAAAATAAAAAATAATGTATTTAATACACTCAAAAAATTAGAAATATTTAACTTTGTGTTGTACATGGTACTTCGGTATTGGTAGGTAAAGGGTTCTTTGATGTAGAGTCAGAAGATAAAGGATTTTTTACATTGTGGGTCTTTAAGTGACGTTTCAAATGTGAACTACGTGTAAATGCAAATCCACAAATTTTACATGGGAATGGTTTCTCTCCCGTATGTATTCGCATGTGGCATTTCAGTCCTGAACTGCAGGTGAATGCAGCTTCACAAACATCACATCTGAATGGTTTCTCTCCAGTGTGTATTCTCATGTGACCTGTCAAGCTTGAACTACAGGTAAATGCTGAACCACAAACATCACAAAGAAAGGGCCTTTCTCCTGTATGAATTCTCATGTGATACCTCAAAAGAGAGCTGGATATGAATGCTGCTCCACACTCTTCACAAGTAAACGGTTTGTCACCTAAGTGCAATTTCATATGATATCTGAGGCTTGAACTACGTGAGAACAATGTTGCACACACTTCACACTTGAATGGCTTTTCCCCCGTGTGTGTTACCATATGGCGCTTTAGGCTTGAACTGCAAGTAAATGCAGAACTACAAACCTCACAAGAATAGGGTTTCTCACCTGTATGTGTTCTCATATGACTTTTCAGATGAGAATTGCATGAAAATGCAGAGCCACAAATATCACAAGGAAATGGTTTCTCACCCGTATGTGTTCTCATATGACTTTCTAGATGTGAACTGCGTGTAAATGCAGACCCACAAACTTCACATGGAAATTGTTTTTCCCCTTTGTGTGTTTTCATGTGACTATTGAGTTCTGAACTGCATGTAAATGTAGTCTTACAAGTTTCACATTTGTAGGATTTCTCTCCAGTATGTGTTTTTGTATGATCTTTGAGGCTTGAGCTGTAAGCAAATGCAACTCCACAAACCTCACAAGTATACGGCTTTTCACCGGTATGTGTTCTCATGTGTCGCTTCAAACTTGAGTTATGTGTAAATGCAGTCCCACAAAGTTCACAAGAATATAGTTTTTCGCCTAAGTGTGTTCTGCTGTGAACTTTCAGATTGGAGCTGCATGCAAAGGCAGCATCACAGACATCACATTTGTATGGCTTCTCTCCCGTATGAATCCTTGTATGAACCTTCAGGTTCTGACTGCTTGCAAATGACGACCCACATTCTTCACAAAAAAATGGTTTCTCTCCAGTGTGTGTCCGAATATGTCTCTTCAAATTCCAGGTGTTATAGAATATAGATCCACAAATCTTACACTTAAAAAATTTATCCATGTTGGATTTTTAATAAAAATTATGTGTGTGTATGTCTCCCAGCATACTATTTTTTCTTAAACTAAAAACTGAATATTCATTTTCTTTTCTTTGTTGTCTTTTGTGCTAGAAACTTTTGCACACATATAAAATGTTTATGCAAAGTCCTAGAAGCTCAAATTCTCAAGATACAAATGGCAAATAAAAACTGACATTATTTTGTGTTAGAATAATTTTGTTTCTTTTTTTAAAAGTTTATTGCCCATTATAAACTTTCTTTAAAGCCAGATAATTTGTTTTTAAACATCACAGTCTGTACCATTTCATCTGCTGGTATTTTCCTTTCCTTTCCTGTAATGATTTTCCATTTCATCATTACTTTCATTCTTTCTCTTCAACATATTCTGTTAATGAAAAAAAAAATTAAAATTAAAACCCTTAATTTATGTTATAATTTTTTATGATACTGAATTATCATTATTATATGCCTTGCTGTTCAGACCCAAATAATCAACTTCTTTTGACACTCTGACCTTCTTCAATTATCCATCATTGTAGTTGATAACCTTCTCAAAATTTTGAACTGGACTTTTTATTCAATCCATGACAGATTTCATATGAGTTAACAAATGACATTTTAATTCACCTTTGTGTTGTCAATCTGTTTCTTCCACTAAATCAGAGAATGAGACAAAGGTGAATAAAACTGCTGAGTATTAACTGATATGAAATATCTCCAAACCATAGAAAGTGAAATGAGAACAATCTACCCCTTGTAGATTGAATAAAGTATTTAGTTAAAAATTACAAGATGGTTATTGGATATAACAGATACATTAAGAAGACTAGATGGTACAATGACCGAAATAGTAGGAGTTGGGTTAGTGACTTTTTATGGTATAACCCAGTGATTCTCAAACATTTTTAAGCAACGGCACACCTAAGAGCATATGAAAATATCACTGCACACTTAGCAAAATTTTTAAAGTGTGTACATTTAAATGTTATAAAATAAAACCATAGGTTTTCAAAAATACACACACAAATATGAACTTTTTTCTGTTTCTACTCAACTATTCATTCAGCTTATTTAGTGTGATTCAAATATTAACAATTCAGATACTAATGCTGTACCATTACTACTTACACACACACACACACACACAAACATATTTATTCCATAACACTTAACTGTGCCATGGCATAGTGGTAGAGAATCACTGGTATAACCACTCATTGGTTTATTCAATGCTCAGTTCTATAGGTAAAACATTAGTCATGTTTATACTTGTCTACAAGCATTTATCCAGAAGGTGGTCCTTTTGGCAAGAAAGCAGCAACTTTTCCTTATGCAGGGGATGCAGTTGGCATATTCTAGACCCCATAAAACAGAAGAGTATCCTGTTCTAAAGAGGAAAGCATATCACCTTGGCTCAGCATTTTACTGTTTTAGCCATTTAATGTCACTACCCTGCTGGATAGGTCCCTGTGCTAGTTCCAGGGCCATTGCAGGTTTTTAATTCAAAGTTGTCCTTCTCCTACATTAGTTACTAGAAAGGCCAATCTCTCCTGCTGTTTAATCCATAACTGGGAGGGAGGAGAGATAGACTGATACTTTTCCCACAGAATTTATGTGAATATAATATGTTCAGCCAGGACTTGAACTTGACACACACATCCCATTATCCATGCCATTAACCACAACACTAGACAACATGCATATCCAGAAGGCATATTATAATTAAAATTCTTAAATATGAATATTTAATGAAGTACAAACGTCAATGATAAAAACCAAACGTAAACCAGTAATGTTTAAACTTTGTGCCCTAAAAAAACAAAAAATTGTGTCAAAAGGGCAGTTACTCCCTTAACACTGCTATTACTGTATACACTTTTGACTCCCTCAGCAATGTTTATTGTTATAAAAAGTGAAGATTAGAATTTGAATAAAACCCAAACATACATTTTCTTTATTCTTGGGAATTGATAAGAAAGACATTAAACACTATTTATTTAGCAGACTGCTTATTTAAAAAAATAATTTTCTATTTACAAGATAAAATATTTGAATCAACTATAATGAAATATTTATTAGTTGTCTATATTTCTGAGATGAGTTATTCTAATTATTTACATTGTTCAGAGTGTTGTTCTTATATTTAATGCCATATTGGAAACTTTTCAGCTATTGTATGCTTCCATCTTTTTCAAGCGATGGGAATTTTGAACTAAACCCTTTATTTCATTCACTGGGGTAAATTGTTCATGTTCCATGAGTCAGGCTATTTCCAGATGTCTCAGCTATCTCCATTTAACCCAACTCTTTTTGTTCATATCTGCTGTAACCAGGTATTGCACTCACAATATGGAGGGCTAGAGAAAATCAGTTACAAATATCAAGATTATAATATGAAATCTGGTAAAAATTGTTACTGAGACATTAGGTTTATAAATCCCAAATATTCAAACACTGATATCCTCAAGGACACATGGACTACTGGATAATAGCATTTTTTTATTCTGAAATTTATTAAAATTTCTCGGAATAAGAAAATTTAAATAAACATATGACAAGTAACTGTAATTATAAATTTTTCAAAAATGCAGTTTCTGGTCATTTCTTTCAATAACTGGCTACAGCAGAGGTGAACATAATCTTAGAGGGTTAAGTTAAATAGATAACTAAAACATCTGGAAGTAGCATGACTTATAAAATGAGAACAATCTATCCAGTAAATGAAATAAAGGGTTCTTGGAATAAGAAAATTTAAATAAACACATGACAAGTAACTATAATTATAAATTTATAAAAACTGCATTTTCCAAGCATTTCTTTCATTTGCACTCATCACATAAATTCATTAAAATCTGTTGAGGGTATCTATTCCTCTTACATATTTTGATAACTTTGTAATTTTTTTTTATCAGTTTTTGAAAACAATTTTTTCACATTTATTTCTTTATAAAATGTTAAAGTATAAGTCTTTATAAAAACTAAATATTAGTTAACATATTTTTATAATCTTGTAAATGTAATGTCCTTGGCAATGTTTACCAAGGACATTAAGAGTGTATACAGTAATAGTGGAGTCAAGAGAAAAACCATTCTTTCATCACAACATTTGTAAACACGAAGGTTAAACAATGCCAGCAAATTTTATAAAACATTAGTAGATATAATTCTGTTGTTTTAGCAACCAGTACACAGAAAATAGAAATATATACAAGTTAGCAGCCTAAAACACTGTAGTAATTAATATTTTTATATAATTATACATTATTGTACTTATTATTATTTATACACACACAAAATTATACTTACTGAATCTCTTGTTTTTGTTAACTACAGGGTGGCCAATAAAAAAGTGGCAAATTTATTATCACTGTTTTATCTTTTAGGAATAATTGAGTCTGAGTAAATTTCTTGAATATTCATGAACTATAATAAAGCTAATGCCTCCTGATTACCATGCCTACAACTTTGTTTTGAACATTCAGACAAACATTTCAAACATCTATAATGATTGTTCAGTTTGTGCAAGAATCATGATAGCTAAATAATTTTCTTACTGAATTTACCAAGTTTTTACTGGGCACCTAGTACTTAATTTCCATTTTGTACTGCAATCATGTTAGATGGACAACAGAGACAATGACAATAGACTTCATCTAGTGTAAATAATAAAAAAACAAAAAGGCTATGTAAGAGTAATAACAAATAACATTGCAACATTTGATTGGGGTCCTTTGAGGTAAAGGGTGAGTGTGAGTTCCACTGTGTACTATTCTTTATTTCCTGTCTGAATGCTTAACAAATGACTGTAGAGTGACAGGCTAAATAGTTGCAATAAAAAATGGCCACTAATTTTAAGATTAAAGAAATACGAGAAAAAAATAATGGCTAATAGTACTCCAGCTAATACAATTTCATTAGTTTATAATTTCTTGTGGCTTAAAATATTTTTAGACAGTAACAATTTTTTTAGAAAGTAATGGTTTAGTGATACTAATTAACTCATAGATGGGGAGAAGAATTGGATTCATACTTTTTCCAAGAGCATTTGCAATAATTGAAACTCGGCTATCTGATTGACAATTCTAACCCATTATCCACTACGGCACCAGCACATCCAAACTTACAGCACCTGATATTTCCATGTAGTCCCCAATCTAGGTACTGAGAAGGCTTAAACTGGCTTAACTTTGGTGATCGTTCACCTGATACAAATTCCTGATTATATTACTACTAGCCTTAGAATGATAGTCTAAATAATTGCAATGAGAAGAAATAAAATATTAATAATGGCTGATCATGATTAGGCTAATAAAAATTTAAAAAATCATACTAATATTTATTACAGGTACCTTCCAATTTTGTATCAGAAATGCTTTTCATTTCACATTTCAAATATTCAATTACTTACCTTAGATTTGTCACTGACACTGTCGAACTACCTATTCGTCAAAAGTAACTTATTATTCTGAGTATTTTCTTCCTTAAAATTAGATACTTCCAAAATCATGCACTTTTGACATGTTAAAGAAAACATAACACCTGTTTTCAAAAATTTACCAAAAAATCAGGGAATTGTCCAAATTTGTTGAAACTTACAGCATTTTTCAGTAATAAATGAAGTATTTTTCAGTAATGAAGTCCATACTGAATTTATTTGTTTATACAGCATTTTTCAGTAATGAATTTATTTGTTTATATAGCATTTTTCAGTAATGAATGAAGTTTATACTGAATTTATTTTTAAGTTTTGTGGAAGTATTTTTTTCAGGCCAATTATATGCCCATTTTACTGAACACATGACTAATTTGTACTTGTGAATTTTGCATTTTCTTCACTATTATATTCTTATAAAACTAAACCCCAATGGTGTTAGATCCTTAAAAAAATTCTGTGATTCTTTTTTGGATCTTATCAAGGAGCTCAAGGTAAATAGCAGAGGCACCAAACCACATGTGATAGCAATACTCTATTATAGACAAATATAGACTTATAGATACGTAAGATAAATTTCATAGAGAAAAAGTGCCTTACCCAACACAGTGAACTGACTTTCTTAACAGCTAACCTAGCAATGGACTCAATATAATCTTTCCACTTCATGTCAGCTGAGAACATTAGCCCAACGAGTCACTTTCCTGCAGGTTAGCATCAGACATGCTGATGGAAGGCAGAGAGAAGAATCCCTCAAATGATTAATGGAAAGAAGTGTAATTTTGGAGGTGTTAAATGTGACAAGTCATCTTTTGCCCCATTTAACAATGGTCTTAATGTCATTTTACACATCAGGTGCCATTTCAAACTTGTTGGACAGATCAGCCTTCTATTGAGGCAAGAGTAAATGGTTGCGCCATCAGCATTGAAACCAAGTTGAGAGCTGATGTCATCAGAAAGTTCGTTAATGAAAATTAAAAACAGTGTAAGACCAAGGATGGTCCAGAGACGCAATAACTTTTCAGCTTGTGGAGAAGACCTGCATGCCAGACCCTGTAAAAGGTTTTCAAGATGTCCAATGCTACAGCCCAGGCTTTACCATTTTTATCTAGAGCACAATAAACTCTTTCTGCAATTATTGTCAGTACATCAGCAGTTGACCTGGAGAAACAAAAGCCATATTGCTTGTCTGAGAAGAGAGCCTGCAATGAGAGATGATGAACCAATTTTGCATTGATAAGGGTCTCTACGACTTGCCAAAAAGTGGTAGAAGGCTAATAGGCTGTTAGTTGGAAGGGTTGGGTGACTCACTAGTTCTTAAAAACTGGAACAACAGATGATGACTTCCAATAGGCAAAAAAGCAAAAGTCAGCATTTCAATTCTAAGTGGGAAGTTAGGCAGGGATAATCTGGATGAGTCAAGAGTAGAATTTGAGGAGAATTTACAGGTTTTCAACCACAGAGGATGTTAACATCACAAATTGATTGAAGATAGGAGGAGATAGAAACATTGCACTTATTTAATACCCTATTACAGAGCCACCAGTAATCATGAGAGCCAAAGTTGTTAGAGGCTATGTGGTGGCTCATTCTCTCAGCAAACAGTGACTTTGCTTCTTCAAGAACTCACTCACATTATAGCAAGTAGCAACAAATAGACACATATGACTACAGCTGTATATAGCTGAAAATAGTAGTTCCTGTGTGCTATAGGGGCCAAGCATGCTGGTGTGAACCATGGAGAAGACTAAGGTTTCACATGGTATCTCTGTGGCACAATTTTCAATTTGGAGGTTGAAGTTTATGGGACGTCACAAAGAAAATCACAAAATGAGTCTCAATCAGCATGCTGGTAACAGGAAAAGGTCTTTTGGATAGGGGGATTCCTGTTTAATAGATGATTATAAGATTGAAGAGAGCATTACGGCAAAGTGCGGCATGAGTGAGGAGAAAAGGTAAAAAATAAATGATATAGAGAAGCCTGTTGCTTGGTTTTGCTAGAGAAACAAAAAGGAAAGTCCACGATTTGCGTGAGAGATTGGACAATGAAAAAATTTAATGTTTGCGTAATGGCAACATCAGTATCTTTAGAATTTTTCAGCTACGTGTCATTGTGAGCCTTAAAGTCACCAAAGACAAAGATGTTTGCAGATTGATGGAGAGAAATGCCTTTTGTATACTGCCAATTATTATGTCTAATATACTTGCAGTCCTGGGAAAAGAGATAGTTAAGAGAATTTAGTAATGAAAGACGGGAACACATGAAGGAGTAGTCAGGGATCGTGAGAGATAGTTCCCTGCTAATCAGGAGATTATCCTGGATGTATACACCAAGGCCATGCATGTGAATGCTGGAATCCTTTTGGCAAAGGGGAAGATAACTTGAAATCAAAAATTCGACAGTAGTAACGGAAGAGTTTAAGTTAGTTTTACAGAGGGTGAAGAAATCTGGCAACCATTTCAAGAGAAAAGATTCTACGCTGCAGAAGTTGGAACAGTTACCACGAATATTAGTGAAAGAAAGGCTGAGGGGGTAGTTTTTTTTTTGTTTACTGGAGGATGTGCGTTGTGGTACAGTGGATATCGGCTCGGAACAAGAAACCGGGGAGCCGAGTTCGAATTCCAGTTGTAATCCATTGTATTCACTTACGCGCAAATACCCTTGGGAAAGGTATTAATCTGTCTCTTCCTTCCAGTTATGGGTTAAATAGCAGGATAGATTGGGTTCTATAGCCTTGGTCGACAACCAGTCTACTGCAGAAAGCAATGGCAACCTACTGCGAGGTAATCTTCTGCCCAGTCAGTCATGTCTCTTTCGAGACATGATCGCCCAACGTGTATCACATATGGCACTTAACTGACTGACTGGTTTAGTGTGGATAGAAAATGTTCTTAAGGCATGTTCTTGTTTTTTGGGTTTTTTTTTTTATCTCACTAACCTCAAATATCATCTCACAGAAATTCAAATACATCTGAAAATTTTTGCCACAAAGATAAAATACTTTACATTTTTTCAAACCAAACGGCGTTATTTCAGACCTTTCTCTTTTCTTTTTTTAAACTATTTCCGTTTCACGAATTTTAACACTTACTGGCAACAAATGTTCAATTCGGAATTCTGTTTTGATTCACGAGAAAAAAAAAGTGTGATCAGAAAATGAAACCAGGTAAAGGGAGATAATTATGGATTTGTAATGCGAAAATTGTTTCAGCAGACGTTAAAAATTTTATATACCTACCATTTGTTTCATTTTTTTTTTAAAGTTTAAACCATGAGAGACAAAACTTACGATGGACACTTTTTTATGCCCTCAAAAATTAAAATGGCATTGGGTTCTTGCAAAAAGAAAACACATATCATTAGTATTTGAGTTGACCGAAAAATTGTATGTTGGATACAATTTATTTGATTTTTTAGTCAAAGTAATTGGATGCAATTTGATTTTTAGTCAAAGTAAAATTGTAAGTTTTTTTAGCTTTTTTTAGTTTTTATGTTTAATTGAAATCTGTGTAGAATTTGCTATTTTAAAATTTTTAAAATTAAAAATACACAAAAAATTCACTAAAAAATTACATTTTGTTTTTTTATTAGTCATTGAAATGTTTTTGCTGGAAAACACTGATCAGGAATAAAAAAAAAAAAAAGGGTAATTTTTAAGCGAAGTTTAAATGTGGCACAAGGCCGAAAGTATAGGGCACCCAGTGAGAATTACTCAGTTGTAAATGATTTCTAAAAAAATTGTCCCTTGTGTAGTAAAAAAGGAAATATAAATTTTTAGAGAAATTTTATTTTTATTTTTAAAAAATTCTATCGCATTATTTTTAAACAAAGCCTATTTTTTGAAAATATTATTGTATTTTAGAAAATAAACCAGTTAAGAAAATGGTAAATAAAGAGAATTTATTTTGCTATTTTTTTTTCTCTCTACTGGTCGAAAAAACAAATAAATTTTTTTAAAAAAGTAATGAAAAAAATTTCTCTCATAAATTAGGAAACTTTATAATTTTTAAATTATTTTTAATACGAAAAGCAAAAAGTGATGAATAAACAGTTAAATATTACCATAATAAACAGAAAAAATCTTTTTGTTTACAATTCGAAAAAGTCTTTTTGGCATTTTAGTTTTTAAAGAATCCCTCCAAATCAAACTCATTAAAAAACAACAACATTGCATTATTTTCATTTTAACTTACCGTTTTGTTCATCTAAGTCATCTTGCATGTGCTTTTAATTGAAAGAGTTTAAGCATTTAAAGGAAGGGATGTAAATGATGAAATAGCACGGTATATCATCTTTGGTTTTTAGTTTGTTTGTTTTTTTTTTAAAAAAAGAAGACATTTATCAAGTTTTATCCATTTTTGTGTACATAAATTTAAGTTCCATAGTAGTAACTTACAGAAGATGTCGGCCGCCAACTGATGAGGAAACAAGGGAGGTAACCGACGTGTTTTTCTATCTACACAGGATGCAAAAACCAAAAAAATATATTATTTATTTATTGTTACTAGTTTTTTGGTTTTTTTTTTAATCAGTTGCACCCCATGCAAGGCAGTAAAAACACAAAAGGTTACCAGGTGTGGAAGAATGAGAAACAGAAAAGTTAATAATGAGCAGGAAGAGAAGTGTAATCAGGACAGTAGATAGCAATTGACACTGCATTTAAATTTTTGCAAATTAAATTTAACTGGAAAGCACGAAGTCAGAAGGATGTTCCCCAAGTGAGAAGTGTGAAAAAAAAATGTTTGCATAGAATTTATGCCATATGGTTACATCTAGCCAGCTCAACTATAAACTGATGAGCTCTCAAAACTAGTTTAGTACCACACTTAAATCAAGAAAGTCCAGTTACTATAGTGAAGAGTTCATGCGAACAATTATCATGAAAGTATTTATAAAAAAAAACACAGAGAGGTAACTTTACAATGGTGGGACAGTGACTGTCTGAGATGCTAGATCAGGTCTGATAATATTGCTGATAGTTCTTCAATGTGCTTGTGGTGATACCGAGCAAAAGCGAGGGACTGGATGTTTGCTCTATAACAACCAGAAAGCAAATGAACAAAAGTCGTCTCTGCGCAGGTAGATTTACGCAGATGTTCCAGTTGAAAAATAAAAATTAATCAAATATCAAATTTCCATTTCGTGAGCCTACGCAAATTTTATTTACCAGCCAATGGGAAGCCCAGAATCAAATACAAGTGTGAAATTCCAAAACGAGCTGTTTTGATCCAAAAAGTAGATATAAAAAGACGAGACAAAAAGCACCCAGCAGACAGACCAGGCAGAGACCAAGGAGAAGAGTGTAATTAATATCCCCTTGACTTAAGTCAAGTGGTTACTATGCTTGCCTCTTTCCTTCTCCCGTCTCAAAAGTACTTACTGACCTAATGAGCGACTACTTCAAAGACATTCCTCACATACCTCCGCTCCTTACATTCCTAACACTAATTATCTTTTTCAGCATTATATTTGCCATGAACATTTAACCTCCATTGGACTTATATTCAAGTATTGCTTTAATTGTAAAAACATTAATTGACATGTGTTATTTTCAACATTTATTTTTTATTTTATTTTCAACATTTATTTTGTATTTTCAACATTTATTTTTTATTTTCAACATTTATTTTTATTTTCAACATTTTTTTTATTTTAAAATAAATTAAAATTTTTAACATTATAAAATGTTATTTTCAACTCAATTTGCTTTTCTTGATTTTATAATCATTTTATGACTTATAGTGGGCTATCTACCACAAGGCCAAATTCCGTTAACCTGCAACAGTATACAACTACCCTTCACTAGAACGGACTCCCACTACTAACGGGAAAACAATAAGCAACCCACTATATACTCAAAGTAAATAGAAGGGGCACCGAACCATATGTGGCAGCAATATTCTAAGCATGGATGAATGGTAAATTTATATATATGTATGATAGATAGAGAAAAATTATCTTGCACAACACAGTGAACCAACTTTCTTAGCAGCTGACCTTGCAATAGATTCAGTATAGTGTGAGAGAATGTAAATAAATAATAAGATAATAGAAGAAAAAAAAAATGAAGAATTTCATTTTCCCATAATACAAAAGGACACGAAAAGCATTTCCTGTCATGTGTGAATTTTATGACCACACTTCAGGAAAGGAGATCGTTGTTCTCTTCTCACTTCCCAACCATTGAGTCCAGATGTGTTTGTCAGCTGTTCAAATGTCAGTCTGATTTGTGGTTGACCATTCTCTATACCTTGACATCTTTTTTACACACGTGTGTCAATAAACATTGGCAATTCATTTTCTATGCAAGTCTTCGTTTTGTTTAATTCAGACTGTCAACATTCAACTTCTCTTAGGGGTACAAAGTCAAATGCAGCCCTCAACATTTGATGACTGCAATACAATATGAACACAGAACTAAAACTCAACTATAAACAGATTCTAACAACCAAGAACCAGTGAAAAAGTAAGTTAACCAACTTTTCTACCTGCCGTACCATGCACACAGACACAAAAAATATTGTTTCAACAAAAATAATAATTTTCTCTGACAAATTTGTGGTTAAATCTGACATAAAAAGCAAAACTGCAAATTTCAAAACTCTACATGTCATAAAACTATCTGGAATTCTCCATAGATTACCCATATTGATATACACCTGAGGAAGGTTAAAGGACACAACAAACAAAACATTGTGATAACAACAACAAAGATGAGGACAATGGTCTGAATATTGTGTAAATATTGAGCCCTTTATTTAATCTCCCACACTCAGTCAGTTAAGTGCCATGTGTGATATGATCGTGTCTGAAAGAGATATGACTGACTGGACAGAAGATTGTCCTGCAGCAGGTTGTCATTACTTTCTACGGTAGACTGGTTGCCAACCAAGGCTATAGAACCCAATCTGTCCTGCTATTTAACCTATAGCTTGAGGGAGAAAAGATGGATTTCAACATTTTTTATAGGCAGAATTTTTCAACAGAAATGTATTAATACATATTTGTATTCATTTGTAATTACAAATTTTTATTGAAAATTTCTTTGAAAATAGCAAATAAAAATTAATTGAATAACCAAAATATGAAAAACTTAATAGTCTGTAGTTTTTATATTCAATGTAGGCAGAGAGTCCAGGATAAAATTTCAAAGAAATAATAATTCTTATCATTGTTATTGAATAAATTTTCTTTTTTTTTCTTTTTGCAGGGGAAAGTCGATTTTACCTCAGACATAACAAATCCAAATAAATAATAAAACTTAAGTTAAAACTGAACGAAATACTTGTTTCACGATCTTTTGTCTCGGTGACACATTCTCTTTATAATTTCCATCATTAAAACAAAAAAAAGAGAGATTATCACTAATTGAAACAAATGGGGCACTTTTAGTAGATGTTTTGAATGCTAAAAACTATTCTCTACTGGAACATTTTAAAAAATCAAATATACAAAAATTAAAAAAGTTTTTCAAGAAACATGGCCAGAATTCTGAAATTTGGTGAGAGCTTTGTTTTTTATTACTTTTTTATAGTTTAATAATTATCTTAACATTAACAATAACACTGTTTTGTTATGTAAATCTGTTTACTTCGTCATATGTTTCTCTTTGTTCATTTGAAAAAAAAATGTTAATTTTGTTTCACAAATCATCTGTTAAATCAATTGCAATTTCACTTCTGCTTGGCAGACATGTTTTGTAAGCATTTTGTTCCAGAAAAATAAAGCTGAAAAAATTCATTTTTTTCAGTTCATTCATTCATTATCTACTTTTTGGGAATCTTTATTTTTCTCTTAGATCAAATTTGGAGATTATATATTTTCCATGTACTTTCTAAAATCATGGCATTGTAGCTATAGGGAGATGGTTAATGTTTATTAATTCAGCCTTGTGTCATATAAAACCAAACTCCCTACAACTTAAAAGTTTCGTGCGTTTTCAGAAGGTTTTCATCAGATTGGAATGAGTGGATTTGTGTGGAAGATTGTGGAATACTATGAGGAATAAAAATATACATTTTTCATGTTAAAATAGAAATTTATTGACAGAAAAGAATAACATTAAGTTGTAGAAGTTAATGATCAATGAGAAAGTTAAGGGTATCTAAGGTTGTAGGAATGTTTGTAGTAGTAATTAGTTGGAAAGAGTTTTCCTTCTATTAGACCGGTTGCCAGCCAAGGCTATAGAATCCAGTCTGTCCTGCTATTTTACCCACAGACTGGGGGAGAAGAGATGGATTCATATCTTTCCTAAGGGTATTAGCATGTAAGTGAATGTAATGAATCCAACTGGAATTCAAATTCAGATTCTCCAATTCTGCAATCTGTGCTTCTATCCATTAATCCACTATGCCTCTATTTATAACAACTGGCAACTAAAAAGTATTGAGCCATGTGTTGTGGTGCAGTGGATGTCGGCTTGGAAAGAGAAATTGGTGAACCGAGTTCGAATTCCAGTTGAGTACCCTGCATTCACTTAAGCACTGGTACCCTTGGGAAAGGTATTAATCCATCACTTCCCTCCAGTTATGGGTTAAATAACAGGATGGGGCCTGGAGGTAACCCATCTAATGTTGGTGTTACAATAAAAACACTCTTGGTAGCCCTGGCAAAGCATCAAGTATTCAGCAATTTGACAATATTATGAATTTCGCTATAAACTGCACCAGGGTTCCAAATGCACAGGGAATACTGGAGGGGTGTAGTGAGTTCTATCTTGGCCAATGCCGCAGGACAACGACAACGAATTGTCCACAGCTCCCTAATGTTTCTTGGTGGAGGACATTGTGTGCAAACAGACCTGTCTGTTATGTCTCATAAATGCTAGATTGGGTCACTCTATTTGTTGGGGATCTCCAGGATGCTTCTTAAACCTGGACAATTTGGGCTTCATGAAACATTTTGAAATGGAAGAAAAAATCTTGTGAGAAACTATGAGAAGATCACTATAGAAATAAGGGCACACATGGACGTTTGTGCTTTCAGTAAGATGTAGCGTCAAAAGAACGGATTTTTGCCATGAAAACATTTCTTTTTAGCTACGGTTGTTTTTCAGCCATGTTCATTGTTTTTAAAAAGCAATGAATAGAATTAAAATAAAACCTAAACATATGAAAGTGAATTTATACATTATATTTTTTTTGTTCTTGAAAATTTACAACAAAGACATTTACATTATTCAGACTATTGTCCTCATCTTTGTTACCATTTGTACAACATTTCAGCCATTATATGCTCCAGCCTTCTTCCTTTCTTTCTGCTAGAAATTTTGAACTAAACTATTTATTACAATACTGGGGTATATATCCTCATTCCTTGCATATAAGCCTCGACTGGAACTCATGAGTTATTTCCCTCTAACCCTGCAGATTACATGTTCACCACTGCTGTAGCCTGGTATTGAACTCACAACTCTTTGGGTCAAGTCACATGAACTAACCTACGTCTATACCAGAATTCAATTTCAATTGAATTCATTGCATTCATTTATGTACAAATACCCTTTGGAAAGGTTTTAATCCATCTCTTATTCCTCTAGCTATGGGTTGAATAGCAGAAAAGATTGGATTCTCTAGCTTTGGTTAGCAACCAGTCTATCACAGAAAGAAATAGCAAGTGGGAAAATATTTTACCTGGTCAGTCATGGAACAAAAGAGACATGATTGTCCAAGCATGTATCATGTATGGCACTCAACTGACTAGATTTGCAGCAAGGTTTCATCATTTTACAATTGAAATAGTTGAATGTAACTGTAAGTTCTATGCTAATAGTTTCTTCTATTTCACTTGTGGTTTGTGGAATTCCATTTCATCTTCTTGCTTACTGTCAAGTTTGATTTTGAAAAATGTAAATGTAATGTCAATCATTATCCTCTTTCCTCTTGTCATTCTTTTATTGTCTTCTCTCTTTAATAGTATACTAGCAGTATAATTCGGCATTGCTCGGGTGTAATGAAAGCTTTAAAACTAATCCATGGTCCTGGAGATCAGACTCTTTGGATGTTAACACGAAAGACTAAAAAGCAATAGTCGTTTCCAGTTAAAGCGAAACCATAGACTGAAAGAAAAATGAATGGATCTAAGTCAAATTTTGATTTCCTGGTATCGATATCAAATAAGTTTTTTTTGTCGTAAACTGAATTTTGAAGGCTAAATAAGTCCTCTGAGTAAATGGTATCATGGCTGAAACTAAGAACTACAATTATACCTAGCCAAACCCAAAGCAAAAACTAAAAGAAAAGGGCTGAAATAAATACAGACATACAGGCAGATAAACAGAAACACACACAAACATCTTGCCTTTTTTATATATATATATTATTGATTTTCTGCACTATTGTAAGAACTGCAACCTTGAAATTTCTGAATATTGTTTCTTATGTCTTTGTCTATGAGTGTATCAAATTTGATTAAAATCAAACCACTCTTTCTATGACCCAATTTTTTCAATTATTGATTTTCAGTATTTATTGGGGATACCTCAACACAAAACCCAGCTAAGAACACTCACAGACGCTTATAGTACAACTGTGTAAATTTTCAAGAAAATCAGTTCAGCTGTTTCAGAGTCTATAGGTAATGCACACACACAGACACACAAGTTCCATTTATAAATAAGTTTAGATTTTTCTCATATTCTCTAACACTCAGTAACCCCTTGTGTCTTAGTGACTTTATTGCTGTCCTTGGTGTGAAATAATAAAAAAATATTATGCTCTATGTAATTAGATAGCAATAGCAACCTACTGCGGGATAATCTTCTACCCAGTCAGTCATGTCTCTTTCAAGACATGATTGCCCAAAGTGTGTATCATGTATGGCACTTAACTGACTGATTGAATTAGATAGGAGAAAATTATGTTTGTAATTCTTTGTTAATCTAATGCTAATCTTTTTTTCTTTTTCAAGGGGTCACTGTTATATTAAACAGATAACATTTTTAAAATGAAAAGATATTGGATAAAAAGTATTTTATATAATGTCATCAGTAAGCAATGAATAATAGATACTATTAAATGTTCAAAAAACATAAATTTATCTTAACAACTATAGTTCATATCTAAACTATATGTATAAGAAATAAACCCCATTTACAGCACAATTATATAGCCACATACACACAATATTAAAACACACCCAAACTTTATTTTTTACCAAATAACAGGCTATCTTTACAAACATGCCAAAAAGATCCCACCATTTAAATCAAAGTATCTATTGTTTAGAAATTAACATCACCATGTGAAATATTTGACCAATCAGAGAAAACTCAAACCTTAATTTTCTGAGCTTAATTTCTGAAAATAATTATATTAAATACACGCAGATTTTGACTTTCAAAGAGCAGAGATGTGGCTGTGTTCTGGCCATTCAAACAATAGGAAAAAACGTGGCTTAATAGTTTTCTTTCATCAGCACATATTGAAACAAATGTGTCGGTGACTTCAAAAAAATTGGCTACAACAAAAACTGTCAGTGAATATTTGCTAATGATAAAAGTCTTTTATCATCTTTTACCCTCCTCCTGACATTTCCTATAACTAACCCCTCTTTCTCATCACTTTCCCCTATGTAACCCCCTGCGCAACAGTGGCAGTACAATGCCTTGCTTGGGGTGAAATGATTA
Organism: Ascarosepion bandense; assembly: GCA_037127315.1. Classification (NCBI taxonomy): domain Eukaryota; kingdom Metazoa; phylum Mollusca; class Cephalopoda; order Sepiida; family Sepiidae; genus Ascarosepion; species Ascarosepion bandense. Next base: position 1,468,098 of record JBBBDQ010000328.1, on the reverse strand, counting down.
AAAAAAAATAACTGCAGTTTTTTTTCTGTGAACAAATATTTAAAAAAGTCTTTTCTAAACTACAGATTTTTCTCTGGACCAGCGACCCAAAGTCTTTAACTCAATTAAAGACTATTTTTAATCATTTTTGAATTCATGTACATATGCCTGTAAATAAAAATGATGTATCTAACAGCCAGACCCATGATTTTATTTTATTGTTGTTTGTAATTCAGACATTTAGATTTTTAATATAAACAAAACTGAACAACTGACTTTTTTACATATGCATAATCCTATAAAGACGACCAGAAAAATTAAATTTAAAATTAATATTGATAAAATATTTTTGATTTAGAAGAAATTCTACAATTATGAATATTATTAATCTTGCACTAATATAGCTAATGTAATAACATTAGGTGAGACATGAATGACATGTAGGCCCTGGGCATGAAGAAAAATCGCATCCAGCAGCAAGGCCTCTGATTAGGAGGTTGTGAGGAGCATGGAACCACCTCTTAATTGCTGTTGTTCCCAGGTTTACCCTGACTTGGAGTGGTAGCACCTGTTAGGATCCCAGCTATGGGCAAATAGTTAACCCCTAAACTGGGGTCAAAATACTATGAAAGTATAAAAATACATTTTTATAGAACTATATACATAAAAATAGACTTTTAAGGAAAAATATTACTAACAATACATTTTTGAAGAAAAAATTACTGTAGCACATTTTTGAAGGAAAAAAAATATTCTCAGCAAAACATTTTTGAATACAAAACTAGAAGACATTTTCAGTTTTCTAAAATTAAAATGATAAAAAGAAAATTTCATTAAAATCTGACAAAATCAACCTTCTCACTATAACCAAACATTTAAAAAAAATACCTTAAAACCCCACCTTTTTGGCATTAAATAATCCACAGTGGTTGATATGCTGTTAAAAATAAATAAATAAAAAGAATGACATGTATGTGTAAATAGTGTACCTGGGCCATGAAAAATGAAGGCTGTTTTACAACACTCTTTGATTAAACATCTCTTCTAAATATAATAGAATACGCATTATAAGGCTGATGATATGATTTGTACCACAACTGATATGCACCATTCATTTATAATATACTTGGTTTTATACATAATACAGCAAACATAGAAAATTTAATTTAGACTGTAATTGAGGCCCTCAGTACAAGAAGGTACTTTCCACCATGTATGTGAAAATCAGTGCAATTCAACGGTATCATCAGGTACTTGCTGGAAGGTCTAATTCCTATGGTTCACAATGATGTTGAATATGTTCTGACCTGACTCTGCAGGTTCATGCTGAGTGTTGGTGTAGAAGGTACCTTCTGCCACATCCAGATTATGTTTATGATTTTTATACTATTAATATTTTTGTCTACTCATTATGGTTGTTATCTAACCAGTAACAGTGCATAATGATTACCTTTATGAATAACATGACAGATTATTAATTTCTTTTCCTTCAAAATTTGTTTTTTCATGAAAATTTTTATTTGTGTATTTATGTGCAAGCTTATAGTATTTATATTATTCAGACTATTGTTCTCATCTATGTTGCCATTTGTATGACATTTTGGCTGTTGTACGCTTCTTCTTCGGGTACTAAGAATTTTGAACTGAACCCTTTATTACAATCACTGGGGTATATGAACTCCATTCCTTTGCGTAGTAAACCTTGATTAGAAGTCATGAGTTATCTCCCTCTAACCCTGTAAGTTATGAGGAGAGAAGAGGAAGGTAAGGAGTCAAGTATCTACCCAGTTAAGTTGGTGGGGAAGTTAAGTGCTATACTTGTTGGAAATCCTCAAATGAGTATACAGAGACTAATTATTGGCTTGGTCAATGAAAGAGGCAAAAAGATGTATTTACCCAGATAGTTCCATCAGGTTCTCTTTCAGGTTTTAGTTGTTCAGACTTTTCTGAGAGATTCTTTTGGCTGGATATGGATCCTAGAATCTTTACCAGAGTTGATATGACAGCAAATCCTTTTAATAACTCTTTCAAGTTTTTGTTTGTCGTCGACTAGAGAGATTCTTTTGGCTGGATATAATTCTTTGAATCGAAACCAGAGCTGAGGTCAGCACATCCTTTTATCAACTGTTTCAAGTTTTAGTTTTTTGTCGTCAACTTAGGGATTCTTTCGGCTGGGTGTACCACCTGAATCTTAACTGGAGCTGTAGAGGTCAACCCATCCTGCTATCAACTAACTACTCCCTGCCCAAAACCTATTTTTATAGGGGCTAGCACCTAATTTGCATACTTCTAGAACCTTTCGAACTCTCTGGAACATTCTTCCAAACATTCTATTTCTAATTTCCTTATTTTTACAACTATATTCTGAATTAAAACTTTTTTGTAGCAACAAGTAGGACCCAAGAGTCCTTTACTACAACTTTTTAGACATTAATAATATTATTTTTATATATAAATGCATCCTCGTAACAAAACACAAAACATAATTAAATTCCTTCAATGAAATAACCCCCATTTTACTATAAACACTTCCATCCACACATTCTTTAACTTTCAAAACAATCAAATATTTTCAAAACAATTCTAATTTTCTTTGCTAGTCAGTTTGCATATTTTTGGTGTTTCATAAAAATACACTTCTGTGCAAAATTATGCACCAGGTCAGCTAATATATAACAATAAGAGACAGATTTCAGTTGCTAAGAAATTGGATTAATTTGGAAAATGTGTTTGCAATTTTTTTATAGTTCTCTTCATTATTGGGACAATCAAATGGTGCCAAGATCGCTTTGTGTAATTTGGGGATTCTCATGTCTCCTAAAAATCTGAAATTAAAAGTCCAAATTAAATTTTGCAAAGCAAGTTTGTTTATTCTCTTACTGATAGAGCAGAAAAATGACTGTTCACTGATAAAAATGAGGTGTTCATATTGAATGGCTAGTGAGATCACCTGATTTAAGGCTTTCAGATTTATTTCTAAAAGGATAATCCAAAAGAATCTGGTATTTAGAACAAAATCAGCCAGCAGACAGGAATTGAAAACCTGGATAGAAGAATCTTGGCAAAAATGGACCTTTGTGCCCACAAAAAAAACAAAAACAAAAAAAAAACACAAGTATCAAATAGACAGTTTTCATGTTGACACCACTATTATTTTAATTACTTGGCAATGTTATTTTAAAAAGTGATGATAAGAACTGTAACAAAACCTAAACATATGAAAGGGAATTCATACCTTTTTTTTTGTTCTTGACAATTGGCAACAAAACTATTATAAACAATATTAGTCTATACTTCTGAGATGAGGGATTGTACAAGGACACATGGCTGAGTGGATAAAAGTGTTGGTTAGATCCAGTAACTTAACCCAATGAAGAAGGTTGTAGTGTACAACAACAAACCAAAACATCATAAATATGGCAATACAAATGAGGACGATAGTCTGAACAATGTCAATATTTATCAGATTGCTTAACTTTTTAAAAAAGTAATATTTTTAGTTTTGCTGAAAGATACTTGTTGCAAAATAAAATCCTACGCTTTGCCATGATAAAGTCCATCAGCGAACAAAACACATTGGCTAAGATAAATTTTCCTCTTATCTTTATTCATATTGTTCTTTTACAGATTTATATTATACTTATATCTGGAGTTTTCTCATGACACTACTTTTATTTTAACTACCTTCACTCCTCGGCAATGTTTATTGTTTTAAAAAGCGATGATTAGAATTATAATAAAACCTAAACATATGAAAGTGAATTTATGCATTTCTTTTGTTCTTGAGAATTTACAGCAAAAATATAATAACATCTATTTATTTATATTGTTTATTGGAATGGTTGGCAAAACAACAAAGTCTTCTTTCAGGATCACCATTAACAGTTTCATTGCATTTTCCTTATGCCACAGTCTTAAAATCTTCCAAAAGTTTACAGGGATCCAAGTCTGGATGATAGGGAGGCTAGCAGACTTGAAAGATGCAATCTTTTTTGCTCCTATCCTCCTAACAAAAAAAAAACGGCACGGGATAGATCTACTTATCAAGTCAGTTTGAATGCAAATAATGCACAAGCTAACTCAGTGATGAGTGGTGAGTAAACCCCTGCTGTGTATGTGCAGTAAAGTCCCCTCTGTTTGGTTGCCAAGTTACATTAAGGCTGCACAACTGGTTTTTGAGATTCTAAATTGGTAGATTACTGTAATTCACTAACTATAAGACACTCCCATGCATTAAATGTCCACCTCAAAAAAAAAGTTTTTCTTTTATACTTTATAGTACTCCAACTATCCACAGTTTTACCAACTGAATATCATATTTCAGCATGAAAACCTGACTAATCATGGCAAATTTATTACAGGCTCAGAAATACCAAATTTATGGTAACTATTCAGAATGTAAAAGAAGAAAACTTACAGTGTATAATACCATTAAAATCCAACTTTATTGCAGCCTGAAATCCTCACTATCAAAACAAATTCACAAACCAGGATGGAGCACTAATTTTAATTTATATATACACTACCAGCCATAATTATTAGGCTACCCCAGTTTAAAAAAAATGATGTATTTCATACTATTTTTAGTATTTATTGCCAAGTGGATAATTCTAAATGAAAATAGAATGGTTTTTTTGTTATTATTACTTTGCAAAATTTTACAAGGCAAGGAAGCAAAGATGAACTCGTCTGAATCACCCTAAATTTTCTTCATTCTTTCATTGATGAAACTGCAATATAGGTAAATATTAAATATTTATAAATTCATTTGATGCACATGTTATTGTGCAATATTAACAAAAGAATCATTCTTATCAATTAAACCCTAAACTTTTTGATTGACAAAAAAACTTTGTAAAACAATTTTAGGGGAGGGGGCTCAGTTTTTCATGCAACTTTATAGTAAATCAATCCTGTGCAATTAACTTTTTTGCTTGTGCATATTCAGCAACTGAATCCTTTGCAAAATTTTTGAATATAGCCATTCTTGGAGTTTCCATGGAAGGTGTCATTGAAAAAAAAAAACTTGAAAAAGACAAAAACAAGAGTAACAACTCGTCCCAAAAAAAACAAAACAAAGCGACCCCAACGCGAGTGGTTTCAAAATGGAGGATCGATTTACTATAATGTATGAGAAAGTGAGCCCCCTCCCTAAAATTGTTTAAATATTGAAATTTTTTCAAATTTTGTTTGATAATCGGAAACTTTATGTAATAACCGATAAGACTGCACTGAAAAAAGTAAAACAAAAAATGAAAAACAACAAATTTAAAGGTAGTGGTAGTCTCCTTCAGGTCTGCCAAAAAATTTTTCTATATAAGGAACTTAGAATTTCGACCAATACTAAAGTGATATTTCTGTCACATAAGGAAATATCAATATGTTTCAAATAAAAAAAAAGATACAGAATAAAATTTTCAATACATGACAGGCAGAAATCCTATCATTTATTCCAAAGGAATAAAATAAAGTTTGACTCTGGAAAGGAATAACTGACAAATTTGGACCTTCATACCTGCAAAAAAAAAAAAAATGTCAAAAGGACATTTATTCCATTGACACCACTATTATTTTGACTACCTTCACTCTTCAGCAATGTTTGTTTTAAAAGTTCCAATTAGAATTGTAATAAAACCTAAACATATGGTGAAAATGCCTACAATTTTTTTTGTTCTTGAGAATCAACAACAAAAATATTAAACACTATTTTTATTAGATTGTTTATTTACAAAAATAATTTTATATTTAAAACATTCAAAAAACTAATACAGTTAAAAACTAATGCAATCAAATATTTATCCTTTACTAATTTATAAAAAAGTAAATATGAAAATAATTTTTATTCATAAATTTATAAACATTTACTAAATTATTTAAATATGTGGACCAACTTAAAGGAAATCTCTGTTATTTACCATTCTATAAAATTCAGATCAATTGGCAATTAGTCAATGTTTTGTCAACCATTCCAATTAATAATATAAATAGTGTGAATAAACTAATAGATTTTAAACAAAGAAAATATATAAATTCACTGCCATATGTTTAGGTCTTATTAAGATTTTAATTATTGCATTTCAAAACAATAAATATTGCTGAGAAGTGAAGGTTTTTTTTTTTTTTTTTTTTTTTTTTTAATCATCTCACCCCAAGCAAGGCATTCCACTGCCACTATTGCGCATGGGGCTACATAGGGGAAGGTAAAGAGAAGGAGTGGATAGACATAGGGAATGTCAGGAGAAAGGTGATAGATGAGTAAGGATAGCGAGGATGAGTGTCGGGCAGATGGGAAGAGTGTTTGATAGAATGGGAGCAGGTTAGTGTGTTAGGAGGTGTCTATTGACCTTACATTTAAACTCCTGGAGATTGTAGCCGTCGGGGAAGCAATCGTTTGGAAGAGAATTCCACAGTCGGGAAGTGCGAGGAAAGAAACTGTTGGAGTAGAAGTTACGGCTGCATTTTATCGATTTCACTGTAAAAGGGTGGGATCTAGTTGCTAATCTAGTATCTCGTGCAAATTCGTATTTAGGGGGCACCAGTGATCTAAGTTCATCGGAGCAGAAGCCGTGAAAGTATTTATAGAAGAGACACAGCGAAGCCACGTCTCGCCGGTGGGAGAGAGACTGCAGGCGGTCTGCCAAGTCGGTATCTATCACATTACAGACCCTCCTCTGAACCTTATCGAGAAGCCCGAGGAGAACAGCAGGGGCACCCGACCAGATATGGCAGCAGTATTCAATGCACGGGCGGATGGTAGATTTATAAATGTGCAGGATAGATTTAGACGGAAAAAACTTCCGGGCCCTACACAGAGAACCGACTTTCATAGCAGCGGATTTAGCAATGGATTCGATATAGTCATTCCATTTGAGGTCCGCTGAAAGTGTGAGACCAAGGAGGCGTAGTGTTTTACTCTCTGGGAGGCAAGCCTGGTCCATGCTAATGGGAGGTAGGTGAGATTGTCGATGATGGTTAATTGACAGTAGCTTCGTTTTAGAAGCATTAAAATTTACTAGCCATTTCTTACCCCAGTCCAATATGGATTGGAGGTCTTTTTCAATCTCGGCAGCAAGTTTAGCTTTGACGCCTACAACAGATTTTTGTTGGAGGCGAGAGTAAACTGTGGTGTCATCGGCGTACAAACCTATTTGGGTTCTTATGGAATCAGGGAGATCATTAATAAGGTAGTTAAAATAATAGCATGTCAATAGAAAAACCACCCTTTTCACATGCTGTTTTATCATGGACACCTTTATCCATGTTTGCTCAAAGATGTTTCCACTTTCAAATAAGAATTTCTCATAAACATTTTATGTTTAAATTTTTTTAATTTCTAACTAAAAATATAATGACTTAAACATGGACTCTCATGTGACGTTTCAAATATGAATTGATTGGAAACCTTTTGTAGCACACTCTGCAACAATAAGGTTTTTCATCTCCATGAATTTTTAAATGTATCTTCAGGCTTCCACTTTGTGCAAACTTCTTACCACAGACATCACAGTTAAAGGGTTTCTCTCCAGTATGTATTCGCAAGTGGACATTCATATTGCTCTGAATGGAGAAGCGTTTATCACAAAATGTGCAGCCAAATGGCTTTTCATTAGTATGTGTTAGCATATGTCGTTTAAGATGTGAACTTTTTGAAAAAGTAATTGTACAAACATCACATTTGAATGGTTTCTCACCAGTGTGTGTTCTCAAATGATCATTTAAGTGACCACTACTAGTGAATATTTTCTTGCACAACTCACAGCTGAAGGGTTTTTCTCCAGTATGCGTTCTTAGATGAACTAACAAGTGGCCATTTTGCTTAAAGGTTTTACCACAGACATCACAAGTAAACGGTTTTTCTCCAGTGTGTGTCCTTCTGTGAATGAGAAGATAAGCACTCCGTGAAAAATTCTTACAGCATATTTCACATGTAAATGGTTTCTCACCTGTATGCATTCTCATGTGCACCTTCAAATGAGCTTTACTTTGAAAACATTTGCTGCAAACTCCACAACCAAATGGTTTTTCTCCAGTGTGGGTTCTAACATGGATTTCTAAAAGTCCAAATCTGGCAAATGATTTGTCACAGAATTGACAACAGAATTGTTTTTTCTTTAGGACATCTTTAGTAGGTAACTGTTTGAATTCATCTCTGTAACTCTCAGTGCTGCGGAGAACATTGCAAATTGGTTCCTTTAAGAAGGAATCTTCCATGCTAGCAATGGTTGTCAAAGATGTTCTTGGATAGAAGAGAGACAATTCCTCCATTTTTTAATAGAATATCCCATAATTTGTTCTCTTGTTCTGTGGAGGAAAAAATAAAAGCACCTGAAAAATCATACACAAATTTTATTCTTTATTATAAACAAAAATTAATGTAAAAATAATTTTCCATGCATTTTAAAATAAAATCCATGCTAGTTTTGTAGTAAATTACTGTAAATAAGGTACCTCCACAAAATCACTAAAAAAAAATCATCAATTAGATGAAAACATGCTCCAAACATAATGAAAATAGTTTCATCATAAAAACTTTTATATTATTAAGAGGAAAGAACAAAGTATGTAAAAACATACTTTGTTCTTTCCTCTTAATAATATAAAAGTTTTTAATTAAATTTTTTACTTCTTTTAAGAACATTCAAAATTTTGATTAAAATCTTGTTTTTCTTATGTTAACAGATGCACTATATTTAGCATTAAAAATTTTCATATCTTTTTTGAGGTGACAGGCACGTTAGTTTGGAAATTCTTACAAAAGTCATATAATTGTCAGAGTTTAATGAAATTTTCAGGACTTATTCACAAATGAATGGAATTATTTTAGAAATGTTTTTTTTAGAAAATCTTGGTTAAAATATTTTTTTACATATGTTTCACCACCTTATTTCATTTTATGAAAACTTGAGAAAATCAACATGATAATTTTTAGCAACTATATTAGTTAAAAACAGAATTCTTTGGAGAATTTAAATCACCAGTTATTTTGGGATTGTTTTTTGCAAAATCAGGCTTTATCTTATCAAAAATTTGCTTTGAATCAAAAAGTAAAAAAAACAAAAAACAACAAAACTAAGACATTATTTAATTAGAGGAGCTTTTAATTGATTTTATGAATAACATGTATTAAGGACATCATCATTTTAAGAAAAAGTTTTGGGATGAAAAATTAATTTTTACAAGATTTGTTTTATTTTTAATTTTAATTAGAATAATTTGTAATACTTTTAAAATCTATTAAAATTCAGTTTAAATGGTATAACTCTTTAGAATGATTGTTATTTATTAAAACTATATTTACTAATCATATATTGTGAAGCTTATTATAATATGACACCATCTATCTAAAAAATAATTTTAGATTTTTAACATTACCAAGTACTTAAAAGGCTTTTGTGTTATATTTCTCAATTATTTTGTTATGTTTTAAGAATCCTTCGCCCCAACAACATTAAATAACAATTTATCTATTATCACCTGTCACAGAGGTGTTAAAAGCACTTCTGTGATATTTTAAACTTTAAAAAATATTTGTTTAAAATCAGTCAATTACACTTTAAAATCAACTAAATTCTTCAAATACGTTTTCAGAAAAGTATATTCTATTTTTGAAAGATTTTTTAATAAAGAGATTTACATTTTTATAACTTTTATTTTATTTTAAAAATGGTGCCAAAATAAAAGATTTTAGTAGTTAAAAATAAAATTTTTTTGACAATCAGCTTAAATTAGTTTTGAAATACAGCATAAAACTTTGTTTATTGGAAATATTAAATTTAATCTCTCAACTTGAAATTAAAACTTAGGTTTAATTTCAATTGATTGGAAATGTTTTAAAAGATGACAATAGTCTGCATGTAAATAAACACTCTTGGCTAGTCCAGGTTTTTTTTTTTTGGCTGCCAAAATAGACTGTGAGTATCACACTCTATTTTGCTATTAAATTGATCTCTTTTTTTTCGTGGACTAAAATTTTAACTTCTGTGACAGTGCTAGATTTAGATTTGGTGAGAACCTTGGATTTATTTGTAAATTTTTGCATATGTACACAGCCCCACAAAAAAAAAAAACATAATATCACAAAGATTTCTACCATTCACCTACACTAAAAATCTTCAACAACAACAAAAGAAAAGCCTTTTTTTTTCTTCACAATTAACACCACTATCCAGCTTCTCATTGATACTCTTGGAGAAAACATAAACCTATTTCTTCTCTCTTCCCTTCTTTGTTTTGAATATTACTACCATATCTGGCCTGATGCACATGATATAGAGATTCTTGATAAAATCCAAAGAAGAAACTGCAATTTTATTGGTTCTGATCTTGCATTTAGGCTTTAGTCATTTTTCCACTGCTGTAACGTAGCTTTTTCTTTAAATACTTTCATGGTAATTGTTCTAAATTATCTTTCCTCTACAGTTCACAGACTTTAAGCACAGTACTAGATTGGCAATAAGGTCTCATCATTTTACAACTGAAATGGCTAAATGTAACCAAAAGTTCTATGCTAACAGTTTCTTCTCTCACACTTCTTGCTTGTGGAACTCTTTTCCAGCTTCTTACTTCCCAGTCAACACTGATCTTCAAAAATTTAAATGCAATGTCAGTTGTTATCTTCTGTCTTCTTAATTCTTTTATTGTCCTCTCATCTTAATAGTATATTTTTCTCATATTTTCTAACACTCAGTTACTGCTTGTACCTGAGTGGTTTTATTGCCTTGCTTGGTCTAAAATGATTTTTTTAAAAAGTAAAAAGAGAAAGGGTTGGGCTTCAGTCTAAAGTTGCATTATCCATGTGTTTGCATCAAGATACTTCTCAAAGTTTTTGTAATGAATAAAGTAGTTGACAGAGTTCAAATGTGTTTGTAAAAACTTGAGGATGATGAACCCTTTCCTACCCTGTACTATAAGCATCTGCGAGTGTTCTTAGCTATATTTTGTGTCAAGGTACCCCGGATAAATATCAAAAATCGATAATCAAAAAAATCGGGTTATAGAAAGAGTGGTCCAATTTTAATCAAATTTGATACACTCATAGACAAAGATATAAGAAACGATATTCAGAAGCTTCAAGGTTGCAGTTCTTACAATAGTGCAGAAAGTCGATAATATATGTATATAAGGCAAGATGTTTGTGTGTGTTTGTCTGTTTATCTGTTTGTATGTCCTTTATACAAATCCACAATTTTTTTATCCGATTCTCACCAAACTTCACACAAATATTCTTTAGGCTGAGTCTGAGCTCCAGGACTATGGATTAGTTTTACAACTCTCATTACACCCAAGCAATGCTGGGCTATACTGCTAGTTAAGAATATAAAATGCTGAAAATTTACCCATCACACCATATATATATATATATATATATAGACATCCACAGACAGTCCTGTTTCACTGTATCACAGCTCATCAGTACGGTTAAACATCTGATTGCTTCTAGCCTGGATTGAAACCCAAGTAACTTGACATCAGTCAGCGATTTTATCTCTAAGCTATAGGCACTCAATAGAGGAAAGTAGATATATATATATATATATATTCCTTTATCTCTCTTATCTCCCACCTTTTTTCCATGTTGCTTAACCTTACATCAATTCAACATGGCCGTCTGTTAATTTTTAAGTTTCTCTTTCCTTTTTTTGCGAACCCAGACGATGTCAATTTTTTCCTTTTCTTGGTTATTTGTTTTTATTTTGTTTTATCTTTTTCTTTTTTCTTTTTCTTTTCAGAGTAAATGTCTGTATTGAAGGAATTATTTAGGGGGAGTGAGAATAATTATAAATGTAAACACTTTTCTGTTTTTAGTGTTGTTTGTAAACATCCTGCCATACAGCCACAGATTTGTTAAGAAAGCTGAAATGTTGTGAGGAACTGGATGCAAATTTACTGCAAAAAACTCAGAAATCACGGCACTTTCTATACATTTTCATCTTAGTAGATTACTGCTGTGGAGTAGTTTTTGCACTGAAAGTTATAATCATGCTATGTCAGTTGCTAATTGACTTAATGCACCCTAAATGTTAGGAACTTGGTAATCTTCCACTGTAAGCTGACTCCTTAGTATTCGGCTAACTGCTGAGTAATATCAACTGCCTAGTAGTTCTACTGAACTCTAAAGAACTTTCTAGAACTTCTAAGAACTCCCAAGAACTTCTCGAGTTAACTTCCTGTTAATTCTTATTAATATAGGAGAGAGAGGCCATTATCTGAGAAATAGGCGTGTTTCACCGTAACAATTACTTTCCCCTTTAACTAAAACACCAATTTTTAAATTGAAATTATGGTCAGATTCATTGCAATGAATGACTAATACACTGATTGTGTTGCTTTGTATAATATCTCTTTTGTGTTCATATGATCTTATATTTTTCTCTAATAGGATTTCTTGAATATTCATATACTGTATAATAAATGAGCAGAGAATCTATGCAAAAATTGATATTCACTAGAAATAATGTTTAAGTAAAAAAAAAATCTGCCAGATTAAAAAATAAAAAATCCATCACTTTCTTTAAAAATTACTTTGTTTATATTAGGATATAATACTGAGCAGGTACGTCTATTGAACAGGTGTAGAGGCTCATCCCTTGTTCCCTGTTTAGGATGTGGTTTCCGGCTTTCTCTCTTCCAATCTTTTCACTCTTTTTTTTTTTTTCAATTGGAGTAGATAGACTAAACTATCACCCGGTTCACACTCCACCCACATCTATTGAACAGGTGAAGAGGCTCATCCCTTGTTCCCTGTTTAGGATGTGGTTTCCAGCTTTCTCTTTTCCAATCTTTTCACTCTTTTCATTTTTCTTTTTTCTCAATTGGAATAGATAGACTAAACTATCACCCGGTTCACACTCCACCCACATCTATTGAACAGGTGAAGAGGCTCATCCCTTGTTCCCTGTTTAGGATGTGGTTTCCGGCTTTCTCTTTTCCAATCTTTTCACTCTTACGTAGCCCCCTGCACCTCAGTGGTGTTACCGCCTTGCTCAGGGTGACATGATTAAAAAAAAAAATATCCATTTCGAGAGTCACAGTATAGGATACAAATCCTATATCATTTCCAACAATAACTGAAACACAGAAAGTAAAATTGCACACCTGCAAAATCAAATCAGAATGACTGAAAACATTTTGATAAAAAACAGACCAAAGCAAATTTCACAAGCCGGTATGAAAATGTTATAGGGAAACACACCTATTCCTCAGATAATGGACTCTCCCTCCTATATTAATAAGAGTTAACAGGAAGTTCTTGGGAAGTTCATACAAGTTCTTTAGACTTCTATTGGAGTTCAGTAGAACTACTAAGCAGTTGATATTAGTCGGCAATTAGCCGAATATTAAGGAATCAGCTTTCAGGGAAAGATTAGCAAGTTCCTAACATTTTGGGTATGTTAAGTCGATTAGCAACCGACATTAGCACGATTATAACCTTCAGTGCGAAAACTACTCCACAACAGAAAATTAAGTTTCCGAATTCCAGTTGGACAGGAAATAACAAATGAACTATGACCCCCTGTCAAACACTAAAAAATGGGTTTGTAATTGGAGCCGACCATGTGACTCAATTTCACTACTTAACCTTGTTTCTCAACTGGCTAAATCAGTCCGATAGGAGCAGGGATCTGATAAGGACATCACCACAATGTAAGAGAGAAATTTTGAGACACCAAACCTGACATGTCTCATCGACATACATTCGTTCTTCCTCTCCTTCTATTTTCCTTTCTTTGTTTTCACTCCTTCGTTGTCAAAGAAACAACAACAAAACATTTTCAACTGACTTCAAAACAATTCAATGCTGATAAGTTACATTTTCCTCTTATCTTTTATTTCACACTTGCTCTCTCTTTTTCACCTTAAATTGATCGTCACTTTTACCTTTCCTCCTACTCATCTGACACAAAAAGTAAGACATGACAACTTTACAACTACGAACTCTTGATTCTTTTAACTTGACACTATACTTTCTCTTTGGACATTTACATAATTTCACTTCTTATAAATTTGATGTTATTCTGTTCAGTTAATAAAATTCCATATATTTTACAAACAAAACACTTTTAGGCGAACCTGAAGGAGACTACCACCACCTTTAAATTTGTTGTTTTTCATTTTTTTTTTTACTTTTTTCAGTGCAGACTTATCAATTATTACATAAAGTTTCTGAAAATCAAAAAAAATTTGGAAAAATTTCAATATTTAAACAATTTTAGGTGGGGCTCACTTTCTCATACAATGTTATAGTAAATCGATCCTCTATTTTAGAACCACTCGCATTGGGGTCGGTTTGTTTGGGTTTTTTGGGATGAGTTGTTGCTCTAGTCTTGGTTTTGTCTGTTTTCTTCAGTCCTTATGATGGGACTTCCTCAGAAACTCCAAGACTGACTATATTCAAAAATTTTGCAAAGGATTCATTTGTTGAATATGCACAAGCAAAAAAGTTAATTGCACAGGATTGATTTATAAGGTTGTATGAAAAACTGAGCCACCCCTAAAATTGTTTAAAACTGAAATTTTTACAAAGTTTTTTTGTCAATTGGAAAGTTTAGGGTTTAATCGATAAGATTGCACTGAAAAAAGTAAAAAAAAAAAAGAAAAACAAATTTAAAGATGGTGGTAGTCTCCTTCACGTTTGCCCACTTTTATTTCTTCAACCTCTTGATATCTTTAAATGTGGGGATTGTCGGCAATGTTTGTGAAGTGGATTTGTACCTGACATGGCTGACCCTCCCTACAACAGAAAAATCTCTGTTTAAAAGCACTATTCAACTTTGCTTGACCATCGAACCGATCTGTGGCATAGAAATCCAAAGCATGTCAGTTCTAATGACGGTTTTCCCTAGGGGAACAAATGTTCAAATCCTGCTGGAGAATGGATATTTTTCTCTAAGTTTTCCCAAATTTTCAGGCTGGTAGACGAAAATAAATAAATATACTATTCAATAAATAAACGGAGCATCTACTCAATCAAATATGTGTATCCACTAAAAATAATGGGTAAATGTTCGTTTTAGGTGCCGACAGCTTTTCTCACTTCAAATTATTTCTGTGCAAATGTATATGCTGAACTCAAATCAACAATTAGTTATTGAAGAAACTTACCTTTTTTGCTTTGAAAGTTCATAAAAAAAATGAACTATATGTCGCACTTTTTCTCTCCCGAAGTCATGTAATTAACTGCAGAATGACGTTCTATGTAGGCAGAATTTTCTGTTGAATTTTGGTCGTTTTTCTTCCTTTACTGAAACTTCCGGCGATGTACTTCCTGTTATGAAAGTAACAAGCGTAGAAATACAATAGCGCATTACTTTTTTGCCGGAAGTATCAGTAAATGAAGAAAAATCGAGCAAAAATCTGCCAAAATTCGTTGCCTATGCAGTACGTCATTCTGCAGTTAATTACATGATTTCGTGAGAGTTATTGGAGAGAAAAAGTGCAAGATATAGTTTGTTTTTTTTTTATGGATATTTAGATAAAAAAAAAAAGGTAAGTTTCTTCAATAACTAACAGTTGATTTGAGTTCAGCATGTACATTTGCACAGAGATAATGCTATTTTGGATAAATTTGAAGGGGAAAAGCGTCCGGACTTACAACGAAAATTTACCAAATAATGTTTATATATATCCCTAGACGAGTGGACGGAATGATTGCTGGAGGATCCGTCTATGAAACTCCAGCTGGAGCCGGGATGCTGACGATAACACGAATCATAAATAAATAAAAAAATTATATTTGTATTTTAACCACGATTAGACTGTGGAATCATTCGTGGTCTAAGACATAACCAGATCAATTAGTGGCTTCCCCTATGTTGTTAGAGATCACAAGTTCGAATCCTGCCAAATGACACACATTTTCGTACCAAAATTTATTGTAAATAACCAGGCCGGTAGAAATAAACATAAAATATTCTGTTTTTAATCAAACAGTGTTTGATTAAAAACAGAATATCTACTCAAATACGAGTATCGATTAAAAATAATGTTCAAACAAATTATGAATAATAAAAAATAAATAAAATAATCTACCTACACATTTGACTAAAAATAAATTACCCTGAAAAAAAAAAAAAAAAGAATTGAAAAATGAAAAAGTATGGACTATGGAGTTTTAAACATTGTTTCTGTTTTGAATCCATGCTTTCATGTGCTAATATTACAATTAAAAAAGATTTAAAACTAATAAAAGCCCTTTTTCAATAACTTACCATTTTTGACTTAAGTGGTGGTTATTTTCAATACATTCTGTGGCAACACTTTGTAGAACTCGTGATGGATATATATGAAAGAATACCTCGGAGTTGAAGAATTTCGTAATACTGTCATAATCAACAATTGCATTTTTTGTTTGCATTTTTTTCTTACGACATTTCGTAACTTTTTTCGTAAAGAGCTTATTTAAAATACGGAAGCCCATATATGCTATAATCGGCGTGCTTTAAAACGTGTCCATGGAGATCTTAACCGTTAAAGATATGCTAAATATGCTTTTGCTTTATTTTTTGCCTTTTGCCTCTCTACTGGTGCTAACAAATATCAACACTCGCAACGCAAATTAATCGTTCATTATTTGTTTTAACTCCATTTCTAATAAGAGTCCAAACTGCAGTTTTAGTTGAGTCTTAAATTATTTCAGTTTATTAACTTTATTAAATTAGTTTTTATTCAATCATTTACCAGTGTTTGCAGCGACTTGCTGCCACTTAAGGGGCAACTCTTCTATATAGCTTTTGTTGAGTAAAATATTGCAGTTTTTGGTGTTAAAAATGGTTTTCAATGAAAACTTTTGACTTGAGCCTGGTTTTCATTATATAGGATACAACTCATATATCATTCCAACAATTAACTGCAACACAAAATGTAGAATTGCACACCCACAAAATCGGGTCAGAATGACCAAAAACATTTTGAAAAAAAAAAAAAAAAAAAAAAACAGACTAAGGCAAATTTCACAAGCCGGTGGGAAAATTAACTTTCTGGATTGCGATTGAACAGGAAATAACAAATGAAACTAAACTATGACCCCCTGTCAAATTTCTTAACACCTAAAAAATGGGTTTGAGATCGGAGCCGACCACATGACTCGATTTCACTACTTATTCACGTTTCTTGACCGGCTGTACAGTCCGATGAGAGCAGGGATCTGATAAGGACATCGCCACAATGTAAGGGATAAATTTCAAGACACCGAACCTGATACATACATTTGTTCTTCCTCTCCTTCCAATTTTCCTTTCTTCGTCTTTACTCACTCGCCGTCAACGAAACAATAACAACAACAAGACATCTTCAACTGACTCCTAAAAGCTAACGTTCGATACGTACAATTTTTCTTTATTGCTTTACCTTCAATTTCACTTTCTCGTTGGCCATAAAAAAGGAAAGGAACATAAACTTCATTATTATCCTGTTAATCTTTGCATACACACAATATGAATTGCTACTTACAACTACAACTACTGTAAGCGTTCTGTGACGGATGTGCGTTGTGGTGCAGTGGATGTCGGCTTGGAAAGAGAAATCGGTGGGCCGAGTTCGAATTCCAGTTGAGTACCCTGCATTCACTTCAGCACTGGTACCCTTGGGAAAGGTATTAATCCGTCACTTTCCTCCAGTTATAGGTTAAATAACAGGATGGGGCCTGGAGGCAACTCATCTAGTGTTGGTGTTACAATAAAAACACCCTTGGTAGCCCTGGCGAAGCATCAAGTATTCAGCTATTTGACAAGATTATGAATTTTCGCTGCAAACTGCGCCAGGGTTCCAAATTCACAGGGAATACGGGCGGGGTGTAGTGAGTTCTATCTCGGCCAATGGCCACGAGACGACGACGACAACTACTAACTCTTGATTCATTTAACTCTACACTACACTTTCTTTTTGAACATTTAGTTAGTAATTTCATTTCCTATTCATTTTATGTTTTTTTTTTTGTTTTTTTTTTAATCACCTCACCTCAAGCAAGGCATTCCACAGCCACTATTGCGCATGGGGCTACATAGGGGA
The DNA here is from genome assembly GCA_037127315.1 of Ascarosepion bandense. Taxonomy (NCBI): domain Eukaryota; kingdom Metazoa; phylum Mollusca; class Cephalopoda; order Sepiida; family Sepiidae; genus Ascarosepion; species Ascarosepion bandense. Next base: position 1,450,113 of record JBBBDQ010000328.1, on the reverse strand, counting down.
AGGTAAAAAGAAGGAGTGGTTAGACATAGGGAATGTCAGGAGGAAGGTGACAGATGAGTAAGGATAGCGAGGATGAGGGTTGGGCAGATGGGAAGAGTGTCTGATAGAATGGGAGCAGGTTAGTGTGTTAGGAGGTGTCTATTGACCTTACATTTAAACTCCTGGAGATTGTAGCCGTCGGGGAAGCAATCGTTTGGAAGAGAATTCCACAGTCGGGAAGTGCGAGGAAAGAAACTGTTGGAGTAGAAGTTACGGCAGCATTTTATCGGGTGGGATCTAGTTGCTAATCTAGTATCTCGTTCAAATTCGTATTTAGTGATCTAAGTTCATCGGAGCAGAAGCCGTGAAAGTATTTATAGAAGAGACACAGGGAAGCTACGTCGCGCCGGTGGGAGAGAGACTGCAGGCGGTCTGCCAAGTTGGTATCTATCACATTACAGACCCTCCTCTGAACCTTATCGAGAAGCCCGAGGAGAACAGCAGGGGCACCCGACCAGATATGGCAGCAGTATTCAATCTGTTCAGTTAACAGAATCCACTTATTTTACAAATGAAACACCTTTATTTTTTCAACCTGATGATGATAAATACGGGGATTGTCGGCTATGTTTTGTAGTGGCTTTGTACCAGGCATTGCCGACCATCCTTATGTGAATGGTGAGCCCGCAAGGAACACTCAGTGGAATTCTGAACACTACAACAAGTAGAATAATAATATTATTTTTCACCGCAGAGCAGTTGAAGAATGTAATGGTAAACATGAATGGTGACTCAGCAAAGAGCATATGCAGAAGAATTCTAATAATTACAATTTGATTAATGATTAGTCGGTGAAATCACACACACACACACACACTTACGCAATCACGCAATCGTATGTATTAAATTCAGTATGTAACCATTGTATATTTGAATAAATGTAACCTGTTTGCTGATTGGGCTGAGTTAGCCAATCAAAACCAAAGTAAATGAACTACATTTTTACTGCCAAATTGTGAGGTGTTTGAACCCCTATATATACAATTTGCCGCGCATTTTAAGACAGTTGGCACTGACATTTCCTAATCACACATCATGTCAAAAACTCAACAAACCTAAAGCCAACTCACTCTCACATACAAATTCTATCTTGCACAACTAATGCTATAAACATTATTCTTGAACTCTCAGATTTGAACAATTCTTTTTAGCAACAAATTTCCTACATAATTTTCCTAACACGCTGAGAATTATTTCAAAAGCAATGAACATTCAAACTTACGTTAAAATTCCATAACAGTAATTCTCACACAGTCTATGGAAGACAATTTCAAACAAACAATTTCACATCATATTCAACATCTCTATAATTTATGTCAGTCAATCAGTTGAGTGCCATACGTGATACACGCTTGGGCGATCATGTCTCGAAAGAGACATGACTGACTGGGCAGAAGATTATCCCGCAGTAGGTTGCCATTGCTTTCTGCAGTAGGCTGGTTGCCGACCAAAGCTATAGAACCCAATCTGTCCTGTTATTTAACGCATAACTGGAAGGAATAGGCGGATTAATACCTTTCCCAAGGGTATTTGCGCGTAAGTGAATGCAATGAATTCAGCTGGAATTCGAACTCGGCTCCCCGATTTCTCGTTCCGTGCCGATATCCAATGCACCACAACGCACATCCGTAATTTATGTATTCTTGTTAAATATTTGTTAATTTATGTATTCTTGTTAAATATTTGTTAATACACTGAATCGTTGCAAATTAATGTTTTGTCAACTTCATTTCACTTTCTCTTTGCTTGTTTAATGAATGATTTTTCAACGCTTATAAAAATAATGGTGGTTTGTGAGGATTTGGGTAGGAAGTTCCTTTTGGAAGTGGCCTTGTGCCAGGTGAGATCCAACAGAGAAATTAATCCAAATTAACGTTGCAGCATGAAGCCCCCACAAAAATAGCATATGTTATTTTTTCTTGTTAAAATAAATTCAACATTTATATACACAAACGAGAGACCATTTTATCGACAAGAACTACTTTCAATGTTGCTAGCTCCTATCCATCTCTACAGTATCTTTTCAATGAATGGCGACTATGCGAAGGACACGCAGTGAAATTCTGATCTCTACAAAATGTTGACCACGACATAGCACTCAACCATCACTACATATAGCGACAACACAGAACACTGCACAGTTTAACAATAGCACACTAGATAGCACAACTGACATCTCTCACAGGATTTCCAGAAAAAGGGTGACATAACGGCGACACATGTCAGTTTCGGCGTCTTGAAATTTCCCCCTTACATTGTGATGAGGTCCTTATCAGATCCAGGCTCTCATCGGACTCTCTTTGGCAGGTCAAAAGATGTGGAAAAACCTGACCAAAGCAAATTTCACAAACCGGTGTGAAAATTAAAATTCTGAACTCTGATTGGATAAAAAATAGCAAATTGAACTATGACCCGGGTTAAATTTTCTTAACACCTAGAAAATGGGTATGCGGTTCTAGCCGACCACGTGACCAGATGATGTGTGCTGAAGTATCTACAGCACAATATCCATGCAAATGGATATTAAGTACAAACAAGACAAACACAGATAAGATAGAACAACAATAATTAGAAAGAGAGGAGAGGTTAAATTGATAGAGTTGCAGAAAGCACAGTCCGATAATAATTGACAAAGCCACTCAGAATTAATTACGAAATCCCCACGTGGGCAGAAGTCAGAGATAGATGCGGCACAATGCCAACGTGGGTAAAACCGAGCCCGTAAGGTCGGACAAAAATTCTTGTCTGCTTTTCCCCAGACGAGACTCTACCCTTCGGCGGAGCCTCGTCTGTGTTCCTCTCCGCCCGAAGTCAGAGAGTCCAACAAAGTGAACGATTGGCGCATGCATTCGGTCCCCTCAGAATGTCAATGACACTCCGAACACGTGACTGCTATTAATCTTTATTTATTTCACTCCACAGACCACTGAGAGAGCTAGAGGGGTGTCAGCTGCTCTACAACATAAAAGAAAGAAAGAAAGAAGTGTTTAAAATTTCTTTCAATGAAATGGACAGAGGTATTTAAATTAAAGTCTCTTCATTTTTACCTACTTCTTAAAATATCGACCAGCATTCATATTTATGATTATTATCGCATTTTTTTTTTAATTTTTAAGGTCAAATATTTAACGATTCAATTGGGGAATTTCTACGGATATTTTATTTTCATAGAACTCGCCATGATCTTAGACAATCGTTAACTGAAGAATGAAAATTCATCAGAAAATGAAAATAGGAAAACCGTGATATTTTCACGGACCTTTCTAGGTATTTATTCATTCTTCTTGTCACTGTGCAATGTACAAGGAAATTGGACAGCAGTTCCCAGGGATACCAGCACACACAGCTTCGAGTGTAGGAAAGTAATTTAAAATATGTTGAAAACTGTCAGCAATTCATTTTACGCAGAGTATAAGGATAAATGGTGCCCCATCAAACAAGTAGCTGCGATGCACGTAGTCTTCTATTATGTTTTTATGCTCTGCTGCGATAAGAATTAGATGTTTCCTCCAAGAAGGACAGAGAACAGCCGATTACTTTCTGGGCAATATCTATAATCATATGGAGGCCTTTCTCGTCTGCCACCGAGTATCTGCTAATAATACCAAGCAGGAATATTTTTTTTTAATTCAAAGTTTAAAACATTTTCAACATTTTTATCAAGTGGGGTGTTGTGACGCAAATAACATCACCCACCAGTTACTAAATTAACTAATCTAGAGACTTAAATAAAGAACTCTAAGTAGTCTAAAAAATTATTGAAGTCAGTCTTCGTTGTATATTTTCTTTCAAGTCTCGTTTATGACGTAATTTGACATATTCAGACCGACGAAGTCTCGGGAAGTAATTCTGCAACTGATTCCATTCGATTAGAACTACAAAAAACTTTTTACATCACAAATACGTTTTGCTAATTTGTTTTCAGCTATTTTTCCTTTATTCTTTTTGTTTTAATCGAACTTTAAAATTGTTTTATTTTTCATTCTTTTTATTATAAGTTATCTCCTCGTCTTTGGCCGCCATTTTTAATTTTTTTCCTGGTCTGATGTAAAAGTCTTATGCTGTAATGGGATAAGAAATTAAGAATTAAAATCAACCTTCTTCACTTTTACAAAAATTCACAATGACGTGTGAAATCCTGGTTTTTCCCAAATAGAAAAAGGATTGCCCATGTGCTTAAAGAAAAAGTCGAAACCAGATTTCGCAAGTAGGTGTTAAATTGATTTTCTGACCAATGGAAGCAACTTGCGAGACTTGAGGACTTAGCGATCCAGTGCTAAATTCAAAAGGACTATAAAAGGCTCCGATCAGTGTCAAGACACAGAGTCAGATGAAAGCAGTGAGAAAGACAAAACTAAAATGTAACTTCAACTTCAAATCGACCCGGAAATAAGGTCAGGTCGCACTTTCTTCTCTTTCTCCTTCTTTCTCGTGTGCTGATTCATTTTACTTCTTCTTCTCCATCCAAAGACATACATACCAAACAAACACATACATACGTACGTACGCATATACTCTTTCAGTAATTTACTGCTACGAACATTTTCTACAAACCTTGATACCCTTAACTTTCTTATTGAGCATTAATTTCCACGAATTCTTGTTTTTCTTTCTGTTAATAATTCGTGTAAGTGAATATAACGAACCCAACGAGAATTGAAACCTTACTCTCCAATTAACAATTCTGAGCCATTATCTATTACACATCCAAGCTTGCAACACCTGGCATTCATAAATGGTTAACCATCTAAATACTGACTAGGCACAGCATTGCTTAACTACAGTAAACACACGAAAAATCGCTGTTTCAACGCGTGGCAACCATAAACCTAAGGAGGAATTGAGACAGAGACAATGTACGTCAAATCTTCTTCTTCGTGTGCCGTGTCCCTTCAGGGCGTAGGTGATCATTGACTTCCACTTGGCTCTGTCTCTTGTTGCTCTCAAAATTTTTCCTCTTGGTATCTCTCCCAAACCCCGCTCCGCCATCGATTTGCTCAGGCCTATCAAGTAGGTCTCGCGCTGCTTTCCTTTGTCTCTCTTTCTTTCTATCCGTCCTGTGAGTATTAAATTTTCCAAGCCCTCCTTTCTTATTACTTGGCCCAGAAACGGCATCTGTCTCTTCCTTATGTTTATACGTTTTCTCCTCATTTCCATCCTCTCCAGCACCTCGTCGTTAGTCACGTGCTCAGTCCATAGTATCCTGGGCATCCTTCTGTAAAAACCACATTTCGGCGGACCTGAAGGAGACTATCACCATCTTTAAATTTGTTGTTTTTCATTTTTTTTTCTTCAGCGCAGTCGTATCAATTATTACATAACGTTTCCGATTATTAAAAAAAATGGAAAAATGTCAAAATTTAAACAAATTTAGAGGGGGCTCAGTTTCTCATACAACGTTAAGTAAATCGATCCTCCATTTTGGAACCACTCACGTTGGGGTCGCTTTGTTTTTTGTTTTTTTTGTTTTTGTTTTTGTTTTTTTTTTAGCAAGTTGTTGCTCTTGTTTTTGTCTTTTTCAATTTTTCTTCAGTTCTTACGATGGCATCTTCTTCAGAAACTCCAATAATGGCTTTATTAAAAGATTTCGCAAAGGATTCAGTTGTTGAATATGCGCAAGTAAAAAAGTTAATTGCACAGGATTGATTTACTATAAGGTTGTATGAAAAACTGAGCCCCCACCTAAAATTGTTCAAATATTGAAATTTTTACAATTTTTTTTCTCAATCGGAACGTTTAGGGTTTAATCGATAAAATTGCACTGAAAAAAGTAAAAAAAAAATTGATAATCAACAAATTTACAGGTGGTGGTAATGTCGTACCGGCGAGTGGTTCCAAAATGAAGGATCGATTTATTATAACGTTGTATGAAAAACTGATCCCCCCTCCCTAAAATTGTTTAAATACTGAAATTTTTCCAATTTTTTTTTTTTTTTTTGTCAGTCGGAAATTTTAGGGTGTAACTGATAAGACTGCATTGAAAAAAATAAAATAAAATATGAAAAACAGCAAATTTAAAGGTGGTGGTAGTCTCCTTCAGGTCCACCCACATTTCTGCTGCTTCAAGCAATTCCTTCATCCTAGAGGAGATTGTCCAACATTCACTTTCATACAGAAGGACAGACATCACATAGCAATCCAGCACTCACTTCTTTCTTTCTAATGAGATATTCCGGTCTTTCAGTACTCTGGTTAGCTTTTGAAATACGCCTTTGAATCTCAACATTGCACTTTCCATCCTTTATCAGCACGCTCCCCAGGGATTTAAATTTCTTTACTTGTTTTATTTTAGTTTCTCCAACCTGTAGTTGGCATTTTGGGGTCTTGTTGCTGATGACCATACATTCAGTTTTCTTGAAGTTTATGCTTAGTCCTTTCTTCTCACTTTCTCTTGCTACCTTCTGTAGGAGGTCCTGCATACTGGCCTGCTTTGCTAAAGAATCTAGATGCAGTGAGGCATCTTGAACCTCCTAATTCTTGCATCCACCTCAGTGTTTTTATTTATTTTATATCAAATATATATATATATATATATATATATATATATATATATATATAAATAGACATGAAATGTATGTGTCTGTATGTGTGTCTCCATTCTAACGAACCCTACTCCTTTGAAACTCTTGGTCTGTTTTCAACCAAAATTAGGTCACTTGTCTAAAAATATTTCCACTCAATTTAGAGGGTACAGCAGAAATCACCAAAATGCTTAGATTTACGAACTCTTCTCCTCCGAGATGCCTTATGAGAATTCAATCAAAATCAGGTAACTTGTAGATTAAGGTCCGAAACTTTGATGCACACAAAAAGTTTTCGAATCAATGTACAGGGTTCATCAAAAAATCAACGACAAACATAATTCCGGGTGGAATTTTGCACACTTTTATGCATTTTTCCAAGACGCTTCACTCAAACTTAAGCAAAATTGAGTCACTGGTAGATCAAGGTCTGATGTCTAGATATTCGAACAAAAATTTCATTTGACACACAAAGTGCGGTAAAAATTAATGGAAAATGTTGCTTTTTGCGATCATTTATTTCTCCGAGATGCTAAATTGTATTCCAAGAAAAATCGGGACTTTTTTGTAATTTCTATCTTATCATATGCCATAACAATTTCACGTTTTCTACATGGTGCCAAACCCTCTGACGTTGCAGGGACAATGCATACACTTCCTCTGCATCACAATGTCATCGCATCACATTACAGGCTCCCGTAATGAATTCCATTTTACAAAAACAACAAAAAACAATACTTACTTCACATTTTTTAATTTATGCATCACAGCAAACTCATATTAGAGCTATTTGAATAAGCACTTGACCTTACCATTTCAACATAACCACTAAAAAAACCCAAGCAATGCTGGGCCATACAGCTAGTCTTAAATAAAAGGTAGTTAGAATTCCATGCACATGGGATTCAAACCAATCCCACTTAGTTTGAGTCATCAAACTGACCAGCAGTTTGTTATTCTGGGCTAGTCTTTGCATTCTGCAACAGCAATTAAATGAGAACAGGAGACTTGAATCTTAATTATTTAAAAATTTATTTACTCCAATATCAGTTATTCTCAGCCAGTGTGTGGGGTCTACATTGCCCTCATCTAATATGTGGACCTTACATTCTTCAATGGCAATGTGTGAAAGACCACCCCATATCTTCTATTGGCTAGTTGTTTATATATCCATCAAGTGCAATCTGGCCCACAGTTGTTCACTTCTAAGGTCACCATTGACATCACTTGAATTTTGAATCTTCATCTCCAGCTGGAGTTATTACATGCGAATTTTGAAGATGGCTTCCTTTGATGGTATGATGCAAACTTGAAGGTTAAGCCTATTTCAACATAATACCACAACTGGTTTTTCTGCCAAGGAGAAGAAAACATCAATAGAAAACCTTGGGATTTTACTGCTATTGGTGTATCTTGTTTGTCTATATCATGTGAATTCTTGGTTTAAAAGATTACTTATAATATACATGCCACACTCCACCGTAAATCACGTGCCTAAGGGCTATTACACATCTCTTCTGTTAACAAATTGGAAGTGTTCTTTAAAGGCCAAGTAATAGTTTAACTTTTTTTTTTAAACTAGAGGCCTATTTCAAATGTCATTCCACTAAAAGAAATTCTTGTTTTTAGCTTGGATTTGCAATAGTTCTCTGCCATAGTTGGCTTAAGAAATGCTTGCTTTTTACATTTGAAATAAATTTAACATATTTAACTGAAGTAAAAGATATTTGTCTATACTTCTAAGGTGAGGTAGAATCTACATTGTTCAGACTATTGTCCTCATCTTTATAGCCATGGTTATGACATTTTGGCCATTGTATGCTCTGGCCTTCTAGAAATGTCAAACTAAACCCTTTTTTTATCACTGGGGCATACTTAGAGAGTTAACTACATAGCTACCCAAAGTGGCATCACACATGGAATGAGAATTATATACCCCAGTGATTGAAATAAAGGGTTCAGTTCAAAATTTTTTCACCTGAAGAAGGCCAGAGTGTACAACAGCTGAAATGTTGTAAACATGGCAATAAAGATGAGGACAATAATCCAAAAAATGTAAATAATAAAGTATAAGATTTATTTCCTTTAGACTTGCTATATTATTTTATGTTTTCATTGCAAATTCAAATATTTTTCTGCAAAATTTACTACAAATATGCAATTTAGAAAACTTGGTCTTGTCACTTGGAAGTTAATATTTTTCACTTAAAGTTAATTAAACATCTTTTATGCAATTTTTATTTATAAAAGCAAATGTATTAATAAACCACTTTATTTTTGTATAATCTGTGTTTCTAACAAATGAAAATGTATGTGGAATTTTTCCCACAATTCTTACACCGAAATTCAATTTTACTTGATTTAAAAAAGTAATTTATTAATCTTATTTTTCTAATTTTCCTTATTAAAAATGTTACAAAGTCTCTTCCAACAAAGTCAATTTTAATGTTTCATTTTTAAGACTTTTCTTCCAAAGACATTTTTCTTTGATTCTTTTACTTGCCCTAAATTTATTTAAAGATGCGACTATTATGTTACATAAAGTTAACTTAATATTTTTCTCTGATACTGTAATTCATAATAACAAATATATTGATGATAAAATTTGTTTTGAGTTCCGCATTTTCAGCTTGGAAGATGCACCCTAATATTGGAAAAACATTTCTAAGAAAAAAAAAAGAAAAAAGTAATTCTCCTCCAACAACGCATTCACCATACGTTCTTTGTATACAGGCACCATGTATTCTTTACATTACCCACTCGTTCAATTTTATTTGTATGGCAATGACATACCAGTTGATGGTTAGTAAATATGCTATACATCTTTCATTGTCCAAGAGTTGTTTTAGTTTCATAAAAACAAATCTTAAATTTAAAAAATATACATGTAAAAATATAAAACAAAGAAATTTTATTTATCCTCAAATCCCCAAAACTCGTCACTGCTGAATTCATGTAAAATCTCTAAACTATGATCTGCAGAGTCATCAGTATTGTCAGTCATGTACAATAAATGATCCCTCACTATCATCCACGTCATGGTGATAACTTATACATTCATCTTTGAAGACACACACATATTTTTCAGGGAATTTTTTAGGAAAAATAGTGAATCTTGTAAACTGGAAAATACAGTAATTTTGTTTTGTTTCTTATAAGTATTTAAAAAAGTATTCTGAATTTTAGTCTAGTTTAACGTTAAATAATATAAAATAAGAGCAAACATGATATTTTATATAACAAATTTAATGAAAAATCATTTATTAAAATATTGTGTAAAATTAACATCATAATTAAATTCAATAAATTTAATCTAATATTTTTAGATATTGTAAATGAGATATTCATTAACCCGAACCCTTCTGCAAAACAATGTATTTTTAAGAGCCAATGTTTTTCTGTTTAATTCTATATTTATTAAAAAAAAACTATATTTATGAACAAATAAATCAGCATAACAATGGTTACTTTATTTCTAAACAATAAAAATAAAAAAGTTACTTTCATATTTTGTTCAGGTCATTTTTGTTCCAGAATTTATAGTTCTGAGACGGTTTTTATTTCATTAGAACTGTTTTAATGGGAATAATTTAGAGATGAAAATGCATATAACATTTGCCATACCCTTGTTAACAGAATGGGAAATGATGGATCAAAAGCCCCACCCAGTTGTATATTAATCATAAAAAAAAACACCACAATAAACAGAATTAACTTTCAAGCCAAATTAATGATGCTCATAATTTTGACTTTTACCTTTACATTTCTTAAACCACCTACAGTTGTGAACTACTGCAAACCTAATCTGAAACTAAAAATTTTTGATCCCCATGGAATGATGAAATTTGAGATAGGCATTCAGTTCTGGACGAGAGTTACACTATGACTTGGTTTTAATAAAGAACACTGTAGGAAGGGCCTAAACATTCTTGTAAATTTTCATTCATTCATAAACAATGATTATAGAGTTTGAATAAATATAAATATCATTGGTCTATAGCATTCGGTTAAACATTAGCCAACCAGCTGCCTTAACTTTACATGTAACATAAGGGATATTTTTTTAGCTTTTTTTTTTCAAATATAAAAGGATAGTGTTACATACCATTAAATATTGCAAATTCTTGTTTTTCCCCTTTCAAGATCGGGACAAATTAAAATAGAGGCTTCGAACTTGATGACACAAAAGGACCATTACATGCTGATGGAGAGATGCAGTGGGCCAGAAATAGGCCTGTTGCCAGGCTATTACTAATGGGGAGGGCATCAACTCCAGAGGTAGCACATTTTCTTATTTTAGAATTTGGATCACAGTCTCTGTTTGGCAAACATTTTCAGGTTGAGTCAACTTTCTCCAATACGAGTTGCCAAATTTATTTCTTATATAAAAAAAAAAAAGGACCAAGACATTGTTGCCAAGTACATTTATACTAGGTACCTTAATATACCTTAATTTATACTAGGTACCTTCAAAGATTTTCAAAAAAAAAAATTAAAATGATGAAAAAGGTTCCCAAAAATAGTAAAAATAAAGCTTTATCATCAAAATGTTTCTTATTATTAAGAGGAAAGACCAAAGTATTTTTTGGTTACTTAAATTTTTTAATCCTTTCTAGCACATTTGAAATTCTAGTTATAAATTGTGTTTTTCTGAGTCAGTAACTGGTTCAAAGATTAGTATGGCAAATTTAGCATCTTTTTTTGCAGTAAAAAACACATGGTTTTGGAAATTCTTGCAAAAATCAAATAATTGTTGGATTTGTATAAATGTGCCCATTTTTGATATTATCAGAAGATAAGAATAAATTTAAAGTCAACATTTCTAAAATTTAATAAAACATTAGAATACACAGAATATTCTAAATTTTTATGATTACTGAGTACTTTATTATATAAAAATGGCACTCATCATTTTCATAAACTATGTTTTACAGATACTCTCTATAGAATACCATTAGACCTGTCATCAGGCTGTCAACATGTCAAAACAGCTAAGCGGGTTAAAAACAAAGCTACTGTTAGGGTAAAATATGTATTTCTACAATATTTTACACTTAAAGTAAATAATATTTGTTTTTCAAATAAAAGTTGCAAAAAAGTATATTTAATTTTTCAAATATTTTTTAACTAGCCAGTATAACCCGGTGTTGCTCAGGTGTAATGAAAGCTTTACAACTAATCCATGGTCCTGGAGCTCAGACTCAGCCTAAAGAATATTTGTGTGAAGTTTGGTGAGAATTGGATAAAAATTGTGGATTTGTATAAAGGACATACAGACAGATAAACAGACACACACAAACATCTTGCCTTTTATATATTATCAATTTTCTGCACTATTGTAAGAACTGTAACCTTGAAACTTCTGTATATCGTTTCTTATGTCTTTGTCTATGAGTGTATCAAATTTGATTAAAATCAGATCACTACTTCTATAACCCGATTTTTTCGATTATCGATATTTATCGGAGGTACCTCGACACAAAACCTAGCTAAGAACATGCGCAGACGCTTATAGTACAACTGTGTAAATTTTCAAGAAAATCGGTTCAGCCATTTGAGTCTATAGGTAATGGGAACACACACACACACACACACACACACAGAGTTCCATTTATAAATAAGTTTAGATAAAGGGAATTACATTGCGATGAAAGATGACTAAAAAATGGTGATATTTCAGAAAAAAAAATTCTTCCAGTCAATTTAGATTAGATTTTGAAATAAAAAGCATTTTGTTTATTGAAAATATTTACTTTAATCTATTGGCTTGAAATTAAAACTAAAATAAAAAACTCATGAAAGATTTTTCATTTTTAAAAACTCATTTTAAACCTTAGTATTGGTTTCCACACTTTTTTTTTTTGTCAGCGGTACCTCTAGTCAGGTAGCTGATAAAGACTACATAGGTTTAACTTCCCTTCCCTCGATAGGAACTAGAACAGACTCTGTGGGTTTGAAAATTGACTATCTTTTGGCACTTAGTGGGTAGGTCAAGCTCAATACTGTTACTGCAAAAGTATGGAAGAAGTGAGGGACAAATTTCTTAAACTTATTAACTTTAAGCTACTTGTTTTAGAATCCCTGAATTAAACTCTCTGAATAACAGATATAAGTAATTCAACAAAGTTTATAAATGCAAAAGTAAGACAAAAAAGCTAAACCCTTGGTCAGTCAGTTCAGTGCCATACGTGAAACACGCTTGGGCGATCATGTCTCGAAAGAGACATGACTGACTGGGCAGAAGATTATCCCGCAGTAGGTTGCCATTGCTTTCTGTGGTAGACTGGTTGCCAGCCAAGGCCAAAGAACCCAATCTGTCCTGTTATTTAACCCATAACTGGAAGGAAGAGACAGATTAATACCTTTCCCAAGGGTATTTGTGCATAAGTGAATGCAATGAATTCACCTGGAATTCGAACTCGGCTCCCCGATTTCTCGTTCTGAGCCAATATCCACTGCGCCACAATGCACATCCTCGGTAATACTAGTAAAAAAAAATTTTCAAATGAGCACAAGAAAACTTACATTGTTAAATGAACTGGCAATTTATTTTGATTGGTTTTCTGAGATGAAACCCCCTTTGATACAAGGCCACATTTGTAGAGCACTCAGTGAGAAACAAACACTTGTTGAGTGCTCAGTAAGAAACAAACAATTTCAGCAAACACAGTTTGGAATAAAAAATTTGTGGATCAAGGAGCATACATTTTTAGACCAAAAACCAAACTTTTGCAGATCACTCAATATGGATCAAATACTTGTGGAGCAATCAGCAAAAAACAATCATGACATACTCAGTATGGAATAAATATTTGTGGATCAAAAAAGAAACATTTTCAGAGTACTCAGTATGCAACAAATATTTAACCTTCATATCTGCAGAAAAATAGCATTACAAAAGGAGAGTATTATTCTAAACTATCAAGACTCCCTTGGCAATGTTTATTTACAAGATTATAAAAATATGTGAACCGGGTAGAATGTGGTATTTACTATCTACCATTTTATAAAGTTTTACTATTTATAAACTTATAAAGAAATCAATTTGAAAAGAAATCTTTTTATTCAAAAAATTTATAAAAATGTACAAAATTTTCAACGAATTGTGTTCTTTGAAATGTTTGGCCTAACATCAACAATAAATTCAAACTTTATAAAATGGTAAAATATAACAATTTCACATATTTTTATAATTTGGGAAGTTTTTATAAATTTATGAATAAAAAGGTTTATTTCTTTAATAACTGTAAATAAACAATCTAATAAATGAATAGCGTTTAATATTTTTATCATAAATTCTCAAAGAACAAGGAAAGTGTAAATTCACTTTCATATGTCTAGGTTTTATTAAAGGTCTAATTGTCATTTTTTAAAACAGTAAACATTGCCAAGGGAGTTAAGATATTACAAAATAATGGTGGTGTCAAAGGAAAAAATGTCCTTTCAAAACACCATTTTATTGCAGGCATGAACTTTGCTGAACAAACATTTGTAGATTGCTCAACAAAGAATAAATAATTGTAGCACACTCAGCATGGAATAAATATTTGTGGATCAAAAAAGAAACATTTGCTGAGCACTTAATATGGAACAGAAGTTGTGGAGCACTGTAGAAGAAACAAACTGACTTATTGGCAAGTTTGTGAACCATAAAAAGACCAAATTTTCCATGGTCTAATTGATTAAGAACAAAATTTTCCATGTCTTAATTTTCTCAGAGAAAATTTTCCTTATACCAATTTATAGAGCTCATTTTACCTGTATGAGAAAACACATTCTTGTAAAGTTTGTGGATTTGCATTATCTAGCAATTCAAATTTCAAAAGACTTGAAAATAGGTTGAATAAAACAAAATGCTTCAAACATATTCATAAGCGTCCCACAGAAGCCATGATCAGTGTTGTAAAAAGGAAAATACAATGGGTAACATCCAAAGAGAAATGGTTTCAACTGACCAATTTAAGGTAAAACTGATTACAGGTTTCTTAGGTGTGTGAGAGGCAAGTGACTGAACTGTTTAACATGATATCCATGATAGCTTGCTTCCTCAAGATGACATTGATGACAGAAAGATTCCTTAGGTGTGTGGCTCAAATCTGTTGTAAGAACTGATCAAATTGTTTAGGGTGACATACATGATATTGATGATAGACAGGTTCATCTGGTGTAGTGTTCAAATCTATACTGATTCCAGCTGACTAATTTTGTTTATCCGTGTTCCTTGTGTATGGGGGCTCAAATCTGTAGTCAGACCAACCGTCCAAAATGACATCCATGATAATTTACTCAGTTGTGTGATTCAGTCTTAAAGTCAAACCAACCAATCAAATCAAATTGCTTATTGCGACATTGATGAAATTTGTGGTTTGAACTATAGTCAAACCAACTGATCAAATTGTTTAAAGAGACATTGATGACAAAATTCTTCAGGTGTGAGGTTCAAATCTATAGTCAGACTATCCAGAATTTAATAAAAGGGAAACATTGTGCATTTCTTTGTGTGAGTCTACTATAAGCTGTTCTCTATAAAGAATATAGAATCAATTTAAAAGTCAGGAAACTGTTATTTGTGTATATTTTTGAGATGAGGTATTGTAATTATTATTGTTTGGATTGTTGGCCTCATATTCAAGATGTTTTGACCTTTGTATGCACCAGTCTTCTTCAGGTGATTAAAATTTTGAACTAAACCCTTTGAGTAAATTCCTTTTTTGGTTATCACTCATTAACTAAACTGTCTAAGATTTTGTTCACTTCTATTGTAGCCAGGTATTGAACTCACAAATCAAGTCACTGAATTCAACACTTATGTGTCCTTGATGACATTGGTGTATGAATTTCTAGTGACTTATAAACCTAATGACATGTTCTTTTATACAGAGCTCATATTACAACTTTTTTTATTATTGTTTTTCTTTAGAACTTTGTATTACTGGTTACCATATTGTATTCATTTCTGTGGTTGGCGGCTTAGATTTTGTGGTCTAGCATATGCACTTCCCTAAGTTTTTGGATTTTCCAATGATGTTCTCTATTATATCTTTTGTATTCTTTCTGATAACCCCTTCATATAGGGTAGGCAGACTGGGGCTGTTTTCTGAGTGTTGCACCCTTTTATCCCAGTTTTTCAGAGCTGCTTTCATGTACCCCAAGTAGTTGTTACATTGTAGGGTACTGCTTATACTGACCATTTCTTGTTCATATATCACTGGATCACCTCTTATGACTTTTGCTTGATGTTGTAAGCAGTGAATGATCCCTTTCTTTAAACCATGTGGTGGAAGTTGCAATTGAGATATTGTCTGGTGAATGTTGGTTTGCAGTATATGGATGTCTTGAACCCAGCTCTGTTTGAGATCTTAGTACATTCAGGCATGTTAGTTTGTTGTTTTCTCTCCCTATTGTGAACTGTATCAAAGTTCACATGGTCCACTTCTAGCTGAACCTCTACCTGGTGTCACCAGAATAGGTAGGTACTATTTATGTATATCAGCCATAGATTTGGCTTCAGTGATGTGAATTCTAATGACATCTCTTTGAAGTATACCATTTATATGTTTGTCATTGCTGGTGATAATGGTGAGCCCATTGCTAAGTGTTCCCCCTGCTGATATAGGTCTGATCCCATTCTAAAGTTGTTTGTGTAGAGAAAGTCAGCACCTCTATCAGGTTATCTATTAATATACTGGTATGTTTTCCTAGGGGTGAGTCTGAAGCCAGTCTGTCCCTGATTATCAATAGTACCTCCTCTGAGAGTACTTTAGTGAACAAACTTGCCATGTCCAGGCTCACCATCTGATTGGATTAGATGCGAGTATCTTTGATTATTTCCATGAAGTGGGCAGAGTTTCAAACTTATGGTGGTGACTTTCCTATCAATGGGTCTATTGTATGCACAAGGAAGCAACTCAGAGAGTGACACACAGAGCC
Source organism: Ascarosepion bandense (assembly GCA_037127315.1). NCBI lineage: Eukaryota > Metazoa > Mollusca > Cephalopoda > Sepiida > Sepiidae > Ascarosepion > Ascarosepion bandense. Next base: position 1,433,623 of record JBBBDQ010000328.1, on the reverse strand, counting down.
TTGGCAGCTAACTATTGACCTGAGCAAAATACTGTTCTTGTGAAATTTTTGGAGAGTATATATTTGAGGTAGCTTGCTATACCACCTGTATGTTGTAGGTGGAAAGTGGACCTTGTTCCTGATTAGGATCTACAACAGTTTGCATTCCGTTTTTATTGTTGGATCTTTACTATAGATAACATTTTTAATGAAGTTTTTTAGTTTTGCTGTATATTCCGTTATGCCCACCACTAACAGTTGCATTGCCTTTGTCAGCTGGTAGTATGATGATGTCGTCATTCCTCTGTAGGATTTTGATTGCAAGCCGCTCTAGTTTTTTTATGTTTGATTTGGGGGGAATCGACTTTGTTCAGTATCTGTCTTCCTTTCCATCTTAGTTCATCTGCTTGTGCCTGAGGAATGTTCAAAGCTATTTCTTTGATTTATGCAATGATGGCCAAGTATGGTATCCACTTGATGGATGTTGCGATGTTGAGAACCTTGTTCAGTACTGACTCCTCAGGGGCACTCAGCTGATATTGATTACTGCTTTCACTGGGGGAGGGGTTGATAGACCTTGTGTATCAACTTCTGATCTTTCAGTCTTTTCATTTTCTGAACTTGACAGTCCTTGACTGTATTAAATACATGTCTGAAGCATTTATCCAGATTGTGCTGGAACCTCTTTTGATCTTCTTTGTTAATAACTGCTGAAGGCCTCAAGCCTCTGGGAGATATCAGATTGCAGTTTTTGTTTCATCCAACAGTTGTACTGGATTCTTTCTCTGACAATAGTGTGTCCCACTTTTTCTGTGAACAGACAGGCTCTCTTTGAACTGATGGGATGTCTTGGTGCCAGGCCTGAAGGGATAAGTCATAGGTCTCTGCATTGGTGTAGGAATGTTAGATGGTTCAAGGAGGCACTACTGGTATTCAAGAACAGACTGGCCTCAAACTCATCCCTTGAAGAATGTATCAGCATACTAATAGATAACATGATGGAGATGCTGATGTTTTGTACATAAACAATGCACTTCAGAATGGGATCATATATAGGCAAGATGAAGGCTTAGCAATGGGCTCACCATTATCACTAGTAATGGCTAGAATCTACATCACTAAAGCCAACTTTATAGCTGATATATATATATATATATATATATATATATATATATATAGATGACACCTTCATACTCTGGCCACATCAAGAAGAGGTCTATCTACTACTGGACAATGTGAACTCAATAAGAACATTGATACAGTTCACAATGGAGAGAGAAAACAAACTAGCATTCCTGGATGCACTACTATCTTGAACAGAGCATCAGTTCAAGACATCCATTTATCACAAGCCAACCTTCACCAAACAATATCTCAACTTCAACTCCCACAACATATACAGTTTAAAGAAAGGGAACCTCCGCTACTGACAACATCGAGCAAAAATCATAAGAGGCAACTCTGAGATATATGAACAAGAAATGGTCAGTATAAGCAATACCCTACAATATAACTACACTGGGTACATGAAGCAGTTTTATCAAACTGGGATAAAAGTGTGAAAAAGGATAATAATTCTCAGAAAACAGCCTCAGTCTGCCTACCCTATGTTAAAGGAATATTAAAGGAATATTAAAGGAATGTTAAAGGAATATTAAAGGAATGTTAAAGGAATATCAGAAAAAATACAAAAGATATCGGGTCCATATAACATCAGAACAACCTTCCAAAGTTGTTCAAAACTCTGCAGACACTGCTTCTGAGTAAGACCTCCCAGTAAGAACATGATTAAGGGCTGTGTGCACCATAACATGCAGTTATAGTAAGAAATATAAAGGAAAAACAGGCTACCCCCTTAATATAATAATGCAGGAACACCATAAAGCTGTAATATGAGGGGAAATAGAAAAATCACTCATACCTGACCACATATGGAAGGAAAAGGGAGATCACCATCTTCTGTGGGATGAGATTGAAATAATATACAGAGAACATCACTGGAAAATATGAAAACTGAAGGAATCAGCACATATGCCAGGTCACAAAACTCCTAAGCCAGCCAAGCATAGAAATGAATACAATATGGGAGCATGTTAATAGAGTGCTAGAGAAAAACAATAATAATAGCAAAAATTGTAATATGAGCTCTGGTAAAAAAAAAAAAAAACAATTGATTACCAAGATATTAGGTTTATAAGTTCTAAAAATTCATACACTGATGTCCACAAGGACACATGACCCAGTGAATAAAAGTGTTGACTGAATCCAGTAACTTGATCCAAAGAATTGGGACTGTGAGTACAACTAAAGCAGACATGAACAACTTGGAGAGTTGAGTTAAAGGGAGATAAATGATACCTGAGACATCCAGAATAGGCATTGCATGTGGAACTAAAACAATTTGTCCAAAATAATGAAAAAGTGTTCAATTCAAAATTCTAATTACCTGAAATTCAGTATGTACAAACAAAATGTCATGAATATAGCAAAGATGGAGGCAACACTGTAAATAGCGTAAATAACTATTTGTTGTGGTAAAGACCTTGTTGAAAGAATGCAGAAGTTATTTAAATTCTCAGTAATTTCTGCTAACAAAACAGAAAATTTATTACCTTTGTTTACATCAATAATGTGAAGATAAGTAGTTATTATTGAATATTTCTTCCAAAATTTGTAATCCTATTTTATAAAAAAATGTGTTTTCTTTGTAATGTCAATGATAGAAACAAAGAGAAATCAAAGTGCTTCTTTTTCTGGAAGATGCTAAAAACATTATTTTTTCTGGAAGATGTTACCTTTTGCAGAGAGAAAAGTTATTCATTTTAGAAACTTTCACTTTTATTTCCTAGACATTTTCTTGTGAAACAAATAAACTTCTTTCATGAGTCCAATCTAATGTCCTATTAAGTTATCCAAGGTTTCAAGATTTATTTTTTCATTTGGGATTTATTTCATGCAAATCTGGTCCTTGCTTGCTAAAGGTTTATCAGCAAGAAAGATATAGTACTTTGCAGGTTAAATTGAGCAGATCCAATAGATGGCAACATTATCCGCAAAGTTTGCCATTTATTTCTCCAAATACACTTTAATAATTCACTCTGTAAAACACCTTTCAGTATATACTCTGTTCTTGTCTTGATTTTCATTGATTTTTCAGTGATAGTGCTTTTGGCTGAATAAAAGCTGCATAGAAACATTAAGTGTTTGATCTTCCTCTTTTGCAATGGACAAGTGGGTACATTGAAATCTGTAAATATAGCAGTCATCATTTATTCAAAGTTCTCCAGAAACTCAAGTTTAAAATTTGTAACAACACATCTTTAGCATCCAATTAAGTTTTTTTGTATCAGGTTGTGACTTGGCATATGATGCCAAAATGATACGTCACAATATCAATTGTGTTCAGTTGTGATGAATAATGAATTATGTGGAGTGTCGTTATAAAGCTAATCCCCAAACAATGACTGATATGAAAACGGGGATTTTTCTTCTTTCATTTACTTCATCTGTCCGATGTTGGGATATGCGTTTTCTTTCAGAAGTAGCATTGTATTTCATGATACTTGTCCTTTAGAGTGCCATAAAAGTCGGAATTGGAAAAGCTAAGAATGAAAGTATAGATTCCTAAAGCAATCTTATGAGGTAATAATTATGCTTAACTTGTTGACCCCCAGAGGTCAATTACAAAATCTGACTTCAAACACTAACACTAACTTAATCATTTTTTAACATGGTGAATAGAACATGTTGCATAGAACATGTTGCATAATTTTTAACATGTTGTATAAAACATGTTGCAATAAAAAAAGTTTTAATATGTTGATTGCTAGAAGTCTGATTCCAAACACCAACTTTATAAGATTTTATTTACTTTATAAGATTTTTATGAGTTGATTTATAGCTTCAAGTAAAGTCTTAATATTGTTTTCATACTAAAAGTATCACTGTGGATAAACCCATAGGTGCATGCAGATGAAAATGTATCAGAAAATGCCAAGCCTGAGATAATTCATGATTAGCAGTCTACATGTTAAACAGTCAGTTAAGTGTCATATAAGATAGACACTTGGGAGATCAAGTCTCTTTTGAGACATGACTGACTGGGTAGAAGATTTTCCCACAGTAGGTTGTCATTTCTTTCTGCAATAGACTGGTCGTAACTCAATCTGTCTTGCTATTTAACCCATAGCTGGAGGAAGAAGAGATGGATTCATATCTTTCCCAAGGGTATTTATATGTAAATGAATGCAATGAATTGAAATGGAATTCAAACTTACTGATTTCCCATTCCAAGCCAATACTCAATACACAACAAGACTAAAAATATATTAAGATGACTAAAACAGACATTTCCACAAATTAACAAGAATATCCATATCTTGGGTATTGTGTCCGGGTAGAGCTACCATATTTAAAAAGGGATAAAAATCTGCAAAAAATATTTGTAGATGCATCATCATGTTACTAACTGAATAAGAGAGTATGAGTTAGAAGGATAGATTTAGCAACATTAGAAAGTAAAAGCATTGGGATTTACTTAATAAAAACATTTAAAATTATGTATAGATTTGATTGGTTGGCTGTCATTTGTTCTTTATGAGAAGGTACAGTGGCCTTAAAGCTCTTGAACATAATGTTGAAATAGATATATATTAAGTACCTAGTATATTTATCTTTAGTCTACGGCTATATCGTGTTGAATACACCAGTTCCCATCCGATCACCGAAGTTAAGCAACATCGAGCCTGGTCAGTACTTAAATGGGTGACCATTTGGGAATACCAGGTGCTGTAAACGTAAGGACCAAGAATAGTCCACCGGTCCTCCAGGCTTGGGGATTGGGTGCAGGGCTAACAACCCTGCCCCATAAAAAACAGTTTGTTACAGAAACAGCAACAAAAAGTTGCTGCCCTATGCACCATCTGGGTGTGATGAATAAATGATGATGATGATGATGATGATGATGATGATTGCTGCCCTATGCACCATCTGGGTGTGATGAATAAATGATGATGATGATGATGATGATTGCTGCCCTATGCACCATCTGGGTGTGATGGATAAATGATGATAATGATGATATTTATCTTTAGTCTTAGATCTGTTGGATATTTTATCAGACTATGCCATTCTTTGGGTAAATTTTAAGAAAAAAACTAATAATTATTGCAATACTGTAAGCAATTAATGTTTTTAAAATTTAAGTTAACAAAATTTTGATTTGATCTTTGCTGATAAACTGTGTGTGGCAACAGCAACTCAGAAAGAGAAACCAGTAAACCAAGTTGGAATTACATCAAACACAGAAATACTCTCGAGAAAGATATGAATCTATCTCTTCTTCCCCCAAGTTATAGATTAAATAGCACAGCTGACAGAGATCACTTGCCCTGAGGTGGCAACCAGTCTAAGAGAAGATAAACTCTGAATTCAAAACCAACATGAAGAGAGGACGATCTCTGGCAGGCTATCTTGCTCTAGACATACCACTACCATTATGGATGCAGTATTGGTGGGGCTCCTACAACCCTAATGAGCAAGAGGACACACAGCATAAGATAATGAATACATTTTGTATGCTTTTTTCACAAATAAATGTAGGTTTTCTACATCAAATAGGGCTAAATTGCTACAATTACCTTTTATAATGAGAATTACTTGAACAAATAAAGTGTTGTTTATTTCTTTTCTAAGGAAATCAAAAACAAATCAGATATAATTTTTAACAATTTCCATAAATTATTTTGTCTACCCAAACTGTTTAATGCCAACTTCCAAAAAAAAAAAAAAATCAATGAGACTTTCTCAATGGCTATAGATGACTTTCTATTTATCTCTACTCTATTTGCATAATCTTAACAACATACAGAACACAGATGGCACTGTGTTGATGCAAATTCAAAAGAAAAACTGAAGGTACAATTAAATAAGCTAGTTTATAAAAGCAAGAAAAAAGGAATAACAATTGTTAAAAGATGAAATGCCCCATAGTGAATAAAAGTAAGCCAGGATGTGAGTTACACATTAGGGATGTCAAAACAGTGGGCTAAATGAGGACTCAATTTTTCCAAGTTTTTGTTTGATATTTTTACCTAGGATTTCATTGGGGATTTGTAAATGAATTGACAGATTCCCACAATGCAATGAACCAAAATTTTATGACTATTTTCAGTCCATTTCACCTCAAAACTTATACAGAAGAAAAAAAAATTGAGTTACATCCCTTAGACACTACCCAAATTAAATAATTCATTTGCCATGATCCAAGGGAGATAATTTGTTAATTTACAATAACAGTTGTAATATAGTTATAAGTGGGAATGCCTCACAAGCTGTAAAAGAGTCATGTGAGAAAGAAAAAACATTCTGTTCTAAAATCTATTTAATAACACTGACAATTTATAGTATTTACAAATTGGTTCTTCTCATATATAATAAATTAAATTATCACCAACTACAATGACACACTGAAGAACAAAAATCATTAGCTATAAATATTACTTTTGAAAGAAAATACATTCTTTATGACATAAAATGCAACCTGTAAAAAACAAAAAAAAGTTTTTGAAAAGACATTAAAAAATTCAGCTTCAAAATCAGTAATTCCAAACACTTTTTTCTCTTAATCACCATTTTCACCAGATTTTGTGGGGTTTGATCTGTGTAATTCTCAACAGCTATATCTCCAAGAATTTAAATGTAAAGTCAATAGTCATCTCCTATCTCACTAACCTGCGTCCTCTCTCTCTCTCATGCTCCTTTCTCTGTCCACTCCACTCTCATCAGTATTCTCATCCTTCTCTTACCCACTTCCTGACACCCCCTATAACCTGTCACTCTTTCTCATAACATTCCTCCTATGTAACCCCCTGCAAAACAGTGGCAGAAAATGCCTTGCTTGTGGCGATATGATTATAACAAAAAAAAATCAACTTTTTATGGATCATTTAATGTGGAAATTTTATTTTATTATGAGCTTAGGTAATTTTTTTTAAGTGTATGCTATTAATGTTTGTTTTTTTTTCTCCAATAATGTATTGCTGGTATTTTTTTCTAATGTATTTTCATATTTTGGGTTTTTTACAAAAGTTTAGGGGTTCATTATTTGCTTATAGCTGGGGCTCTAATACATGCCACCATTATGGGCCAGGCTGAAACTGGGAACAACAGCAATTAAGAGGTGGTCTCTCACCCCTCAAAACCTTCCAATCAGTGTACTTGCTGGCAAATGTAGTTTGTCATCATATGCAGGATAATTTTTTTTTTAAATCACTTCAATATGTTTCAGTGTTACTGGGATTTTAACTTCGACATTCTAAATAGTTACTATAAATTTGGAACGTCTCAGTCTGTGATGTTTTTTGTCACAATTAGTTAGGTTTTCATGCAGAAATATGCTTTTCGGTCAGTAAAATTAGGGATGGTGGAGAGGACTATAAAGAAAAAAACTTTTTTTTCCAGGGAGGGCATCTAAAGTATCAAAGTATCTTATAAGCAGCGAAATACAGTATGTATATTTTCGACTCAGTCAATTGTAATGTGTTCTGTATAAGAATAGACCTCGGTATGTTGACAAATCACAATCAGAAGCAAGGCCTCTGACTGAGTGACTGGAGGCTTTGAGGAATGTGGAACCACCTCTTTATTGCTGTTAGTCCCAAGTCCGCCCTGACCTGAGGTAGTAGTACCTGTTAGCTTTAGTTTTGATAACAACAACAAAAAAGAGAACAATAAGTCAGTCAGTTAAGTGCCATACATGATACATGCTTGGACGATCATGTTTTGATAGACATGACTGACTGGGCAGAAGATTATACTACAGTAGGTTGCCATTACTTTTTGTGATAGACTGATTGCTAACCAAAGCTATAGAACCCAATCTGTCCATAGCTGTAGAGAAGAGATGGATTAATACCTTTCCAAAGGGTATTTGAATGTAAGTGAATGCAACAAATTCAACTGGAATTCGAACTTGGCTCTCCGATTTTTCAGTCTAAGCCATGCACCACAATGCATGCGAGAACAATAGTTTGAATATAAATAGTGAAAACAATGATAACTTCACATCCCAGAAATTAAGACAAAAATTAAGGGTTCAGTTCAATATTCCCCTGAAAGTCACCTGGATCAACAAGCACTTAATGAAGGCCAGAGGACATAATGGTCAAAATTTTGTGATGAAAACAACAAAGATGAGGACAACAGTCTGAAAGTAAATAATAACAAGTGTGATTGATTTTGATTTCATGCACATGCAGGCCTGTCCCCAGAATGTTTTGTGGGACTTTCAGTCAAAGACTGTGTATCAATTTGCATACTAAAATTAGTTTATTACATTTCACTTCACCCACCCCTGTCTGGCGACTGGCACTTATCTGCATTATCTTTAGGATATAATACTTTTTGCTCTTATTTGATGTATGTCAGTCAGTCAGTCAAGTGCCATACGTGATACATGCTTTGGCGATCATGTCTTGAAAGAGACATGACTGACTGGGCAGAAGATTATCCCGCAGTAGGTTGCCATTGATTTCTGCAGTAGACTAGTTGCCAACCAAGGCTAGAGAACCCAATCTGTCCTGTTATTTAACCCATAACTGGAAGGAATAGACGGATTAATACCTTTCCCAAGGGTATTTGTGCCTAAGTGAATACAATGAATTCAACTGGAATTTGAACTCGTTAATTCAACTGGAATTTGAACTCGTTAATTTTTAATTTAAACTCATTAATTTTGAATTTAAACTTGTGAATTTTGTTAAACAAATCAGATTAAACAAGCTTATACCTGTTTTGGTGCGTGCCAACTTACACGTCCAGCATTATTAATATTAATTCCCTTTCCAGTGAATTTCTTCTTTTTCAGTTGCATTATCCTTATTGTTAATTTAACTCAAAGTTATTTTCTGTTGTTATAGCAGGATATGGCAACACATCTATGAAATTCAAACACACTATTGTTCAAAAACCAGTGTCAGTTTCAGTGGCAGGATAAACCTTTTGTACAGCAAATGAAGTCACAAAGTAATAAAGGCCAACTAGTTTTGGGAGACTGAATTCAAAAGTTAAGTTCATTTTTACTGATTAGCCTCATCTTTTGAACCAGAGTATTTTTTTTATGACAACTTATAACCAAACTTCCTATAATGTTTAAATTAATTCTGAACGCCTCCTGCAAAAACCTATAAATGTTAGTGAATTCATGATTGCTTAAACACTGTTTTTTATATTATGATAATGAAATAGTTAAATGTAACTGCCACTTCTACTCAAACAGTTTCTTTTCTCACACTTCCCACCTGTGGAACTCTCTTCTGTTTACTTGTTTCCCTAATAGCTACAATCTCCAAAAACTTAAATGCAACATCAACTGCCATCTTTTATCCTTTCTTCAATATCTTCTGTACCTAGTCTTTTCTTTAACCGTAACCACCCCCCTGCAGTTCCACCTTGCTTAGGATGAAATGATAAAAAAATAAAAACTTATGACTATGTAATTGCATCGTTAGAAGTCAATATTTCTCACCAACTGAAATACATGTAAAATTCATGTATGTGTTGAACACATTTATTGTGAGATTGATAAAATTTTCTACCAGAATTTGTTAGCAGTCAGTTAAGTGCCATACATGATACACACTTTGGGTGATCATGTCTTTTTCGAGACATGACTAACTGGGCAGAAGATTATCCCGCAGTAGGTTGTCATTGCTTTGTAGACTCACTTCTACATGCACGTACATACCTACATACATATTGCCATGCACACACATTCACATGCATATACCCACACACTCTTACGTAAGGACCACACAAGAAACTTTCTTTTTTCCCGCGTTTATTAACAAATACATAAACTGATTTCCACACGTGCTTAGCCAGTTGGAAGCTGTTTTTCAGAGCATAAGTCCAAAAACCGTTTGTTTCTTCCCACTCACATACTGTGCTAATTGCATTCAACAATTAGCCACATAAAATGTTTCTCTCTATCTTATAAGAACATTTCAATACATGTATAATTATATTCACTGCTATTCAGCACAAACATTATTTCCTTTTCAGGAACTTCTATAACATGAATATTGAGACAATATCTTTAATATCTAAGAGAGAACTCTTTTCACGACATCTTACATTCACGAATTATTCAGTTCTGTAACCTTACTTCATACAATGTTATATTCGTTACATTGTGCTTTGAGTTATTTTATTTATAATTGTGGTGGTTTGGACAACCAACCTTTTCTTCACTGTTGAAATCACTACCCCGACGGTCAGTCTACTACATATTGGAACCCAATTTGTCCAGACCACTACAGCTTTCTACGGTAGACTTGTTGCCAGCCAAAGCTATAGAACACAATCTATCCTATTATTTAACTATAAATGGAGGGAAGGGATGGATTAATACCTTCCCAAGTGTATTTATGTGTAAGTGAATGCAAGGAATTCAACTGGAATTCGAACTCGGCACCCCAATTTGTCATTCCGTGTCGATATCCACTGCACCACAACGTACATCCTTGTTAGCAGACAATCTAAATAGACTTCCATAACTACTAGCTTTAAGTTCCTTTCACATCCACTGTGAATCAAAATCCATAAGTAATCTAACTGGCACACCTGGTCACACTTAAAGGTAACCAGGTGTTCCACAATGAGGAATAATTTATTAATTATTCTTATATTTCTTTTGAAAAAAAATCTCTGATTTTTAAAAAGCTAAAGAGACACCAAATATATGGCTTCCATGTCTAAGTCAAGTCTTTGTCATTTGAGATTTTAGACTGGATGCTAAATTCTTTAATCTTTAAGGAAGGGATAATCCTTTCTCTTTTGCCTTCCTTAAGGAATTTAAATTAGTCATTATTGGCCTCTATAAAAATATAACCCGGATATAATAGACCCTGATATAAGATAGATTTTCTCTGGTCCCAAATTAGAGCCTGTGGTAATGTATATAAAATAGACCAAACTCTGATATAAGAGAACTTTTATCCATCCCGACAACGCTCTTATATCCGGGTTACACTATCTTATATCAGAGTTATAGAGAATTTGCTTTTTTAAATATTTACAAAAGCAAATTCTCTATAAATCACTTTTTATATGAACACTGCAGTGCTCATCTTTGGGAATTACAACCATTGTTAAAGGTAATTATTTGCCAAATACAGATTTCACACAAGCATACTTTAATTATACAATGCCTTAAAAAATAAATGCTTATTTTAGGAGACTTCTTTATTATTTTCCTATTTTTAAATTTTAAGAGTAATTTTTCCTTATTAAAATGTGCCACAGTTTTTATTCTACAAGTGCGCCCTGAAGTTATATATATAAAAAAAAAAAAAAAAACTAGTTGAGAAACACTCTTATTCTTCTCTAAGTTATAAATGGAATGATTATAAAAAAAAAAATCATTGCCATGACTACCAATTTACTTTATGAATATCGGAAATTCAGATTCTGAATTATTATTGTATTAACTTTTTTGTGCAAGTTTTATATAACTTTTTCTTTTATTTCACAATAAGGTTTGTGTTAGCTTCCAATGAACATTTTTTTCTTCACATTTTTACATTAACATAAGTCATTGAGTTACTTTAAACTCAATGACCATTTTTACGGAGAATATGGTATTTTGGAGCATAAAACTAAATAGAAATTATGGAAAATGAATCTTATTTTTTGGATTTGGCACCCCCAAATTGTCCAACCAAAAATTAACTATAAACAATTAAAAAAAAAATCGACAAACAAAATTTTTTAGGGTGTACTTTTACAAGAACATTCTTTGTTCGTCTGCGAGAAATAATTTCTTCAACATATATAATTTTAATTTTTTTTTCAACTCAGTGTCAGAGTGAAAAAAGTTCGAAAAATTTCAAAATTAAATTATAAAAAAAAAAAAAAAAAAAGGCTATCAAAAATGAATACTTTGAAAATAAAACATTCCTTGTCCTACGTATGCAAATAAATTTTAATAGGCAGTTTACTTTTAACTTAAAAAAATAATGCTAATATTTGGAATTTAGGGTCACATGGATTTATCGGAGGAAAAATGTATTGTTTACATTTTTAGATTTTTCATTATTAATTAATAATTTTTTTTAAATTGTTTCAAATTTCTAAAGTCAACAAGGGGTATATTTTGGGAAATTTTTGTCGAAAAAGGTTTTTTTCTGTTTTTATACAAATAAAAATATTGTGTTATTAATCTCCCTTTTAAAAAGAAGGGTTTTTTTAAGACATTTGGCATCGCATAGCAATATCCTGTTTTTAACAATAAAAAAAAACGATTTTAAAAATTACCATGCATAAACTAAAGAAACACAGAAAGAAAATCGGTTTACAATGGCAAAACTACAAAACAAGCATTGACGCATACAAACCTGTTAAATAATCAGAATTTTGCCAAAAATATACAGATTTTCATGCTACACGGTAATGTTTTCATTATTGCCAAACGTCGATTAACTACCCTACGACTTTTTTTTTTCGAAAGCACCCGCTTCGTTGCCGACAATCAGAGAAGAAAAAAGACAAAAAAATATAATTAAATGCATGTAAAAGTAAAGCCACTACCTTTATTTATAGAACACTACATTTATAAATAAATATCCCAATTTATATTTTTAAATTATAATACAATTACATCGGTGCTGCTAAATGTAAAAAAAAGGGGTCTTTAAAATAATTTCAGTTTTTGTTTTTTGTGTGTAAAACGTCATCGGTTTTTGCTAAATTTTGCAGCGCCGGCAACATGAATTTAAAAAAATATATATATTATAAATTAAATAATAAATGTGTTCGGTTGTTTAATTAAATTATTAATTAATGATAATGTAATAAAGTTTAATTACTATTTAAATTAACACAAATGTGATTAAATTTTTTCCCGAAATTTTTTTTAAAAATATCCCAACCAAAAGTCGCATCTGTCAGACAAAAATCATTTTAAAAAATATTTCAGAATTTTTGGGAAGTTTTTAAACCCGATTAATATTTTTAAAATACTATTTAAATTTGCCTGACTTTATTTTACTCAGTCAGTAATTTTACTCCGTCTCGTAAATTATTAAAGAAAGGGAAATTGTCTGTTTGTATTTGTCTGCTGGCTTCAACCGCAATTTTCAATTTAGATCCTTTCAAAATCATATTCTATCAGAATAATTTTGATTTTTGAGTCAACGTGTTCTAAGAAGGGTTTTATTTCTGTAGTGTACTGTTTAAACAAAGAAGATATTTGTAAATAATGAAAAAACAAAGACGTCGATTTTTTTTACTGTTTTTTAATTTTTTAATTTTAAAAATCCGGCATTGTTCACCAATTTTTTAAACAGAATTATTGAATTGTACAATATTTGTTAAAGGCAAGTTTCTATTAAACAACGTCGTTCAATTACTTAAAAAACAAACAAACAAAAAACAATTTTTTTTTAAATTTAATAAAGAAAGGCCCTCCCTTATTTGTTTTGAAATTAAACAAACATTTTCCATGAAAGACAATTAATACCTTTACTCTTTCTTTTTCCCTTTATCCTTTTCTGTTTTCTTTATTCACTAGTTAGTACTAGTAAATTTTAGCGTGAATAAAGAAATGCTTAAAAAAAGGAAATTATTTAATTAAAACGAAAAGAAAATGTTTTAATTTAATTAGTATCTCAGTTCCTAAACTGTTATTTTTAACAAAATACTGAGTTTACTGGGTGTTTCCAAACTTTTCACTTAGTTTTTAAGTTTCTTAAGCGTTATACCCTTGGGAAAGATATTTAACCCGTCTTTTCCCTCCAGTTATGGGTTAAATAACAGGACAGACTGGCTTCTATAGTCTTGACTGGCAACCAGTCTACTGCATAAAAGTAATGGCAACCTACTGCGGGATAATCTTCTGCCCAGTCATGATCGTCCAAGCGTGTATTACCTATGGCACTTAACTGACTGACCCATGTTTGAGATGCTATCCATCTTTTATTTTCTTTAAAAAGTGAAATTAATATTTCCTGAACATGTAGATAGTTATAGCAATTATTCAATTATCTATCTTCCCTCGGCCTTAGGTGTTCTAAAAGGGTACAACCCTTGAACCCTACCCTTTTTTAGTTTTAAGTGCCACGTGGAAGATGCTGCTTAAGATGTCTCTCTTGAACTGGACGTAGATAGTTTTCTGTAGTTTGAGTCTCAATCCCATATGAGGATATGAGATACAAGTTTTGGTACAACAAGGCTATAGGGGAAGCCAGTAGGATTACTCTGCATTGTCTTCCAAGGAATTCCTCCCAGTGCCTGCTAGGTGGTGTTGTATAATGCAGAAAAAAAAATTAAGTACACAAACCTTCTCGCTCTCTCTTATAGTGGGTTATCTATTGTTTTCCATTTGTAGTGAAGGGTAGTTGTATACTGTTGCAGGTGAACAGAATTTGGCCTTGTAGATAGCCCACTATAAGTCATTTAATGATTATAAAATCAAGGAAAGCAAATTGAGTTGAAAATAACAATTTTATATAAACACATATCAATTAATGTTTTACAATTAAAGCAATACTTGAATATAGGTCCAATGGAGGTTAAAATGTTCATGGCAAATAATAAGCTGAAAGAGAATTAATGCTTAGGAATGTGGAGAGCGTGTAAGTGAGGAATGTCTTTGATGTAGTCGCTTCTTAGGTCAGTAAGTAGTTTTGAGACAGGTGAGAAGGAAAGAGGCAAGCGTAGTAGCCACTTGACTTAGGTCAAGGAGAGATTGATTACACTCTTCTCCTGGGGTCTGTCTGCTGGGGTCTGTCTGTATTTGCTTTTTATATCTACTTTTTGGATCAAAGCAGCTTGTTTGGGATTTCACACTTGTATTTGATTCCGGGTTTCCCATTGGCTGGTATATAAAATTTGCGTAGGCTCGTGAAATGGAAATTTAATATTTGATTAATTTTTATTTTTCAACCGGAACATCTGCGCAAACCCGGATGTGCAATGACGACTTTTGGTTATTTGCTTTTTGGTCGTGAGAGCGCAAACATCCGGTCCCTCACTTTTGCTCACTCGGTATCACCACACTCTCTTTCTCTTTCTCTCTCTCTTTCTTCTTTCTCTCTCTATCCACAGGTTGTAGTGGCAAGCTGTGTCTTGTTTCCTCTCTGCAGGTGGTGTATTGGATAGGAAATGGGAAAATGGAGAGCCAAGTTCAAGTTATATTCATATTCATTATATTCACTTCAGCAGAAATACCCTTGGAAGAGGTGTAGGGGTCTCGGTGATGCTTGGTAAATTGGCCTTGTGCCAAACACGTCCAGAGTCCCCACAAATTAAATATCAGAAGATTGAAGGGTGACATGTGAAAGGATAAAATACCTTGTGTGTACATTAAAGTAAAGATTTATTTACAGAATGACAAAAGTGTAAGAAGGAAAATATAAGTGAAATTTTGTTAACTGAACACTATAATATCTTTGCGAAAAGAAAAATGTTCATTAAGAAAATGCATGCTGTTTTGTAGTTAAAATTGTTTGTAGATAAATGTAGGTATTAAAAATATCTGCAGAGGTTTAGAGTTCATGGTTGTGTAGTAGCAGAATGTAAAGTCTTTGTTCCTTCCTCTTTTTAGTAGGTCACAACCGATTGAGAGAGAGAAGGCAAAACGAATAAAGAAGTTGTACTTAACACGTCCATTTTGTTGTTGTTGTTGTTCTCTTTAGTGGTGTGGTGTGAAAATAAAGAAAAGGACATTGGAAGAAGAGGTCGAATGAAACGGTGGTGTGCCCTGCGTCTGGGTCGACTTCTTGAATTTTCTTTCGTTATTTTGCCACGAGGTCCTCAGCTAACCACTCCCATCTCGGACTGACTTTTGATAGGTTAGTATCGTGGTTTAAATAGTGAAACTTCTCATAATGTTGGCTCCAGCAAGCCTTTTTGCATTTAGGTGTAAAAATACATCATATATGAATTTGCTGTTTTTAATCCAATCAGGATTCAGTATTTGCTTTTCAGACTGACTTGTGAAAAAGAAAAGCTTTTAGCCGTTTGAATCCTCTTTTGCAGGTGTGCAATTTTACTTTGGGTTTTTCGAAAATGTTGGTCGTTTGAATCCGATCTTGCGGATGTGTAATTTATTTTGTGTTTTTTTAGTTGGTTGATGGATGGTACAGGATTTGTATACTATAGAAGTATGAATACATCTCCACCCACCAGCTATGGATTAAACAGCAGGACTTGTGTCTGGAAAAATTATTGTTATTCTCAAAAAAATTGTTAATGCAATAATCACTTGCAAAGAAAAAAAAATTTACAATCCAAAAGTTGTTTTAGTTTTAAGTAACCTGCAAATGGTTCATAAGTCCTTAAAAAAAACTCTATTTATTTATCTCCAATATTTGTTGGAGAACTAAATGGGCTTCCACATAACTACTAACTTTAGGTTTTCTTTTGCATCCACTGTGAATAAAACACCTTACTAATAATCTAAACAGGCATTTCTCAACCAGTACACTTGGGTGCACTTAATGCACCCTGAAAGGCAGCCAGGTGTACCACAAGTTAACAGAAGAAGAATTTATTAATTATTCTTATATTTCAAAAATTCTTTTATTTTTAAAATGCTAGACACAAAGTGCATGGCTTCCATGTCTAAGCCAAGTTTTTTTTCATTTGATATTTTAAACTGGATGCTAAATTCCTTAATCTTTAAAAAAGAGCGGATAATCTTTTTCTGTTTGCCTTCCTCAACTGATCAGTGATTATTGACCTCTCTAAAAATTAAATTAGCAGATTCTTCATAAACACCTTTTTAAATAAAAATTGTACTGCTAATCTTTACATATCAAACCTATTATTTATCATAAATAGAACCTAACATTAAAAAAATTGACAAAGCACATCAAACACAGGTTTCACATATGCATACAATAATCTAATGTCTTAAAAGTAAATGCTTATTTCAGGAGACTTTTTTATTATTTCTCTATTTTCAAAAAATTTCAGGACTAATTTTTCCATTTTAAAATTTAAAGTGCACTCCTGAGTTTTAGTTATTCTACAATTGCACTCTGAAATAAAAAAGAAAAAGGTTGAGATATACTGGACTGCTAATCATTACACAACAATGATTCGCCTATTATTAGAAAATGCGGTTTGCTTATTTTTACAATACATTCTTTTTTTTAAGTCATCTGGACAAATGTCAGCCTATTATTAAAATAATCTAAGACAAACTTGAGTCAAGTGAGAAATTAATTCTTAAAATTTATAATGGTGCAGGTTTCAAAAATAAAAAAAATAAGAAGAAAAATTATAGGCATATTTTTTTTAACGTGATAATTTCTTTAAATTTACATAATTTAATTATTCCAAAAGTTAAAGTGTATGCCTTTTTCTTTTTTTTTACAAGGAACTAATTTTTCTAACCACCGCTCAGAGGTTTTTCTTTGTTTTATTCTATATCCTACTGTGTAAGGAATTGTAATTTATAAATGACGGTAGTTTACGATTTCACTAAAAAGAAGTCGATAAATTTTTTTTTATCGTTTCAAAAATAAAGACAAATTCGACTGCCAAGAGAAGAGAAGTGTAGGTAAGTTAGTTAAAAAATGACCGGCTTTTATTCCCGACCAACAAACAAAAAACACATTTTTTTTTAAAAATCTTTTACGTTTTTTTTTGTTTTTTGCCTGCAAATTTATTCCTTGTTTTTATTATTTTATTCTTGTCTTGTTGTTTTTCTCTTCTTTTTTTTTAATTTGCAAGAAGAAATAAAAAAAGATGATGTAATTTGCTTAAGAATTGTATACCACAGTCATTCAACGGTTTCTTCATAATTTAGCGTTCCTGATTTTTGTCGTTGTTGTGTAATGGTAGGAATTGGTCAGTTTTTCAAGAAAATACTAAAACCATATGTAATTTTTAAAAAAAAAAATCGGTTAATTTTTCTTTTCAACAGTATCCGTTTCTTTTTTATGCTATTAATTTCTATTTTTTTTATTTATACAATTTCCAAAAAGAAAAATCGAAAAACTGAAAAAAAAAAAAAGAAAATGCTCTCAAACTAAAAATTCTAATGATGTATTTATGGAACTTTTTATACTTTTTTGGTAAATATTGGTTGAGAAAATGAATATTTTCTCAACAAATGTTCCTTTTTTCAATGTCGTTTGTTTTAATGAAGTTGATGGTTATTTCTTTGAGAACTTGTTCATTTAGGAGAAAAAAATTCTTTAGTACAACAGCAAAATAGAAAATTTATCTGTTTTATTTAGCATAACTTTTGTGTGTGTGTAAAAAAAAAAAAAAACTGTATTATTATTTTTTTCTTTTTCCACTGCATTAACATTCTTTATGCAAAATGCTATTAAATAGAAATTTTTTTGTGCTGGTATAGGTGGCCTACTCAGTTTGACTGTAACCTCAGTAAGAGTATAGTATTTGCCAAATACTACTTGGCTATTTACTGAAACTAATTATTTTCCCTACCACTGCCCCTAATTTTTACCCGCCAGTTATAAATACTTCCTTATGTTTTTTAAGGTAGGTTACATACTATACCAGACCAGTGCCAATTCTTCATTTGATTGAATATTTGTTTGTTTTTTTTTTTTTTTTTTATCCTTTGATTTTTAAGATCAGAATATATGAATTAAGTTTTTTCTTGTAGTTTTTTTTTTTTTTTTTTTTTAATAATTGTTTCACCAAAAGCAAGGCAGTACTGCCACTGGTGTGCAGGGGGTTACATGAGAGGAAAGTAAAAAATAAAGAGAAACAAGATAGCGAGGGCATCAAAGAAAGGATAAGAGAAAGATGGGAATACTGGTGTGCAGGGTGTTACATGCGAGAAGGAAGAACAAGATACAGCGGTGGTGGAGAAAGAATAAGAAAGATGGGAATCAAGAAGGAAATAGATGACAATTGATGTTGCACTTAAACTCTTGGAGATTGTAGCTAACAGGGAAGCAAGTATATGAAAGGGAGTTCCACAGGTGGGAAGTGTGAGAAAAGAAACTACTCAAGTAGAAGTGGCGGTTCTAAAAAATTAGAGTAAGATTTCAGAAATGAGAAGAAAAAGAACAGAATTATAAAGAGACAGTTGACATTCTGGGATATATAATGAGAAAAGAGAGCTTGGAGAATTTGACACTCGCAGGACATTGAGAGTCAGAAAGAAGCAGCAAATAATATAACTGAGTTTATGTAAATAGTTGCTGAAAAGAGTTTGGGAGACATAGGAAGGGGACAAACATTTCTTAGAGGAATAAAGGATAGGAAGTTGTGGATAGCCATGATCACCTCTGTCCTGAATAGACATGGCACAAAAAGAAAAAAAAATGTTGAATATTTTCACACCCCATATAGAAATGGTCTCAGCTGGATAAATGCATGTGCCTTACTAGGTAAAGAGGTAGAGTAGTTATGGCAACCATGAGATCTAAATGGGATTTAACTGTCTGCATTATATGATGGTGTTTAGGTCAGAAAAATGAGGCTCCTGTCCGAGGTTTTGCTAAGTGATAATAGCAAGACTATACCAGTAATGGGAGAATACAATATATAAATTTTAGCAGTATCCAGGATGATAAACTACGTCCAGCAGCAAGGCCTCTAATCAGGAGATTGGAGATTTTGAGTAGCATGTAACCACCTCTTAATTGCTGTTGTTCTCAGGTCTACTTTGACCCAGGGTGGTAGTACCTGTCAGGGTCCCAGATATGGGCAAATACTGTAAGGGGTGTCGTAAGTATCACATTAAACTGCTTAGGCTTTAGATAGCAACTTGACTAAGAGAAGAAAATCTCGGAAGTAAAAATCTCTACACCCCCTCTGTGTAAAAAAAAAAAAAGAAAAAAAAAAGTAGGCTGAACTCTTTAACCTTGGTAGGTAATCTTCCTAGAGATGGCGACTCAATAAAAACACTGAGTTTCCAGTCTCCTAAACTGGTTGATGTTAGTAAGGGCATACAGTTGTAAAACTCACTTCAAAATTTCATAATGGTTCAGTTACATATAATAGACTATGTAAAATATGGAGCCAGCTTATCAAAGACAATTTAAGGAAGTTAAGATTACAGCCAGGCCTTACACAAAATCAGGTGTCCTGGAAAAGTGTCATCAAGAGAATCTCATTCACCCCAGGCTAACATAGAAATGGATGTTAAACAATAATGATGATTATCAATATTTAAGTTTTGTGCCCCCCAAAAAATGTTGTGGACCCAGAATAGGTCTGGAAGAAAACTCAAACTCAGAAATTAGTGAAACATATATATTAAATGGAAAACAAATACAAGAGTTTTACACGTCAGTCTGACTGCCAAGTATTAGACAGGGGTGACTCAGCCCAACTCAACTCCTCCCTGAGAGGCATAGTCTCCCAGTATTTATAATAATTAGTGGAATTTCCATGGAAGGATAATTATGATTTCCTGGAAAAATTTTACTTTGTCATACTACAAATGATAGTAACATCTTCAAACATAAAGGTACTGAATAATAAAATAATGATAACACAGAGTGTAATTTTATTAAAATATCTATAAAAGTAATGTCCATAGAAGCTACTTTACTGTAATCTTATATTAAGCAGCATGCGGTGTATGCACAGACCATAACCAAAATACTGTATGCTATTTTGTGAGAGATTTTGAAAGAGAAAATGTTTTATTTTTTTTTTATTAATGAAAATTCATGGCTCCTGTGTCCATTGTAAACAGAAAAAACCAACTGAGTAATGGCCAAGGGTGTAGAGGCCAGAAATTTCATTTGATCTCAGGATATGACAACAAACCTACATATTTTTACTATATTGTACAGTACATGCATATACACACACACAATTACTGCTACAACCACCAGCTTAAGCTGCTACTGATACGGTAATGCTATAGGCTCTCTCCTCCTACTCTCTCACTCTTTACTACCCTTCCATTTGGCAAAGGTGAGAGAATGGCTGAGGAGAGGTAGAGGGGAAGGAAAAGCTCATGTAGAGAGTAATTGGTGTAATGGATGGAGAAACTAAGAAAGGAACAAGCAGAATTATTTTAAGATAGGAAGAGTTCATTTTAGTCCAAAAAGGGCAGGTCCCATAACAAAAAATGAGATTTTCTTTCAAGTTAAAAGTTAGAAAAAATAAAATACCATTTTAGGAATTACAAACTTATGCCGACAAGTTTGTTTGTTTATTCCAAGTGTTCTGCAAATGTTTGCTTCTCCTAGAGCATTCTACAATTGTTTGTTCCATGTTTCATTTTTGATCCACAAATATTCATTCTATGCTGTGTGTGTCACAATTATTTATTCTTTGTTGAGCAATCTACAAATGTTTGTTTGGCAAAGTTTAACCTTTATATCTGCAATGAAATGTTATGTCAAAAGAACAGTTTTTCCCTTGTCACTGCTATTATTTTGTACCACCTTAACTCTCTTGGCAATGTTTGTTTTAAAAAGTGATGATTAAAATTTTAATAAAATCAAAACCTACAAAAGTGAATTTATGCATTTTCTTTGTTCTTTGAGAATTTATAGCAAATTTGGTTATTTCTTTTTTTTTTTAATTTGAATAAAATCTTTATTTACTCTTTTATTTCATTATAAAATGGTAAATAAATCTTTATAAAAGTTAAATAATAAATATCACATTGTATTTTGTTAAAATATTTTTATGATCTTGTAAATAAACATTACCAAGGGTATAAAAATAGATAAAATGATAGTTGTGTCAAGAGAAAACTATCCTTTTAACAGATCATTTCTTTGTGGCTATGAAAGTTGAAGTGTGATTAAATTTCTATATATAACAAAACTGAGTAATTGAATGACAAAATGGAAGAAAATTCTGTGTAACTTGTTTCATTATCCTTTCATCAGACTAATAATTCTATTAATAAGAATATTATTTTAGTCTGATGAAGTCCTTTCAAAGGATGAAACATATGCAATTTTTCCTAATTTGCAAAAGAAAACATTGCATTGAATTATGGAAAACTAGCATGTTACTTGGTCAGGTGAGTCACATTTCCACCTCTTTGGAGCATATCTGGTCTGATGCTTCTGCCATACGAGGTTTGATCCAAAGTATTGGGACTATTGCTATGGAAATGGAGCTAAAGTATATAGAATGAAGCCACTTGGGACAGATAGACCTTGAACTCTGTTGCACATACACCCTTCATATTTCCCAGATCTTGTTTTATACAACTTTTTCTTCTTTCCAAAATTCAAATCCTAATTGAAAGAAACAAAATTTCGAGGAACTATTGAAGAGATCCAAGAGAATGCGATGAGGCATCTGCTTTCTATACCCATAAAGATATTCCAGGAATGCATTCATCAATTTAAACAATGCTGGATTAAGTGTGTAGCTTCAGATGGTGACTACTTTGAAGGAGATTAAATACCAAATTGATATGTGCTGTAGGTTTCTTTTAATGGCACCAGTCCCAATACTTTTTTTATCAGGCCTTGTAGATCTAAAGATTCTTGAGAAAAACCAAAGAAGAATCTGCAATGTTATCAGTCTTCACCTGACATCTTCAATCATTTGCCCACTACTGTAACATAACTTACCTGTATCTTTGATAAATATTTTCATGGCAACTGTTTCTGATAAGCTCACCTCTTTTTGTTACTCAGCTAAATTCATGAATTTAAGCATAGCAGTAGTTTGGCAGCTAGGATTCTCTGTTGACATGATGTGGAATGATTATGTAGCATCAGTTGCTAGGTTTGCTTCTAGGAAAGTTAGTTCACTGTTGTACTTGACAATTTTTCTCCCCAGAATCTGTCTTATGCATTTATAAGTCTAACCTTTGTCCATGCATAAGCATCTGGTCTGTTTCTTCTGTTATGTATTTAAAGATTCTTGATAAATGTAAAGAAGAAACTCCCTCCTACCTATGGGTTAAATAATAGTACAATAGAACCTCACATTATGAGTTTAATTTATTTAGTTTTTCCTATTGAATTTAATAGAAAAATAATTCATCCATTCCAGCACAAAAAAACAACCCAAAATGCCTAAACCAAAAAAAGTGCAGTTAGAAAAAAACTAGCAACAATAAAACCTAATAAAATGTGCTGTTTCTTAGAAATTGATTACATCAGCAAACAACACGATAGATTGCCTCTCTTAACTCAATAACTGACCAGCACTGTATGACGATCACTTTTACTATGAATTTTTATTCGTCAGATGATACAAAAACTCTTAGAAATGGCAGCTCATAAAGCAAGTTGCTTGCACTTGTGGTGCACTCATACTACGAGGTTCTACTGTACTTGTATCTCGAAAAAAATCTTTCTTATTCTCAAAAAAACTGTTAACACAGTATTTATTTGCTAAAAAAGAAAAATTCTTATATTTCAAAATATGTTTTGGCTTTAAATAACCTGCAAAGGGTTGATAATCCATAAAAGATAAATTCAATCAGCCAACAAATTATTCAGTCATGGACAGCCTCAGAATGTGTCTGATGCGTAATCCACTTAACAGCTTCAGCACCTCGTAGATTCCATGCCATGTGTAGCCACCATTATTTAGTCAAAGGAGGGAAGTCAAGTTTTCACAGTGTGTCAAAAGGATGCCACCACTATTGTTTTAACTACTTTCACTCCCTTGGCAATGTTTATTGTATTAGAAAGCAATGATTAGAATTACAATAAAATCTAAACATGATGAAAGTGTATACACAAATAATGTTGCACTCTTTGTCTTCTGTTACTTAGGATCTGGGAGTCAGTGTTCTGTTTAAGTTTTTAACCCACCCCTTTTCTTTTTAGTAAGGTTCACCTTGTACAAGGCCCTGGGGTCACTCAAGATAGAGGGTTACTGTCGTAAGCTATTTAAAAAATTTCTTTATAATCATTTCACTCTAAGCAAGGCAGGATCATCGCTGGTGCACAGGGAATTACAATGAGAGAAGAAAATATTCAAAATTTAAATATCACGCGAGCACTCTTCCCTCCTTCCTATAAATAGTCACTTGGTCAGTGATTCTAGCAGTTTTTACTTGACAAGTAGTTTAGTGAGGCTTGGATTTATTTCAAGTCTCTTTCTAAAGTTCTTTTCAATTTTCCCTCATGGTACTTGTCAACTTTTAGACTCGTCCAAGTATTTAGCCTTGGATGCAACTTACCACCCGATTTGGGCTGCATTCCAAAGAAACCTCACCCTTGGACAAAAGGCTGTCTGCATTGAATTGACCTGACACCCGCTGATTGTAAAAACTGAACTACATGAGGCAAAAACAAATGGCTGCATTTAACCCATGCGTTTACTTGCCACAAGATTTGGCGTTGAATCACTGTTACTGAGGGAATCTTAGTTGGTTTCTTTCCTCCACTTAATGATGTAATTAAGTTCAGCCTGTTATCTTGTCTGTTATGAGCAATTTATAAACTACCTCTGGACAGGAGGGGAAGATAAGAGTTCGCTCTAGACTTCAACAGGTTAAGATTGTAGTAGTTGAGGAAACATCTATTTCGGGGTTTGTTCCATAGAATTGTGGTTCGTGGGAAGAAGCTGTTGAAGTAGAATTTACTTCTCACCAATAGAATATGGACAAAATGTGGGTGGTTTTCTACTCTGTAAGTGACATGGCAGGTCCTAGCCATGAAAGTTAGACTTGGCAAAACCAAGGAATGTGGTTTGTCTGAGCACTTTCCATGGTAGTAGCAATAGAGTAGTGAGAGACTCGTCATATCTGACCTTTGAGAGAGAGAGGTTAGAGGGGGAAAATAATTCTTTTCCATCAAGGACTCGGAGATGCCTTTGAACTCTATCAAAACTTGAAAGTGAGGACTGACAACAGTACTCCATTTTCATGTGTTGGGCTGCAGTGGATATCATCTTTGAACAAGAAATCAAAGAACCAAGTTTCAATTCCAGTTGAATTTCTTGCATTCACTTACATGCAAGAATCCTTGGGAAAGGTATTAATCCATCTCTTCTATCTAGCTATGAGTCAAATAACAGGACAGTTTGGGTTTTATAGCCTTGTTTGGCAACCAGTCTACCACAGAAAGTAATGGCAACCTACTGCAGGAAAATATTCTGCCCAGTTAGTCATGTCTCTTTTGAGACTCATTCACCTAAGCATGTATCATGTGTGGCACTTAACTGATTCCATTTTCGGCCTGATCTGGCTCTTATAAAGTCAGAGGATGGCACGAGGAGTCCGATACCTACTGGAGTGGTACAGGGAGCTGATCATTTTACCTGCATCTTTAGTGATGGATCATATATACAAGTTCCACTTGAGTTCAGGTGTGACTTTTGAGACTGATGACACTTTTAAGCAGAGCTGGTTGAAATATCCCCAGGAAAAGAGAGAAAAGAGAATCATGTCAGAACAGAAAACTACACCCTTATTCAAATTAATTGAAATAAAACAATGTCTTCCTAAGATTTTTCACACTTTCTCTGATCGGATACATTGTCTCTTGGTATTTTTTTCTTCACCTTGATGACACACCTGACAATTGAAAGGCTGACACCAACAATATTTGTGATTTCTCTGTAAGGCTTGCCAGTGTGTTAGTGAAATTTCCGTATGCTTCCTTGTAGTAATGTCCATTGTAGACAATAGCCATAGGACAACTAATTGACATTTGAGACATTAGTGTTTGGGCATAATAAAAATCTGCTGCAATCACAGATGATGCAACATTTTTCAAAGCCAAATAAATTTCATCACTGTTATAGAGTGGCTGACACCCCTGCAGCACTCTGAATAATGGAAAACTTAAATGAGTTCAGATGTGTCAGATATACCAAGAAACTTTCTGGTAAAGCAATCTTTGATGTCTATTTCATGCCACCCATACTTTCCACCACACAATGAATGAAAGGAAGAGTAGAAGAAAGGAAAAAATGAGTAAGTGAAAGAAAGGAAGGGAGAAAGAACTAGTAAAAAGTATTTGAAACAATATGTGCAATGTATCACTTTATGAGAAAATTTAGTTGTCTCTTTGGGATACACAGATGGGAAAATTACAGTGTT
This sequence comes from Ascarosepion bandense, assembly GCA_037127315.1. Lineage (NCBI taxonomy): Eukaryota > Metazoa > Mollusca > Cephalopoda > Sepiida > Sepiidae > Ascarosepion > Ascarosepion bandense. Next base: position 1,407,666 of record JBBBDQ010000328.1, on the reverse strand, counting down.
TAAGATTTTTATGCATCAAGGACATGTAACTCATCTATCAGCATCTCTGCATAAGCTGGGCCTTCATACTGGTTATGTCACCAACTTGATTTTCTTGAATTACTATTATCTAGTAAACAATAGCACTTTTTCATAAATTATTTGACAATTGCATGGATGGGAAAACTCATGATTAAGAAACAGCAATCCATTATCTTTGTTCATTTTTATCTATCTTGTCCCAGCGAGATTCTTTGTTGTAATAATCTATTTTTTTCCCCATATGCCATTAAGTAATTTTAGCTAAATCTTTGATATAATTTCTTTTATTTAGATTGATTATTTAAAGGTTCTTTGTTTCCTTTATAAGTTTCTTATCTTGCATTTACAGGAATCCTTCGATTAAATTTTTTTATACCAAAATTTGATTAGTGCATGCATAATTTTTGATTTAACCATGGTAACTGATTTTTTTATAGTTACCAATTAATTAAAAGTTTTAAAAATGGTTAACTATTTTGTTTGTCAGGTATTACGTTATCTAAGTAATTACAGTAGTGTTAAAAAAAATGGACAATTCTAAATAGAAAAAGTTTATAATATAAGCTGATAATAAAAATACATATTTAAATATTTTTTAATGAAAATTTCTGATTTTTTTTTTTTTGCTAAAAAGACAATAGACGATTTAATTAGATACATGATACAAAAATTTACATTAATTAAAAAATATCAAAATATACAATATGTATGTATTTAAGATGGAAAGATTATAAATAAAATTTTAAGGTTGAAATATTAATGATTATGATGTTTGGAAAATTTCCAAAAATATACATAACATAGGGTTTTTTTTTATAAAAAAATTAAATTAAAACTATTAGACTGGGTGCAAATCACCCGATTTAAACCCTATTGAAAATATATAGAATTTAATGAAAAGAAAAATGGAAGTCAAAGACTTTAACACTGTCAATGAATTAAAAGAAAAAATTATAGATATTTGGAATAACATTGATAAAAATTTAATTTCTAAGCTAATTACATAAAGAACAGACGTGGCAAACAACTCTAAATATGATTTTCATAAAAATCAGATTAATAAACATTAATTCATAGAATTTTTATTATATCTTCTTACATGTACCTATATTTTAATTAAAAAATACGCAAATTAAAAATTGTAAATGAGACTTATATCTGAGGTACAAATTCCTATATTTATAATTGATTAATGTGTTTTTAATTAGCTGCAGTAATTAAGGCATTACTGTATATATTAAAACTCCTGGCTTCTTTCTTGCCAACATCCAAACTTCTGTTTAGACGTCAGTTTTTCCAGGCTTTCAGTTAGTTAAAAATGGCAAATTCCAAATCAAAAGAAAAATAGACGTAAGGGCACTTCTGGTATACTAGTAAAATATTCCTTAGCTTTACTATCTAGACTTTTTACATGCATATTCTCTGCTATTGGAAATTGTGTTTTAATCCAACTGCTTTTATCTTGACTAGCAACCAAAAACCATGCCCTGCTTACTGTGAACTATAGCCGTCATTTATGCATATTCTCTACCCTTGCAAATTTCAAACAAATTTCAGTCAATTTATTTACTCATAAAATCTGCACAAGTAACTCTGTTATAGAAGGAACTAAGAAAATCAGGAAGCAAATACTGATAAACATCTTTATTAAGTTAGTATGTGTGTGAATGAAAATTAAAAACACAGACTGTATATTCAAAAGGTAACCAAAGCTATACAGTTTTAGAAAGACATGAAAGTGGGCACTGAGGTCAGCACTGAGCAGAACAGATTACTGCTGCTTAGTGTTGACATCAGTGTTGACTTATGGCCTCAAAATTGCATTCAGTTTTGACCTGTGTCTACTTCTATATTTACGTTTCTCTATTTCTGATATTGAGAACTTATGCCCATAAATATAGCATACACTCAAACTATATTTTTACAATATTTATATTTGCTATTTGTGAGCGGAAATTGTTCTTTTAAACAGGTACTATTAAAAACAATAGACATTTATTTTGTTTGTTAATATTACATACGTTTAATTTGTTTGAACATTATTTTTAATCGGTGATTATATTTGAATAGATATTCTGTTTTAAATTAAACAGAAATATTTCTGTGGGCCTGATTATTTATGAGAAATTTTGTTATGAAAATGTGTGTCATTCATCAGGATTCAAACAACACCTAACAGCATAGGGGAAGCCACCAATTGAAATGTATCATAATGTGAACAGACAATATTACGGGAAGTTCCAGATATTAATGAAATGGGATTAACAATAGACATATTTAATTTATTGTGTGTGAGTGTATTAATAAATATATATATAAATATATATATATACAGCTGATGATCGCATAATGCATGAAACTCTAAGTTGTGTCACCAACATAGGATAATATATATAATTTGAAATCGTTTCACTCCCAAGTAAAGCAGTAATGCCACCAGTGAGCAGAGCGTTACAGGGTATGAAAGTGAAAGAGAAAACTGAGAATAGGGAGAATCAAGAAGAGGAAAAAGATGAATATGGTTCAAGAAAACAGAAGATTATAATTGATGTTGCATTTAAATTTTTGAAGTTTGTAGTTATCAGGGAAGCAAGGAAAAGGAAGTGTTTCACAGGTGCAAAATGTCAGAAAAGAAACTGTTATTTTTCTAACTTACACAAAATCATTCCCAAATATGGTTTTTGCATATGGGTAAATTGGCCAAAATCCATGTTGTCCAGTTTAGCCACATAAAACAGCCCCATTTGTTTATATGTTTATGCACTAGATAAAAAAGCATTAAATAAATACTAAATGTCTATTGTTTTTAAGATATCTATCTATCTATCTATCTATCTATCTATATATATATATATATATATATATATATTATTGTTATATTGTTTGCTCTACTTTCGCGTTGGGTGCTTTGTGTATTCGGCTTTCGTATTGAGCTCTTTATTGTTAAGGTTTTCGTCTTGGGGTTTTTTTCTTTCTCACGAATGCTTGACTTTCTGCTTGGGTTTTTCTTTTTTTCTTCCCCTTCTTTTCCCTGCGGGTTAGTTCCCGGTGGGTTTCAAGATGATCTCAGTTGTTAGTTTAATTATTGATAATCTTGACAGAATTAGTTCTGTTGTTATTGGTATTACAACTATAAGTAATATTTTTGTATATATATATATTGTTATGTATTACATTTTCAGTAGACAGGTATGAATAAGGTTTATGTAGATGTTGGAATGGGCAAAACATTATCTTGATTCAGTAAGTAAAATAGTTCAAAAGAAGTTTATTTGCATGGTGTATGTGGAAGCCACATATCGTATTGACTGGTATAACTAATCCAGTGGAAATAATTTCCTGTGCTGTATAATGTTGTTCTGAACCTTAACTCACTAACATTCACAATAAAATCTTGTATTATAAAAATAAAAAATCCTGTATTATATGTTTCTAAAGGTTGGTATTGTAGGTTTCTAAAATATCCAGTATGTATCATAAATCCCAATGCCAGAGGTGGTTGTAGGGTCATTGTATAGCTGATTCAATGAACAGTTCACTCCACCTATCTACAAGTGGAAGCCAGAGAAGTATTCATTCATGCATAGCAGGTCTTGGCCAAGTAGATCTGATTGGGTCTGTCTCTATCCAGGTCAGACCAAAGTCAATATCTTCCAACTTAAAGGTTCAGCTTGGTTAGGAACTTGGAGAACCCTTTGCTCTGGTTGGAGTCTAGGAAGCCTATCACCCAGCAATACTGTGTTACAAAGCCTCCCCTCCCATTGGTTTTTGTGGAACTCTGCACACAGGAAGTGGTTACAGTTCAATAGCAGATTTAAAAAGTAAAACTAAAGAAAAAACATTCAGTTAAAAGAAAAAATTATGTTTTTTTTGTTTTTTTTAAGAACTAAGGAAAAACAGAATTTGATTTTAGGCTCAGGTTTAGTGAGAAAACATCTCATAAATATATAGCAACATGATTTTTTTGTGTTTCTTGGCATGGTAGATAAAAAAAATCGAACAGTGTCTTTAATTCAAAATGAATTGGTTTTGAGTTCTATTTTTAATAGTATTTCTGAATTCCTTCAATAATATTCTGATATCAATTTTGAATGTTTGAGCTTGTCTAGAATTTCAAAATATATAAAAACTTATTAAAATGTTTCCAACATGAAAAATTTTACTTTGTGTCATGTGCAGAAGGCCAAATCATAAAAATGTAATAATGCTGGGAATTCAACCTTCAAATGCTCAGGATTTTCTAGTTTTAATGATTTCTATATTTAGTAGAGAAAAAAATCAATTTGAGGTTTGTGAGACATCCCTCACTTTTTTTCACACCTGGATGATTTCATATGTATTTAACCATTATAGATTTCTATCTATAACTCAGTTATGTCCATTACCCCCTAAAATGGGTGTGTTAACCAGTCTACCTGATGGTGAAGAAATCTCAAGAACAATTTTTCTTGTTTTTGTTTTGATATGTATTTTTACCTTCCTTTATAAATTTTATATGTCAGAATGTTGTTTATTTTCTTTCATCTTCAGTATTAGAATCAATAAAAAAAAGTATGACATTTTGATATTTTTTCAATAATGTATACTTAAATGACAGTTGTCATAATCCATTCCAAAGTGATCTTTTTCAATAAAGTTAAACATAAATTTTAATGTTATTTAACAAGAAACTTGGTAGCCCAATATTTGTGGTGTCGTAAATTTATTTACATATATCTCATATTGTAAGAAAATTTTAAAATTTTCTTTCAGATGATGTATCAGCAGAATGAAGCACATTTGGGAAAAGACAACTGGCTAAGTGGGAAGTAATTTATTCCTACCTGCTCATGAGGAATTTCAGTCAATATTTACTGGTCATTTTGTAGCAGGATTCAGTTGCAAATCAAAAGCTATTCTAATGTCAAAATAATTTTGCTGAAGATGAACTTTTAACAGACAAGTGTTAAATCTTTCTTCAGAGATTACCTAGATTATTCTGGAAAATCTCTGTGTACAATTAATGTTTTACATGAGTTTTATGATGATGAATAACAGAAAAATTTATCTAAGAATGGAGAAAATTAATTTAATAGTAAAATATGTGAGAAAACATTTTCTCAAAAGTGTAACTTGAAAATTTATTCCAGGAGTCCAACTGGAGAGATAGCATTTACATGTGAAGTGTATGACAAGAATATTTTTGAAAAGAGAAAAATGGAAACTCATGAAAGAACTCAAACTGGGGATACTTCATTTAATTGTGAAGTATATGATAAAGCGTTCCCTATAAAGGTCAATGAGGAATTAGATACGGAAACAGATACTGAAGAAACTCCATTTACTTGTAATGTTTGTAGTAAAGCATTTTCTAAAAAAAGTAACTTGGAAACGCATATAAGGTCCCATACAGGAGAGACTCCATACACTTGTGAAGTATGTGGTAAATCTTTTTCTTTGAAAAGTTCTGTACAGATGCACATGAGAACCCATACTGGAGAAACTCCATTCACTTGTGAAATGTGTGGCAAAAAGTTTTCTCAAAAAGGTAACTTAAAAAGGCATATAAAAACCCATGTAGCAAAAACTCCAAGCAAATGTCAAATATGTGGTAGAGCTTTTTCTGATAAAAGCAAAGTGGAAATCCATATGAAAATTCATACTGGGGACACTCCATTTAAATGTGGAATGTGTGGAAAAGTATTTTCTCTTAAGTCTAGCTTGAAAGCTCACATGAGAACTCATACTAGGCAGTATAATTTTCCTTGTAATTTGTGTAATAAATCTTTTTCTTTCCAAAGTACTCTGAAAAGACATGTAAGGACTCATACAGGAGACACACCATTTAGTTGTGACATATGTGGTAAAGCTTTTTCTGTGAAAAGTAATGTCGAAATACACATGAGAACCCATACTGGAGAAACACCATTCACTTGTGAAATATGTAGCAGAAAGTTTTCTCAAAAATGTAACTTGAAAAAGCACATCAAAACCCACATATCAAAGACTTCATACTCATGTGAAGTATGTGGCCAAGCTTTTGCTGAAAAAAGCAAAGTGGAAATCCATATGAGAAGTCATGCTGGGGAGACACCATTTAAATGTGAAATGTGTAATAAAGCCTTTTCACTTAAGTCTAGCTTGAAAGTTCATATAAAAACCCATACTGAACAGCAGCATTTTCCTTGTGAAGTGTGTAAAAAAACTTTTCTTTTTAAAAGTAACCTGAAAAATCATATGGTAACTCATGCAGAAGAGATACCATATTCTTGTGAAGAAAGTGTCAAAGCATTCCCTATACAGAATAGTACGGAATTACAAATGAAATCAGATACTGGAGAAACTCCATTTAGCTGTAATGTATGTGCTAAAGCTTTTTCTAGAAAAAGTAATTTGGAAACTCATATAAGGACACATACAGGTGAGACTCCATACACTTGTGAAATATGTGGTAAAGCTTTTTCATTGAAAAGTACTGTACAAATACACATGAGAACCCATACTGGAGAAACTCCATTCAAATGTGAAACATGTGGCAAAGACTTTTCTCAAAAGGGTAATTTGAAAAGACACATACTAACACATATTGCAGAGACTCCATTCAAATGTGAAGTGTGTGGCAAAGCTTTTTCTGAAAAAAGCAGAGTAGAACTTCACATGAGACTTCATACTGGGGAGACACCATTTAAATGTGAGTTATGTCCTAGAGCATTTTCTCTTAAAGCAAGTTTGAAAGCTCACATAAATACTCATACTAGGGAATTTAGTTATCCTTGTGACGTGTGTAAAAAATCTTTTTCTTTCCAAAGTACTCTGAAAAGACATATGAGGACTCATACAGGCGACACACCATACACTTGTGAAGTATGTGGTAAATCTTTTTCTGTGAAAAGTAATGTAGATATACACATGAGAACCCATACTGGAGAAACTCCATTTAATTGTGAAATGTGTGGCAAAAAGTTTTCTCAAAAATGTAACTTGAAAAAGCACATAAGAACCCATATAGCAAAGACTTCCTACACATGTGAAGTATGTGGCAGAGCTTTTGCTGAAAAAAGCAAAGTGGAAATCCATATGAGAAGTCATACTGGGGAGACACCATTTAAATGTGAAATATGTAATAAAGCATTTTCGCTTAAGTCTAGTTTGAAAGCTCATATTAACACTCATACTGGGCAATATCATTTTCCTTGTGAAGTGTGTAGCAGATCTTTTTCCTTTAAAAGTGCTCTGAAGAGACACATGAGGACTCATACAGGAGAGACGCCATATTCTTGTGAAGTATGTGGCAAAGCCTTTTCTCAGATGTGTGTTCTACAAAGGCATATACGAACTCATACAGGAGAAACTCCTTTCGTTTGTGAAATATGCCATAAGGGTTTTTCCCAAAAGAGTAGCTTGAATATACACATGAAATGTCATGCACAGAAGACTATTTTCTTGTAAAATATGTTGTAAAAGTTGTTCTTTTTTTTTCCTCAAAAAGCTACATTGAAAATATATACAAAAGTTTATAAAGAAATTTTGTTGTTAAATGACATAATACAAAAGCATCAGTGTCAGGTGAAATCAATAGCCAGAGTTCATTGAAAAGTATGATAAAATTTGAAAACAGCAGTGAATAACTGATAAGTTTTAACTTAGTAACTATGTATTAGGTCTACTTCAAAAGTGTGTTAGCCAACAGTAGCCTACCAAAAGCAATGGTGACTACGTCCTCTTCAAACTATTACTTATATTTTCACTTTTTGAAAAAGTCTACAAAATTTTTTTTTCGAGATTACCATCAACTGATTTGTTACATTCTACGTAATCTGATCCACAGTTATTCAGTGGTTACTTTGACAGACTAAGTGATACAAAGTTATGCCAAAAACCTGCACAAGACGAATCTATAGTAATCACACAAATTTACTCAATGGTGTTCCATTGCCAAGAGAATCTTTGTTCCCTCATGTGAAGTAAGATTGTCTCTGCTAAGATACATCAAGGCTGCACATCTCATTCTTGAAATATTAAAAAATGTCTTGATACTTTCCAACATTAACCAACATCGAAGATACTTGTGGTAATTATTTTTTGAACTATTTAACTGAGTTTCTATTTAGTATCTTTGTTTTTGCTGTGTACAGGACTTGAAATCAATGTTGACTCATTATCTCAGAGACAATAGGATGTTAGTTTATGATGATCCCAAGGTGATAGGATATTTTTAATCTGAAGATCTATTATGTTTATTCTAAAACAGCACTTATTTATAGAATAAAAAAATTCATACTTCTCACCGGGAATGGCAATCTCTTTTTAGTGAATAAAACCAGAATAAAAAATATAGATTGAGTGAATTTAATTTAGTTGTATTTATCTGTAAATGGGAAGAATATTATAAGAACTAAATTTGCTTTAATACAAAGAAATTAGAATAATTTTGGTTTAAAATTTTGACTGAACAATCAACGAACAACATTTATGTGTTCTTATAGATTAAATTAAAAATACAAGGGAAATTTAGTCCTATGAGGCTGACAGTTGTAAGTGAAAGTGTCTTGATAAAAACTTTAAAAACTTTTGTTTGTGAATAATTGAAATGTTCTCATTTTTATTTTTTTTTTACAATGATCTTCACTCTGTACAAGGCCCAAGTGCCACTTGAGGTAGATGGTTACAGAGTAAATTCAAATGTCACAATATACATGAAATAGGTTTATACACAAGTATATATGGTAATTTTTTTTAAAACTTTTTTACTATTTGAGATTTTTTTTAATTTGTTTCCCAAACATTTTCATGGAGTCTTCATTATTCTTCATTATTATCAGCAGAAAATTTAAAAAAAATTTTTTTTTTAATTTACAACGGTTTAAAATTGTTTCAAGACTGTTCTGGAGTAGTGTTAAAAGTTAGTCTGGGGCCCTCATATAGCAGACAATTTAATTGCTTGTCTTTTGATATTATGAAATCATATGTTATTTTATTAAAATAAAAATTTTCTTTAATAATCAATGAATGATAAGTTTCATTAAATTGAATTTTTACTGGTATTTTACTAGACTTGGAAAAACAACGTAAAATTCAAGAATGTATGTTTACTTTTTTTACTTTGTTTAATGTTTACAAGTGTTAAACATTTTAAAAATATAACTTGTTTCTGTATAATGAAATGAGAAAACTTTTTAAATAAGATTATTCTCAAAGTCTTCTTTTTAAAGATATAAATTCAGTAAAAAATTCATTGAATAGTTATGTTTTTTTTTTTTTTTGTTTTTACTATTTGAACTAGCATGCTCCTCCTTACTGTTATATTTAAAGTGTTTCAGTTTTTGTGCCTACTGGCCTTCAGGAGTCTGTCTTTCTACTCTGTAATCTTTTTGGAATTTTGAACCAAACCTTTCATTCAATCATCAGAAAATGATTGTTCTCCTTCAGCTTTTTCATGCGGGAAAAACAGACAAATGACATGAAGAGCAGTGACACTGGTGAGTGTCAACAAATACAGAGTGTCTTGAGAAAATGTCTACACACTTTTACCATGTATAGTATCCTCCTCCTTGACCAAACCTCAACTCTTTAGACTTTTTCTTGTGGGGATACATAAATGATATTGTCAACAGTACAAGTCAGTAACAATCGCTGAAATAAAAAGTTTCTGTAGAGCAAGAATACAGCTAAAAACCTATTGGAATATTGATTGCTGCTTGTGATTCCATTGCATCAGCAATGGCCTAGATCACCACACATCAATTTGAAAATGAGCAATGAGAAAATCGTCATAGTATGCATCATTTAAATAAGATATGGTTGGTTTTACTTGCTTGAATTATTTCTTGAGAAAGCTTCAAAATGTGTGTACATTTTTTTTCTATACACCCTGTATGAATATCTCCCAAGAACAGAAAGTAATATGAGAACAATCTCTCTGTGGAGTGAATAAAGTGTTTTGTTTAAAATAAAAAGATTACCAAGTATGAAGAAAGACGCCTAAAGAAAGTCGGAGAGTACAATGGCTTAAACCAGGGTTTGCCTACCAGTGACTAATTTCAACTTTTAGATAGGCGATGAGTAACTGAACAGAAAATGGTGGGTGATTATAGAATTTTGAGTATTAAAAATGTATTTCAGCATATGCTAAATGAAAAATGATATTCAAAGGAGATATGCAAAGAACTTGTATAAAAACATAGAAGAGGATGAATTGGAATAACTGGGTCACGTCCCAGATAAGATATAAATATGCCTGCAAACAAAGAATATTTTGGTATTTTCTGTAGTTTTGAGAAGGGTCATTAGCATTCAAATAGTTCTTCAGGTGAAATAATTTTTCATGAATATAAATCATATAAGGGAAGTATAAGAACAACATTGCTAGTAAAATTAGAAATTTTTCATTTTTTTATCATAGTAGCCATGTTGAATTCATAAAGGCAAGAAAATTGATCGTTAAAACAGTCAACCTATGTTTTTGAATATTTACTATGCATGTGGGCAATAGAAAATGTTTCCATCTGAAAATGGGCTATGATGCAAAAATGGTTGGTAAACCCTGGCCTAAATGTATGCATAACAAGCATGCTGATCCAAATAGGAAAGCATATAATAACACAGACACCTAAAGAAAGCTAACAAAAAACAAGAGCTGAAACATTGCAAATATAACACGTAAGACGCGTACGCTAGTCTAAGGAAGAAAGCATGAAAAAATGTAAATTCTGCATCTCAAAAATTTTGCCAAAAATAAACTATATACCATATTTTCTTGTTTGTTCTTCGACATAAGCATAATACAACCCAGTTTCTGAAGATAAAAACAGAATAAATAACATCCTTATATAATATGACCCTATAGTACAAAAATCCCTATGTAAATTTATTTTGAAAAGTTGTACCATATAATCTATTCAAATCTCAAATGTCCTATATATATTTCGCTAAAATATTTAATTTTTCACAATATTAAAGAATAGAAATGAACTGGAGGTTTTGCCATTGCATGTTTCTTTGAATTTTTATTTCAAAACTTACTTTCAGGGAAAGGTGCTAACTAGACATACCCAGTCAAGGTGTTAATTAATCTATCATACTTTTCTGTTTGATATGAATTTATTATATTTTTATGTATTAATAAACTATGAAGATAAAAAAATATTGTCTTTTATTAAGAATAAAGAGAGAAAACAGGAAAACAAATCAAGATTAAAATATAAACAAATTTGATCTTATAAGCAAGGCTGTTCTAATTTTAAATGTGTTAACAAATAAAGGAAAAGGAAACAATCTAACAGCATGGGAATTATCATCTAATTTTTAAAGCAGAAAAAAGAACTAAAAAATATAGAATTTATACAATAGTTTGACCTTTGTTGTAACATCAATCTTATCAAAATATGACAGATCTTGTGTATTCCCTTCATTAGTTTTTTTTAACCCTCTAGGGCCATTCGTATCATATTTGATACAGTATTTCCCTATAAGGAAACATTTGGTATTTCCCTATAAGGAAACATTTGATATTCATTGACTGAGCAGTCAGTACTGCTTTCATTTGAAATTTATAAAATATTTCTCTTAAAAAAATTTTCAGGAAAATATTTCTTTCAAGGCTTGTTTTCATACTGTATCAAATATGATACGAATGGCCCTAGAGGGTTAATAAGTTTCAGTGAATTTCTTCTCTTTAAGACAAAAGATGTTTAATTATATGAATTCCCTAAGAACAAATATTGCTGGCATATCAAATACATTTTGTAAATATCTGTTATCAACACCTGCCTACTTTGTGTTTTATTATCTATTGTACTGAGTGGATTTGTAATCTTGCTGTTTCAAATGAAAGGTTTTTTTTATGCTGAATAAAAACTTTTGAAAATGTGTACTTGTGTATGATATGACCCCCTCTTTTTTTGCCTTTAATTTTAGTTCTAACTTTCTCATGTTATACACACAAGAAAAAACGGTAATAGATTTTTATCGAAGCATTGTCAAATAAACTAATCCATTTTGATTACAAATCTTGAAGGAAGCTTTACCAAACAACAGATATGTCTTGTGTTTTCTGCTTATCATAAAATAAATTGAAAATAAAAGAGAATTTAAAAAGTGTTAAAAAACATTTAGTCATATGAGACAGGCAATTGTAAGTGCAAATGTTTTGATAAAGACTTAAACTTTTTGATAATGCTGTCATCAAGTGAGACATCACTGTTCTTTTTAAAAAGTGTTTCACTTATTCAATTAGTGGTCTTTTTTGTGTCCTTATATCAATATGATTTAATTTAAATACATACTGTGAACTATGTTTTTATCACTTGTGGTAATCTACTGTTTCACCTTATTTTAAAATTGACAATATTCAAGAACAGAAATCTAATTTTCTATGCATGAAGCATATTTAAAGGGTGCATCCAACTTAGGATTTTTCAACTTACAACAGACAATTCATAAGTTGAACATAAAATTACAACCCTATCTTAAATGGTAACTTGGCATTTATCTGATCAAAATGTAACTCATACACATATTAATAAACATGGATTTTTAATAGCATATGAAAAAAACTTGTGAGAAACATATGTAAGGTTAATTGTATTTAAAAAAAGAAAACAAAAAAATTCAGGTTTTAGAAACCTTAACCATAATATATCATTCGGCACTGGAACTACAGTTTTAGATGTATTCAACAATTGTTTGTCTATATTTCTGAGATGAGGTATTGAACTATTTAGCTTGTTCAGACTGTTGTCCTCATCTTTGTCAGGCTTACAGCCATATCACGTTGAATACACCGGTTCTCGCTCGATCACCAAAGTTAAGCAACGTTGAGCCTGGTCAGTACTTAGATGGTTAACCGCTTGGGAATACCAGGTGCTGTAAGCATTTAGTGATGGATGTGCGTTGTGGTGCAGTGGATATCGGCACAGAAAGAGAAATCAGCGAGCCAAGTTCGAATTCCAGTTCAATACCCTGCATTCACTTAAGCACTGGTACCCTTGGGAAAGGTGTTAATCCATCCCTTCCCTCCAGTTATGGGTTAAATAACAAAGTAGGACTTGGGGACCCTGCCCTTAAAAACAAATCCCAATGAATCTTGATACTCAAAAAGAAAAAAGTATTACTAGACACAAAACTTATATAAAAACAACAATAAATTGTTGAAAGAAAAAGGTATTACCAGCAATAAATAAAATTTAGTTGGCAATAAATGACCCGCTGAGGTTGATATGCCATAAAAACAAAACAACCAACCAAAATCATCTTTGTCATATTCACAACATTTCTTCAGGTGACTGGAATTTTAAACCAAACCCTTTATTCTCATCACTGGGGTAAATTGTTCTTGTTCCATGAGTCATGCCACTTTTGGATATCTTAGTTATCTCCATTTAACTCAACTAAGTTTCTGTTTGCCGCTACTGTTGCCAGGTAATGAACTCACAATTCTTTGGGTCAAATCACTGGATCTACCCAATGCTTTTATCTACTGAGCTATGTGTCCTTGAAAACAGAACCCCTAAAGCTTAGACAGTTGAGTTTAATAAAGATAACTAAGACATCCGGAAGTAGCATGACTTACAGAAAAAGAACAGTCTACCTCAGTGATTGAAATAAAGAGTTCAGTTCAAAATTCCAGTTACCTGAAAAAGTATTCAACAATTGTTGACATATATAACACAGTGAAACCTCTTGTGTATGACATTGACATTTGTGAGGAAAGTAGAGATATCCACAGATCTTGGTCATGACTAGGACCATCTCGGGGTAGTTGTCAGAAGAACAAGTACTACCATATCATTCATGAGAGAAAAGGTGGATAATTGTTCAACGTTTTGCTGGAAAGCTTGAAATCAAAGTCCTTTTCTTAAAGTTTTATTATATAAATACACAATGGGTTTCTCTCTCAGTTTTTCACCAACTGCAACATACTCAATACTAATTTTTGTATTTGTCTATATTTCTGAGATGAGGTAGTATTTACATTATTTGGACTATTGTCCTCATTTGTACAATGTTTCGGCAATTGTATGCTCAGCCTTCTTCAGGTGCTAGAATTTTTTTTGTAAAGCCTAGATTGGAAGTCATGAGTTATCTCCCTCTAACCCTGCAAGTTATTTGTTCAACACCACTGTAGCCTGGTATTGAACTCACAACTCTTAAGAGTCAAGTCAGGAACTAACCAATGTCTATATCAACTGGGCCATGTGTCCTTAAGAACAACTGAATTTTTGGGGCTTATAAACCGAACCCTTTTACCAGAGTTCATATTGCAATTTTTTATAATGAGGATCACATTTATTGTAATAAAGGGTTCAGTTTGAAATTCCTAGCACCTGAAGAGGGCTGGAGCATACAATGGCTGAAACGTCGTACAAATGACAAAAAAGATGAGGGCAATAGTCTAAATATTGTAAATACTAATTTTTGTTTTGATGTACACAAAATCCCATTTTATGTTCACACGAGAAATGAAAGATCTGTGAGGTGGGGGGTTAGGTCGATGACACTTTGGACGACTTCTGCTATTTGTCATGATAGACTAATGGATCAGCTTTTACCATCGACCAGTGAGAACCATTTCCTACCACTCCTCTGCCCATCTCTACATCACAGCACATGACTGTTACTTCAATGAGTGGCATCAGATCTCTCTCTCTCTCTCTCTCTCTCTCTATATATATATATATATATATATATATATATATATACCAATGAGTGGTTTCAGAATTACTTTCAATTCTAACAGTGAGCAGAACTTTCTAGGTTCCAGCCAAGTGCCAATTATTCCCCAAATTTTTCATTCACCCATTATTTTATTCCCTTTTGGTCAAGTGAGTGGCTGCTTTAAGGATGTTACTTTGTGGATTTTAATGCTGGTTATTAAAATTCCAGATAGTTTAGACTCAGTTAAAATAATTTTGGACTCATTTGACTTCATGTGTGTTCTCATAACAGCCAGGTTCTATTGTGTCACAATTATTTTTTCCCCATCTTAACACCTGATACCTATGAGTACGTATAACATCTGATAGCAACAGAATTTGATTTTAACACTGCATTTTTAATCCTTTCATCTGCTCACCAGACCCAGTCACTTGATGACACTAATACAGAAATAAAATTTAACAAAATCTTTGAGGCGTTCTTACATTTTACTGCTATATAAGAGGATATTTAAGAAGACAAAAGAAAAACAATTTTTTTTTGTTTGTTGTTGTTGTTAGTTTTATTTGTAAGGGTTACCATTGTAAAAAAAAACAAAAACATCTAGCTTGACTGTTCCTTTCACTAAATTCACTGTATATGTTTGCTATCATCGAGAAATTCTCAGTGAAGACATCTTGGATTTGATTCATTGCAAACTTATTTAACTCATTTGCCTTCTTGAAATGATCCAAAAAAGAATCAGCAGTATTATTGATCCTGATGTGGCAACTTCACTTCAGTCACTTTCCTATGATCCTAATGTTGCTTCTCTGTGTCTTTTCTAGAAACACTTTCACGGTAAGTGTTCAAATGAACTCTTGGCTATGGTACTTAAACTGTATGAAGTTAAGTGCAGTATTAGACTGGCATCAAAATCTCATCAATTTACCATTGAGCTAGCTAGATGTAGCTGTAAGTTATTTCCTCACAGTTTTTTTTTTTTTTAACACTTCTTGCTTATGGAACTCTCTTCTAGCTTCATGCTTTCCAGCCAACTTTAATCTGCAAAAATTAAAATGCAATGTCAGTTACGATCTACTGTCCTCCTGATTATGCTTTTCTTTTTTTCACTCATTATTGTTTTTGTTCTTAATCCTTCCACCTAGTAATCCCTTGTATCTTAGTAGCTTTACTACCTTGCATGGGGTGATACCAATTTTTAAAAAAATCTCCCTCATGCATCGTTCATTCAGCAATGAATTAGAATACTCTCAGCTATTGGGCGTGTACAATGATAATATACATGCTAAAAATTCTGCCTCCTTCTACTGAGCGCCCATAGCTCAGAGGTAGAATTGCTGACTGATGCCAATTCAGTCAGGTTTCAATCCTGGGTAAAAAGCAATCGGATGTCTAACCATACTGATGAGCTGTGATACAGTGAAAAAGATCTGTCTGCGGATGACTATAAATACATATATATATATATATATATATATATATATATATATAAGCATGCAGTGTAGATATAGAAGAACCCAAAGAAGTGTCCTGTATATAAAGTGGTAAGATAACTCTCTAAGAGAGCTCTAAATATATATGTCTATAAATACATATAGAGCAAATATAAGAAAAAATTAAGGCAGACACGTTATTTCATGAAATAACGTGTCTACCTTAATTTTTTCTTTTATATATACATATATATTAACAATTCAGTTCTTCTATTGAAAATACTGCCCCAAAATTTACTGTCATGTATTTGAGAATGACCAACTAAAACTTCAGTCCAAAGTCATCCAGTCCAAACACAGCCTCCTTTAATAACTAACAATGTATATCTAACCCCCTTGCCCACGTTTTTTTTTTTGTTTGTTTTGTTTTTTTCTTGTCCTCTCACAATTCTTTTTGTCTGGATAAATCTAACCCATTCATTTTTGTGAAGAATTTTGGTCTGAAGAGCGGTCTGTAAGAGCTCAGTGAAATAAACTATTACCAATGGATTTTATAAGGCATCCAATTTATTTTCATTATAATACTCTGTTAATTTCTAACATAGAGTTCTCATCGGATTACAATCCCCTGTGGAATTGACCTTACAAAGTACCAAGGATACTACTATATATATATACAATTATATATATATATATATATATATATATATAATTGTATGTTTTACTGACGATTCTGGATTTCATGCATTTCAACAATCTTCAAGTGATTAACATACTGGATTATTTTGAATAATTAATAATGTACTATTCACACCTGATTAATATTCATGTATTGATGTGTATACATGCATATATGCATTCACACACACACACACACACACACACATATATATATATATATATATATATATATATATAGTTTCTTTTCTTGCACTTTCTGTCTGTGGAATTCCCTTCCATATACTTGCTTCCTTGATAGCTACAATCTCCAAAAATTTAAATGTAACGTCAATTGCCATCTTCTACCTCCCTAAATCCCATCCTTCTCTTATCCTTTCTTCAGCATCCCCTGTACCTTGTGTTTTTTTTTATTTCTCAATATAACCTCCTGCACATCAGGGCCAATCCTGCCTTGCTTGGAGTGAAATGATATATGTATATATCTGAGTAAGAGTAAGAACAAATGGAGTAAAAATCTACATTTCATATCATTTACTGTTTAAAAGTGCTCCATACAAAGTAGAGCAATATATTATTGTAATATTTTAAGTGGTTATAATAGAGACATTTTACATCACTATACAAAAGCTTTCAACTGTAAGAAAAAAGGTAAGAAATTGTTTTTAAATTTCTATAAAAATTATTTTTATCACCATCGCCTGATGAAGTACAATTCATAGTACTGAAACATGAAAGCTTTTGTGTAGCGGTGTATAATGTTTTCGTTATAGCCACTTATAATAAAATATCACAATATATATATATATATATATATATATATATATATATATATAAATTTTGGCATGCATTCACATATAATGAGTGAATTACAAGAAAGGGAAATTGGTTAAAAACATAGTCTACTTCTTTGGCATCCTTCGACAATGAATGCATATGTCCATTAGGTTCCAGGAATGCTGGCAAATTAACATTGTGAGAGATTGTCCACTCAAGATCATATTCTCATCTGATTCAGGCTTACAGCCATATCACATTGAATATACCGGTTCTCGCTTGATCAGCAAAGTTAAGCTACATTGAGCCTGGTCAGTACTTAGATGGTTGACCGCTTGGGAATACCAGGTGCTGTAAGCATTTAGTGACAGATGTGCGTTGTGGTGCAGTGGATATCAGCTCAGAAAGAGAAATCGGTGAGTCAAGTTCGAATTCCAGTTGAATACCCTGCATTCACTTAAGCACTGGTACCCTTGGGAAAGGTATCAATCCATCCCTTCCTTCCAGTTATGGGTTAAATAACAGGGTAAGACTTGGGGACCCTGCCCTTAAAAACAAATCCCAATGAATCTTGTTACTCAAAAAGAAAAAAGTATTACTAGACACAAAAACTTATATAAAAAAAACAACAATAAATTGTTGAAAGAAAAAGGTATTACCAGCAATAAATAAATAAAAAATTTTGTTGGCAATAAATGACCTGCCCGAGGATGGTATACCATAAATAAAAACAAAACAACCAACCAACAATCATCTGATTCAGTCAATTTGTTACTATTGTCAGAAATGTTTATGTGTGATTCATCTTGCATTTTTTTCTAGTTCTTTCCTTTTCTTCCTTGGATTCTAGAATTATCTGGATGGTATATCCCTTGAACAAGCACTCTAAATCACTAACCTCTATTTCGTTGTGATGTTTGATTTGTCATTAAAAAGAAACGACCCAACGGACCCTGTAGTCAAAATCTCACTGTTTCTGCAACTTTCTGCATTATTTGCGTGGATGACATCATTGTGGTGTTATGGATATGGGCTCAGAATGGGAAGTCAGCAGACCTGAGTTTGAATTCCAATTGAATTCATTGCATTCACTTATGCACAAATACCCTTGGGAAAGGTATGAATCCATTTCTCCTATGGATTAAATAGCAGGACAGTTTGGGTTCTACAGCCTTGGTTGGCAACCAGTCTACTGCAGAAAGAAGTGACATCCTACTGCAGGAAAACTTTCAGCCTTGTCAGACAGGATTGCCCAAGCGTATATCATGTATGTTTTAGGTGAGGAAGCTGTGGAAAGACATGATTGTCCAAGTGTCTATCACGTATGGCACTTGACTGACTGATACATAAAGGAAGTTATGGTGGGATGAATGCTTGATATTGAGCTAATATTTCCAGGGTGGTTTTGAGTGTGTTGAATGCTAAAGGGTTACTTGTTTTACAATTTCAATTCTACTCCAGCAGCTTCTTTTCTCACACTTCCCGCCTGTGGAATTCCCATCCATTTACTTGCTTTCCCGACAGCTATAATCTTCAAGAACTTAAATGTAAAGTCAACAGTCATCTCCTATCTCACTAACCTGCATCCTCTCTCTTATGCTCCTTTCTCCGTCCACTCCACTCTCATCAGTATTCTCATTCTTCTCTTACCCACTTCCTGAGACCCCCTATAACCTGTCACTCTTTCTCATAACTTTCTTCCTATGTAACCCCCTGCAAAACAGTGGCAGTAAAATGACTTGCTTGGGGCGATATGATTATAACAAAAAAAAAATCAACTTTTTATGGATCATTTAATGTGGAAATTTTATTTTCTAATGAGCTTAGGTAATTTCTTTTTAAATGTATGCTGTTAATGTTTTTTGCTTTTTTTTTTTTCTCCAATAATGTATTGCTCATATTTTTTTTAATGTATTTTTATATTTTGGGGTTTTTATCCCAGTTTAGGGGTTCATTATTTGCTTATAGCTGGGGCTCTAATACATGCCACCATTATGGGTCAGGTTGAACCTGGGAACAACAGAAATTAAGGGGTGGTCCTTCACCCCTCAAAACCTCCCAATCAGTGTACTTGGGGTGATATGATTATACAAAATAAATAAATAAAAATGGTTTTGCTGGAAGGCTTCATTTCAATTTTTAAAAGTTTTTCTTTTAGTTTATTTTTGGCTTTTAAAAGTTTTTCTTTCAACTGTGACTTTTTCATAACATCTGTAAGATCATTGTTAGTTCAATCTTCTAAGAATTGTTTAAATATCTACATTTGTTCTATTATTTTTTCAAATTTATATGGATGTCCTTTATGCTTGATTGTGGTGTGACTAAAACTTTGCCTCTGATTTTACTTATCCTTCATATTGAAAATCTTCTTTAGACGACCCAATTATACCGTTGGGTTAACTTTCCTTTCTCTTTCCAAATTACTATATGAACTGTGCTTAGTCAGTCCATGAAGACCTGTCTGTACAGAGACGTCGTGAAGTGAAGATGCTTTCCTATTGTATAAGTAAACACAGCTTCTTGCAACATGATGTGCTGGACATGTGAGTAAAGACAGATTTTATAACATCCACTCACTTTCCTTTCCAGGGTCAGGAGAAGGCATGTAACACATTTCTACACTTTGTTAGCATGTTTCGTAAATAAAAACATCCTTTACATTCTTGAGACTTCTCTTTCTGTTTTTTTTTTTTTATAAATTTGGGGTAAATATCTGTTGGCACTCACATAAATTTGGTGACCCTAACAGTGTAAATGTTGATAGGTTTTTGATTTCTTTCCATTTCCACATGATGGATATATGAAACCACTTATAAATTTTTATAGTTTTTGTTAGATTGTTAAACCATAGTCAATTTAGTTTTCATTTCATTTGAGTGCATTTTGGTTTTTGTCATGATTTTAAAAAAATGTATTTGTTGATCTTCTAAGTGGATATTGGCTTGGAATGAGAAATCGGAGAGCCAAGTTCAAATTCCAGTTGAATTTCTTCCATTCACTTACGTGCAAATACTCTTGCAAAAAGTACTAATTTTTCTCTTCTCCCTCTATGGATTAAATAGCAGGGCAGATTCTCTTCTCCCTCTATCTGTGGATTAAATAGCAGGGTTCTATAGCCTGTCATCTTGTCTGTTAGGGGCAGTTCATAAACTACTCCTGGACAGGAGTGAAAGATAAAAGTTAGCCCTAGACTTCAACAGGTTGAAATTGTAGTAATCAGCAATCAAGGAAACATCTTTTCCGCAGAGCTGTGGTTCGTAGGAAGAAGCTGTTTGAGTGGAACTTACTTCTCATGAAATTGAATATGGACGAAATGTGGGTTGTTTTCTACTATGTAAGTGACATGGCAGGTCCTAGCCATAAAAATTAGACCTGGTAAAACCAAGGAATGTGGTTTGTCTGAGCACTTTTCATGGTAGTAGCAATAGAGTAGTGAGAGACTCACCATATCCGACCTGTGAGAGAGAGAGAGAGAGGTTAAAGGTTGGGAAATAATTCTTCTCCATCAGGGACTTGGAGATGCCTTTGAACTCTATCAAGACTTGAAAGTGAGGACTGACAACAGTATTTCATATTTGTGTGTTGGGGTGCAGTGGATATCATCTTCAAACAAGAAATCAAAGAACCAAATTTGAATTCCAGCTGAATTCCTTGCATTCACTTACATACAAGAACCCTTGGGAAAGGTATTAATCCATCTCTTCTATCTAGCTATGAATCAAATAACAGGACAGTTTGGGTTCTATAGCCTTGTTTGGTAACCAGTCTACCACAGAAAGTAATGGCAACCTACTGCAGGAAAACATTCTGC
This sequence comes from Ascarosepion bandense, assembly GCA_037127315.1. Taxonomy (NCBI): domain Eukaryota; kingdom Metazoa; phylum Mollusca; class Cephalopoda; order Sepiida; family Sepiidae; genus Ascarosepion; species Ascarosepion bandense. The sequence goes on along the minus strand of JBBBDQ010000328.1, from coordinate 1,386,309 downwards.
CCAGTCAGTCATGTCTCTTTCGAGACATGATCACCCAAGCGTGTATCATGTATGGCACTTAACTGATTGACTGAAAGTGATCTTGAACATTGCAACATAAAGTTTTAGTTGTTGTTATCAATTTACTGACAATTTTTTTCATGAGAGTTGAATACTTATTTTTGAAAATTTCAGCCGATATATAAAGTCCAAGAGTCACAGTTAAATTGGTGATGATGAATGAAGGTGTGGTATGAATAAAAGAGAAAGTGTTAAAAAATGAAAATTACGTCTAGAGTAATTTGCCAGGGTTAAATGTAATTAGCAGAAATGCCTAACAAACAAAATAAGCAAAAGACTGGATTCATGCCTTCTCTTTCTTCTTGAGAATTGACAGCAAAAGAATTTTTTTAGATTATTTATTTAATTTTTTTTTTTTTTTATAATCATTTCACCCCAAGCAAGGCAGAAATGCCACTGGTGTGCGACAAGTTATAGGAATAGAATAAAAACGATACAGCAGATGTCAAAAAGAAAAAAAGATAAGCGATGGATTGGAATCAAGTTGATAAAAGATGGCAATTGACACTGCATTTAAACTTTTGAAGATTGTAGCTATCAGGGAAGCAAGCAAATGGAAGCAAGTTCTACAAATGGGAAGTGCGAGAAAAGAAACTGTGACAGTAGAAGAGGCAGTTGCATTTAACTATTTTGGTCGTTAAAGGGTGTGATCTTGATGCCAATCTAGTAGCATGAGTAAATAAATACTTGTGGTTAAGGTGCCAGAAAAAATAGCTCGTGAGAGCAGTTTCCATGAAAGTACTTGTAGAAAAGATAGAGGGAAGCCACATCATGTTGGTGAGAAAGTGACTAAAGGCAGGGGCTGCCAAGTTAGTATTGCAGATATTGCAGATCCCATCTTTGGATTTTGTTGAGAAACTCAAGATGAATAGCAGGTACACCCGACCAGATATGGCAACAGTATTCAATTCACAGATAAATGGTAGATTTACAAATGTACAAAATGAAGTCTGACGAGAAAAACTTTCTGGCCAGAGACAGTGAACCAAACTTCCTAGCAGTAGATGCAGCTATGGGTTCAGTGTAGTTATTCCATTTGAGGTCATTTGAGAGATCGAGGCCAAGGAGGCACAGTTCATTGCTCTCTAGGAGATTAGCGTCATACATTCTAATGGTAGGCAAGAATGTTTAACTATGGTGGATATTTACAAGTATAATTAGAAAAACAAAATTTGTTATTCATAAATTTCTAATAATGTTTGAATGAAAGAAAAAGAAAATTTAAATAAACATAACTATATGTAACTAAAATTTTAAATTAAAAAATAAATTTTTCTGGACATTTTTCTTCTTTTTTTTTTTTCTAATTGTTTCACCCCAAGCAAGGTGGTACCACCACTGATGCGCAGGGGCTACATAAGAAAGTAAACATTTAGGTAGTAGGAGAGTGAAGAAAAAGACAAACAGGGGGGTATCAGATAAAGAGCAAGAGAAGCATGGGCATATCAGTGTAAAGACAGTTGCCAGGATAAAGTGAGAAAGGAAAAGAACAAGATCCAAGAGGTGACGAGGAAAGGACAAGAGGACTGGAGTCAAGTGGACAAGAGATGGGAATTGACATTGCATTTAAATTCTTGGAGATTGTAGCTGTCAGAGAAGCAAGTATATGGAAGGGAATTCCACAGGTGGGAAGTGTGAGAAAAGAAGCTGATGGAGTAGAAGTGGTGGCTGCATTTAGTTGTTTTAACTGTAAAAGGGGTAGGACCTTGTTGCCAGTTTGATTACCCAAGTAGATTCATATGGAGAGAGCATCAGTGAGCTGAGCTTGTCGAGGCAGAAGCCATAAAAATATTTTTGCTCTCACCATGTATATTCCATAAAATAATTTGTGATAATTTAGATTTTTTTTTTTTTAATTAATAAATATTAAACACTGTTTTTGTTTATCAACTTCTATGGGTTATTTAATGCAGAAATCTAAATATTTTGTACAGTTTTATGGCTTCAAGTACTGATATTTTGTACATATACTCAGGGTAAATGTATATTTTAAAGATACATAGTTTGTAGATCTGTAATAACAGGTTGGTGATTAGATCCTCTTGTAGTCTATTTGTGAGACATTGTAATAAACAATAACAAGCAAAAGAGAAGAACATTTTTTTTCTTTATAATTGTGTGGCCCAAAGCAAGGCATTTTACTGCCACTGTTGTGCAGGGGGTTACATAGGAATGTTATGAGAAAGAGTAACAGGGGGTGTTAGGAAGAGGGTATGAGAAGGAAGAGAATACTGGAAAAAAGCATGAGAGAGAGGATGCAAGTTAGTGAGACAGGAGATGATTATTGACTTTACATTTGAATTCTTGAAAATTGTAGCTGTCAAAAGCAAGTAAGCGGAAAGGAATCTCACAGGTGGGAAGTGCAAAAAAAGAAGCTGCTGGGGTAGAATTTGCATTTACAATTTATTGGTTTGACAGTAAAAGTAACAATAAGGCAAAAGATTCAAAAAGTAAATATCGGTTAATGCACAAAAGAGGAGACAGACAAGTGATCACAGCATTCTGGCCTTAAAACAAGAAAAAACAAAACTTAGGCCATTTCTCGGTCTCATCAGACTGTTATTGGCTACGAAGAAATCCTAGCATGCATCTCTGTATTTTATCTATGAATTTGAGGAGGACATTTTTGCAATGATTCCTACTGCTGACTAGAGCCAATGTCAACTAGATAAGAAAGATAACCTTTTTGGCTCAAATTGGTCAAGATTAAAGCGTTCAGCGAAGCACCTACACAGGAATCTGTTCCACAGTGTGACAATTCTTGGGAAAGGGGGAGCTGAATGGAACTTTCTCTAGACATTTGAAAAACTGAAAATGAGGGTGATCCAACTTCATGGATGTGGCATGTCCTGACAGTAAAACTCTGAACTGGTGGAACAAAAAATAGAGCTCATATGAACATTTGTCATGAAAATAGGGATGAAGTAGCAACATTGTGTCTGTGGGGAAAGAGTCTGCATAGTGAGAAATGACTCTTTTCCAACAAGACTGTCAAAGTGACTTTCAACTCTATATCAAGGCTAGAATGTGAGGATTGAGCACTATCAGTAATAATCCTTTTTAACAATTTTGGCAATAATAATGATAAAGGTTGATAAACCATATAAAACAAGTCAACCTAGACTGGTTGCCAACCAAGACTAGAGCTCCACATCTACTATTTATCCCATAGTTAGAGAGAGACATGATGGTGTCATGACTTTTCCAAGGGTATTTGTGCAAAAGTGAATGTAACAAATCCTACCAGAATTTGAACTCTGTTCACTGTGTTCAAATTCCAAATTGTTAATCATTACACCACCTGCACCTCTTAAATAATCTAAGAGTTAAATACTTTTGCATACAACTGTATATATAGCAAGTGTGACACTATTTGGAAAAGGCGACAGTAAATTGAAAATAAGAAACTAAGAAGACATAAAACGCTAATATTGGATAGACTGAAAGATATACTGATGACCTGCTGAAAGGAGATAAAGATGCAAATGGTGATTTAAATTTTTTTAAACTGAAACAAAGAGACCACCTGGTTTTGCTCAAAGACAGATAAGTAAATGCATAAAGACTCCCCGGGAAGAGAAATAAAGAAATCCGTCATCCCTGGCTGCAAAACGCAGTCAATTGATAAAAACTAACTTTAATATACTGTTGACCCAACAAAGAGAAATAAGGAAAGGAAAATGATAAAGTTTTGAAAACAAAGAAACCATCTGGTTTTAGTCAGTGGTGATATATTCTAAGAACCTCCAAGAAGAAACTAGATCATTTTCTATAACTGAATACAAAACAAAAAGCCTAGATAATTAAAAACGTCTCAAATCAAGCAATTGTCTTCTTTATTTATCACTTGTTGGCCAAAAGGGTTGGTGAGAGAAGGTGATAAATCCTAGATGTGAAAAACGACCACACACAAAAGCTCGATAAGAAAGTAATTTTGGAGCAATAATTATATTTAGTTGTTTTGGGATAGACCATACCCTCGGACAGTGATGGTGACCAAAGAGGAAAGGGCCTAAATGGAATTTCAGGGAGAAAGGAGAGACGTTTCATGCCTCTCGGGCAGTGGTGTGAAGCACGCACACAGCAGGAAAGAGACGAGGTTGATCAGGTGACCAAACGGAGATCTCTGATCGGTTGTTTAGGAAACGCTAGTGTTCCCAAAGCACATGATACCCCACCCCTTCTGGATGCAAGACGCCATATAATCTGGAGGTTTTGAACAGCGGAGTCAGATTCGGCAGCAGAGGTGAAAAGACACGAACCAGAGAGAAAGACGCAAAACCTTTATTTGATGTAATTTGCTATCCTGAAGAACAACCACCGACTTAGGGGCTTGTTCCAGAAGCTTCGTTAAAATCCAATGCAACAACATTGTGTCACAATAATTAAGAAGGGTTGATAGTTATTGATGAAAAATATAGATCTGCTTGAACTACCAATAATTGTATAAACAACTTTGTAACCAGGAGTTGTATTTAAGTACATTTCTTTTATCCAAGTTTACTTGTTTTTCGTGTGACTTCACTCTGGCATGACCAAACCAAGTCACTCCTGGTAACCATTCGAACCAGGCCAGTCTTGTGATCGATGAACACAACATGGGACTTGAACAGAAGCGATTAATTCTATCATCAGCCGAGGAGATTGAGCTTCAATACGGACAAGAACTTTTCAAAGATGCTAAATCTGCAAATATGCATGCGATTGGGTAAATTGTCGCCATTATATATATTTTTATAATAGTCATCTGCAGACAGTCCTGTTTCGCTGTATCACACTTCCGGCTAGACAACTGATTGCTTCCAGCCAGGACTGAAACCAAACTAATTTGACATCAGTCGGAGATTTTACCTCTAAGCTATCGGCACACGTTGGAGGAAGGCAGATTTTAGTGTGGTATACACACAATGTAAACAAACGCCAGTAGCCAAGAGTTTTTAATTTATTACCGAATGAATGATGCGTAAATAGCGGTGAATAGTTACTGTTTTTAAAGTCTACCATTTCCCCAGATTGCTCAATTGATGGGTGAGAACGTAGTCATCCGTAAATATATATATATATATATATATATATATATATATATATATATATATATTAATAAGGCACTATATATATTATTTATGCAGTACTGGCAAGACGTAACATACGTGCTAACTTAGAAGCAGAATTATATGATGATGATGATAAAAACATACATCCACACATAATGCAAGTTGTTGATTCATCCTGAGAAATTAGAGCTAATATTAATTGCAGTGCTAATGTTAGATGGCGGGTGTGCATTGTGGTGCAGTGATTATCGGCTCAGAGAAATCGGAGTGCAAATTCCAGTTAAATTAGTTGCAGTCACATATGTGCAAATACCCTTGGTATGGTAAAGGTGTTAATCTGTCGCATTTCCCTTAAATAGCATGACAGATTGGGTTCTATAGCTTTGTTGGCAACCTACTGTGGGAAGATCTTCTGCCTAGTCAAGTCTCTTCTGTGTATCCCGTATGATACGCAACTGACTGAAGGTTACATACATGCTGTCTGTCATTTCGACTTTTCTGTCACTGATCATGTTTTCGTATAATCCCTTCACTGTGGGTAAAATGAAATAAAATCGATAAATAAACTAATAATAATGAATAATAAAAAAAAGAAAGAAATTTTCTTGTGATACTAAGAGTAAGTGATCTGGTTATATGCTTACTCTTATTTGGTTTTGTCAGACAGCGCTATTGACAGTCTATAACAATGCAAGCATTTTCCTGTCTCACACTCTTTCTCCTTTTTTCCCCCAGCTGTAGAACCACGTCGTAATTATGTTCCCACTGGGGAACGTTAGTTTCCCCGGTTCGCTGACTACTGAAATCTCTTTTCACTTTCCAACGCATTGCGTTTGAAAGTGCCTTCCAAAATCTCCACCTATGAAGTTAGTCAAAACGTTTTTCTTGGTTGTTCCAACTCGGCGCTAGGCTGGCCTGAGCTCGACTATCACTCGTGATGCTTATACTTACATAACATAACTTCTGGACGAAAAAGGAAAACGGACTTTCGCAAGAGATACTGAAAATTTTGTTTTACTACAGTCACCACAAAAAAGAAAAAGAAACAAGGTGTATGGGTAGGTATTTGAAGGCTATCACAATGCGTTTAGTATAAGAAAAGAAGGTAAAGAAGATGTTGGGTATTACCTATTAATGAATAATAAATTCATTAATATTTCGAGGTCAGAATCTCATCTTCAGAATGATAGGAGAGCTTGATTTCAAGTCCGCTGTCGAACCGTGCCTTTAAACGAATGGTTCTCTTTCGCTGCTACTGCTGTTGTTAATTGTGTGTGTGTGTGTGTGTGTGTGTGTGTGTGTGCGTACCTTTTAGTGTGTAGTGCATGTATGTGTGTTTATGGTTTATATAAGTGTGCGCAATAGTAGAGTTTGGCTTTTTCGCATCTTTGTTAAAGTGATAGTGGGCGCCGTTTTACGATTTGATGATATATCTGTCTGCTTTAATTTATGGTTTAATATGTGCGCATTTGCCTGTGGGAGGATTTGGCATTTTCGCATCTCTGTCAGAATGGTAGTAGGCGCCGTTTTATAACCTGATGTTATGTCTATCTGCTTTAATTGGAGGCGTGTTTATTGCTCCCTCGGGTATTCGTTCTCGTGTGTGTGTGTGCGCGTGAGTGTGTTATGTGTGTGTGTGTGTATGTGCGTATACTTCTTGTATTTTTTTCAGTTCTGTGTTTACTTTATATATACATATATCTACGTATCTTTTCCTTGTATCGTGTGTGTGTGTGTGTGTGTGAGCGCAAAGAAAAAGAAACAAGATTTTGTATGCTTCTTCTTGAATTGTTTATCGAATGGGAACACAGACCCACCTAAAATACAAGCGACATTTTAAATACCATACCACTTCGAACTGACTGGTTTGGTTGAATCTGCAAAGAAAATTAGCTTCCGCTAGCATAGTTCACAGGATCAACAGCGTTATCCAACTTATCCAAGCGTTATCCATCACAGGATCAACAGCGTTATCCAACTTATCCAAGCGTTATCCATCACAGGATCAACAGAGTTATCCAACTTATCCAAGCGTTATCCATCATAGGATCAACAGAGTTATCCAACTTATCCAAGCGTTATCCATCACAGGATCAACAGCGTTATCCAACTTATCCAAGCGTTATCCATCACAGGATCAACAGAGTTATCCAACTTATCCAAGCGTTATCCATCACAGGATCAACAGAGTTATCCAACTTATCCAAGCGTTATCCATCACAGGATCAACAGAGTTATCCAACTTATCCAAGCGTTATCCATCACAGGATCAACAGAGTTATCCAACTTATCCAAGCGTTATCCATCACAGGATCAACAGCGTTATCCAACTTATCCAAGCGTTATCCATCACAGGATCAACCGAGTTATCCAACTTATCCAAGCGTTATCCATCACAGGATCAACCGAGTTATCCAACTTATCCAAGCGTTATCCATCACAGGATCAACCGAGTTATCCAACTTATCCAAGCGTTATCCATCACAGGATCAACAGCGTTATCCAACTTATCCAAGCGTTATCCATCACAGGATCAACAGAGTTATCCAACTTATCCAAGCGTTATCCATCACAGGATCAACAGAGTTATCCAACTTGAGGTTTGCCTTAAAAAAAAAACGTCTTTAGGCGGTGCTCCTTAAGCCTATAAAACTCGTACATTTTTCTCGCTATTCTCTTTCACAGCTTCTGGCTATATAAAATTTTCCATACCCTAAGTTTTGTAGGCACCTCCACTAATTTGTTGAAAAAACAGCATAGCATGAAAAAAGGCTCCAAACTTTAAAAAACAATTTATCATCAAAATGCAATATTTTTTAAACCGAGAATCAACATTTTTTACAAACTTGTTAATCTGTCAAAATGAACAAAATAATAATGAATTTTGAAAACTCTAAAAACAAATTTAGATTCCAATCAATATAATTTCTGTTTGAAATACACCAGAGTATTTTGCTTACTGGAAATGGTAAATTTAATTAAAGCTTCAAGAAAACTTCTTTATTTTTAAAAATTCAGTTTAAAACTTACGTATCAAAAATGAGTAGAGGTACCTATTTTAAGGTGATTTATAAAAAAACTTTCATTTTAGCTTTAACTGAAATGATTAAATTTACTATTTCCATTTCAAATAGAAATACACCAGAGTAGAGATACCTCCACTCATTTTTGATAACTAACTTTTAAATTGAATTTTTAAAAATAAAAAAAGTTTTTTTGAAATTTTTATTTTGCTTTAATTGAAAGCTAAATGATTAAATTTACTATTTCCAGTAAGCAAATATTCTGGTGCATTTCAAACAGAAATTATATTGATTGAAATCTAATGTATTTTTTTTTATTTTGCGGTCATTTTTGAGCGATCGACCATTTGTAAACAAAAATTAAGTGTCGTTTTAAAAATCTTGCAAAACTAAAATATACATCTGTGACACGTTATCTTTGGAAAATTAGCAAATTTAAAGTTAAATTAATCTGATTTACACAAGTATTACTTGTTTATAGCAGGAAATTTAAAATAAAAATATTTCTTAATCACTGAGGTGCGAATTAAGCGAGGTGTGAAGGACTGATGACAGCCAGATATCAAATGACAGCTAAGTATGGTTGACAAGAATTGACATAATTGTCCAAATTGTTTCCTGTAAGGGAAGAAACTATGACCGTTTAATATCGCACAGAAAATACCATACTTAAAAAAAAAAAATTCCTAAACACAAAAAGTTAAAAATTATCTAAAAAAATATACTGGTTTGATGATTTTCGATAAGTAAATATAGTTCCACTTAAAAACTTAATAACCTAACCGCAACAAGGCTTTGTAGAAGTTTAAAAAATTGAAATTTTTATAAATTATTATAATTAAAAAAGAAAAAAATGAAAATTCTTGTAAAAATTGACGATTCATAAAAAATGTTTTCTTCGGAGTTTTAATGTCCTTAATATGTATATATTTTTAAAACGATTAAAAGCTTATCTAATGTGATAGTTTTGTTGCATTTTTCATTTTACTGTTCGGATCAGATTTCCGGAAAAACTGTTTGAAAAAAGTAATAGATCATTTATATTTCCCAAGGTATCCTGAGTTTAACTAATTAAATAAATTTTCTAAAAAAAATTAATTTCTTAAAATTTCAAGAATTTACGGGAAGGTTGGTGAGAAATTGGTGGTGGTAACAGATGTAAAAAACAATTTTTTTACCAAAATTTTCTAAAATTAATTCAAAAAATAATTTAATTCATTTGTGAATAAGTCCTGAAAGTTTCATTAAAATCCGACAATTATTTGATTTTTGCATGAATTTTCAAATTAATGTGTTTTTCACACACACACAAAAAAGAGAAAGTAAGTTTTGTTATATTACATTGTAGTGGACTGGACAAATCAGGTACCAATATGTAGTGGACTGACTGTCGTGGTAGTAATTTTAACAGTGAAAAGTAGGTTGGTTGTCCAAACCACTACATTTATAAATGAAATAACTCAAAGCACAGTGTAAAGAAAATAACATTGTATTAATCAAGGTTACAGGATTGATTAATTTGTGTATGCAAGATGTCATGAAGAAAGTTCTTTCTTAGATATTAAAGAAATTGTCTCAATATTCATTCTAGAAGAGTTCCTGAAAAAAGAAATATGTTTGTACTGAATAGTAGTGAATATAATTATACATGTATTGAAATGTACTTATAAGATAGAAACATTTTTTACGTAGCTAATTGCTGAATGCAATTAGCACAGTATGTGAGTTGGAACGAACGAACGGCATTTGGACTATATGCTCCGAAAAGCAGCCTCCAACTGAGTAAGCACATGTGGAAATCAGTTTATATATTTCTTAATAAAACGCGGGAAAAAAGAGTTTCACGTGCGGTCCTCACGTAAGAGTGTATGGGTATATGTGTATGAACGTGTGTACATCGCGATATATATGTAGGTATGTACGTGCATGTAGAAGTGATTCTACAACATTATTTATAGTAAACAGTAAACTCTGGTAAAATCTAACAAAAAACAAAAAAACAAGAAAAGATTTTAAACTGAAATTTCGAACTTGTCAGAAAGGATTAAAAAATATATCTTTAAAAATACTTTGATTTTTTCCTCTAAATAATAACATTGACATTTTGAAGGGAAAACTTTGTTTTGATTAAGTTTGGGTTTTTATTTTTCTTCGTACTGTGCTGTTTCTTTAACGATTTAGTGTCGGTACCTAAAAAAGTTACGTATTCGCCATGTTTGTATTTTATAATACGATGTGAATATTACGTGCATTATTATTGAATATAAGTAAAACATCAGTTTTATGATAAAATCTGTTTTATTTTGAATACAGCTGTACTTTTTGACGACAGTAAATGGAGATATAGTTTGGCCCACGGCGAAGCCAGGGCCAAAAGTACATACACTACTAATTTTTTCGTTTATCATGCGACCCTCTTAAAATTAGCTTTGAAATTAATTAAGTCTTTCAAAGTCGCATGGTTCACAAGTATATATTTTTTTTATAATCGTGTCGCCCCAAGTAAGGCATTTTACTGCCACTGTTGAGCAGGTGATTACATAGGAGGAAATTTATGAGAAAGAGTGACAGGTTACAGGGGGCGTCAGGAAGAGGGTAACAGAAGGATGAAAATACTGATAAGAGTAGAGTGGACGAAGAGCATGAGAGAGAGGATACAAGTTAGTGAGATAGGAGATGACTATTGACTTTACATTTAAATTCTTGAAGATTGTAGCTGTCGGGAAAGCAAGAAAACAGAAGGGAATTCCACAGGCGGGAAGTGCGAGAGAAGAAGCTGCTGGAGTAGAATTTACGTTTACATTTTATTGGTTTCACAGTAAAAGGGTGGGATCTAGTTGCTAATCTTGTGGATCGTGTAAATTCACATATAGGGGGTACCAGTGAGCTAAGTTCATATGCGGTGAATGATTTTTTTTTAAAGATATTTAATAATAATTTTTAAAGATAATAAAGATATTTAATAATATCACCAAATACAAGGCTCGAGATGCACTCAAATTATATGCATGATGTGTATGATACAAATAAAAGAAGAGTGGGTAAGAAGTGAAGATTATGAGGACAACAAGTACAGACACTTGATTTAAAGAGATTATGATTATATTATTCAGTAAAGCATTCGTGCGGGAGCCTGTTTCATTAATAAGAAGTTTTTGAGGGAAAAGTTGGATAGAACGTCCATAGTAAATTCTGGTAAAAATCTGGTCACCTGCTGACGAAAAAAAAATACATAAATGAATAAAAGATTTTTAACCAATATTTTGAACGTGTTAGAAAAGATTAAAAAAATTTAAAAAATACTTTGATCTTTCTTCTTAATAATAACATAAACATTTTGACTATAAAACTTTGTTTTTATTAAGTTTGTGCTTTTTTAACATCATGTCTACACAAATTTCACACACGAAAAAAACGGACATTCTCTCATTTAATTTTCTATTTCTACGAAACTAGTCTTTTTAAATGTTTTATTATTTCATTATGTAATTGTAATTTTTTTGATAATACGTGCGTTGTCATTAGTTTTATATTGGTTTTTTTTTTCCATTTATTTATTTTTACTTGGACTCACATTGAGTTTGCCAATAATTGTTGCGTGGTAAATTTTCCAGAAGTCCGTAAATATTCACTCTCCACAGTGTTCATTCGCTCAACATAATGGTGTAGGGAGCGTCGGCTATGCTTTCGAAATGGTCTTGTGCCTAACTGTGGCGGCGTAGTCGGGGCCGTGACCTGCTGTCCCTTGTCAGGATCGATCCTGGTCCAAGAACAAGCCGTCAGCCCACACCCATCGGTCTTTAAGTTAACCTCTTCAACCGTAATTTCTCTTACCCACGTTGTGATATTTTTCATCTTAAGCTGAATTATCACTGGGGTATCTCAACCAAGCCAAACCAAGGAGTTGAATACGTGCACACAATTTTGAAAATAGATGGACGACGCCTGAATATGTCTCTAGATGATATTTATATAAAAAAAAAACAAAATAAAACAACAAAAAAGATTCACAGTTCTTTCTTTTTTTTTTCTTTTCTCAACCCGTTTATATTATTCGTCGACGGAACGAAAATTTCTGCTAATTTCTCTAAGGGCAGCGAGACTTAACTTCGAGTACTGTTGTATGTACTTTCGAAAATGGCAAAAGGATATCGTCGGGGTTTTTCTTCAGCAGCAACTATCGTTATTATCATCAAGTTGGCACAACAACATTATGGAAAAAAAAAAAAAGAAATTCTTAACTCCCCGATGCGGCTTTTGCAACTGACTCCAACCAACTTTAGCCCACGTGGGCACTTGTATTTATGGGTGTCCCTTTCTACTGGTATGGTGAGGGCGCATAAGGGGTTTTTATGCAAATACCCTAAAATTCAACCAGTCCTCTTTCACTGCTTCACACTTCCAATTCTGGGAGATTTTCCCTCCTCTGGGAGGAGTTATTATATAACGTCAATCTCCTTGTCGTATTCTTTCTTTCGTTGTCTGTTTCACACTTCCGATTCTGGAAGATTCCCACTCCTCTCTGAGAGGAGCTACTATATGATGTCAATCTCCCTGACGTCTTCTTCTTTCGTTTTTTTCTCCCTCAGGGAAATTTAGAATTATAATTTTCCCAGCAAGTGGCAATTGGCATCTCTCTTTCAACAAGATCATTATAACCTCTGACTCCACAACCTGCCAGCCGTGTTTCGCTGAATTCTACCTGTTCTCAATCCAGGGGAAAATGAATTTAAAAAAAAATTAAAATCGTTTTCCTCAACCTTTTTCGTCCGTATGCAATGTTAAGTATTGTTACAATTTTTTCAACAAGACTATTTTAATCTCTGGTCCCTAACAGGATAGCTGTGTTTCGCTGAATTCCACTTGTTATCAATCCCGCGGAAAATGAATTAAAAAAACATAAAATCGTTTTCCGCAATCCTTTTCGTCTGTATTATTATATCTCTCTCAACAAGACGACTTTAACCTCTAACCCTTAACCTGCCAAATCTGTCTCGCTGAATAGTAACAATCGTATTGTATGATTTCACTTCATTTTTTTAACCAGTTCTCAATCCTGAGAAAACGAATTCTTTTCCGACAAAAAAAAAATCGTTTTCTTCAACCCTTTTCGTCCATAAAACAATAAAATCGTTTTCTTTAATCCTTTTTGCCCACATGCCATGTTAAATATTGTTACAAACATAACCAAGCCCACCTCATTTGAAAGAATTGAAAGGTTGAACAAACATTAAAAGAAGGATAAAAGGGTTTCGTGTCTATTAATAAGTGCAAAATTTATTTAAGAATTAACATAATTCTTTATTTTATTTATGAATTAATGCTTGTTTGGAAGTTCTTCGTGAAGCTTTCCTTGAATTATGTGCATTTAAAGTTCGATTTTCCTAAGTCAGTTAAATGCCATATGTTATAGACGCTTGGGCGATCATGTTTCGAAAGAGACATGACTGACTGGGCAGAAGACCTTCTTATAGAAGGTTGCCATTACTTTCTGCGATAGACTAGTTGCTAACCAAAGCCATAGAACCCAATCTGTCCTGTTATTTAACTCGTAGCTAGAAGAAAAAACGATTGTTTCCTATTTTTACCAAGGATATTTGCGCGTATATGAATACAGCGAATTCAACTGGAATTCGAACTCGTGTCTCCAATTTCTCGTTCCGAGCCAAAACCCACTGCACCGCAACGCACATTTTAGTTTTTTTTTTTAAGTCAAACGAAATAGATCTATGTCTAATTTTTGCTGTGTGTACAATTGTAGTAGGCGAAAATGATGTCATTTCCTTTTCTTTCTTGTTGCCGACATGTAAACGAGGAAAAAAGAGAACCAATTAATGCAGTGTGAAAGAGAGAGTGAGAAAAAGCATGTTGCCTGGATTTGGTGTCTAGTTAGACAACTTGTAGCTCTCTGTGATGTTTTTTCTTTTCCTTGTTGCCTGTAGGAAGAAGGAAAATCATTGAATGTATCGCGAAAGAAAAGGTGAGAGAGTGACAAAATGCAGGTTGCCCCTAACTGGCGTCTGGTTGACAACTCGTGATCCTCTACCAAGAAAAGCAAAATTCGCGTGTATTTATACGTTCGTGGAAAACAGAATTGGATCAACTTTTAAAAATTTTTTCCTTGCTCCTGATTGGTTAATAAGAGATTTATCTATTTTGCTTTCAAAGACATCTGCACATGGTAAAATTTCGTGAGCTAACTGTTCTATAAAAAAAGCTTTTCTATTAATGAATAAATCAATGTATATGCTCTTTTTTTTTTTTTTTTTTTAACTGGCTCATGAAAAAGTATAGGTTTGTGTAATCTCAGATGTTTTTATGCTATGAAATATCACGAAATTCAACAATGGTAACTTACGGTAACTATTATTTTATTATTTACCTGAAATTACTACCAGTAACTGGTAACAAAAAACACGCAAGTCACCCGCTCTAATTCGCACCAAAACAAATTAGGTAATCAAGAGGGAGAGCAAAAATCAAAGAAAGATGATGGCTGGATGTTGCATACGCCATCCGAATGAGAAAGTGTCAAACAAAAAAATTTGCTCTGTGACAAATGGTGGATGCGATACGAAACCAAGGAAGATAGGTCCGTTCATTCATTGATAGTCTCTTCAATGATACTGGACGTCATTCTATTGATGACCACATAACTGTTTTGCTAGGTGGAGAATATAGAAGAGAAACTGTTTGTTCGGTTTGGATTTGCGTCTGACCTAAATAATATTTTAATTTTATTAATTATTATTTGTTTCTACGAGGAACTAAGTCTATTTGTCACCGGCGAGTTATCTCCATTTACCTTTTATTTATTTAAAATTTCTTTTTTATTTAATTATTATTTTGGGAAGGTTCGAGACACATTTTCCATTATGTTCTCACTTGATTTTTTTTCTTTTTTTTTTTTTGCATAATCTTTTTACTGAAATAATATCTTCAAGGATTTATCTTTCTTTATATAACCGTTAAAAATGTTTTTTTTAAATACCCTCCTACCTATAAAAAGCACACACAAGATATCACAAAGTTTTCTATTAAAATTATCTTCTTCAGTATACAATTCGTTTATTAATGAATAAGTACTGAAAGCTTGGCCGAGAGGTCTAGGCGACAGTCATTAGATTGTAAATACGGCATACATGGTTTCGATCCCATTGTATTCACTTACGCGCAAATACCCTTGGGAAAGGTATTAATCCGTCTCTTCCTTCCAGTTATGGGTTAAATAGCAGGACAGATTGGGTTCTATAGCCTTGGTTGGCAACCAGTCTACCGTAGAAAGCAATGGCAACCTACTGCGGGATAATCTCCTGCCCAGTCAGTCATGTCTCGAAAGAGACATGATCGCCCAAGCGTGTATCACGTATGGCACTTTAACTGACTGACTGAACATTTTGTTTAAATCGGATGATTCCCTGATTTTTCTTGCAAATTTTAAAAAATTGGGGTAGCATTTCTTTTTTTCATTTTAGAAAAAAGAAAAAAAAACATTTGTAATTGCCTCGTTACATACACAAAAGTTAACAATGTTTATCGATTACCGGACTAAGTAAATGCTTACAAACTCATGTATATATTTTTAAAAACTTATTTCGAAATTATCCCCCCCAAAAGTTGGTCTATCGTAGAAATCGCCATCACCAAATTCTTATTTATCTCCCTTGTACCGCGTGTGTCACTTTTTAACTCACATCCATTTTTTCACTCTCTTTTTGACTGAGTGAGGTGTGTGACACGAACATAAAAGGTGGACAGATAACAATTAATCTTGATTAGGTAAAACTAAAATCTGATTTGATTAATTTCACACGTTCTTACCTGTAGAGACTGACTGATCACAAGATGAATAAATTTAATTTATCCATGTAAAATACTACATTTATTTAAAAATAATATTTATTGAAAATATAGGAGTTATGAAAAAAGTTCTTTATTAATTTGCTGAAAAAAAGAGCTTATAATGAAAATGGTCCCAAATTTAATAAAAACAATATTTTATTGTATGCTTAAAAATGTACTGATTTTTTGCAAACATGGTGATCCATACACAACCTTATCAGAAAATAAGAGTATGAAGCCAAAGTATGTAAAATTCAACAGAATATTAGATTAAGGAGAATATTTTCCTAATTTTTTAAGATTACAGAGTATAGAAAAATTATATATATAAAAAAAAGGCACTCATGTCATCTTTTTCAATTATATATTAAATATTACAGATAAAATTGTGCGGTACCCCTCACAAAATTTGCATAAAATTCCTTCTCACATTTCTTGTGGAAACTCACAAAGTCATTGGAGGAAAAAATTACTACTTATAAGACGACTTATCAATCGAAGCTTCACGTTTTTACTCAGTGAATTTCTTGCAATTTCATGCAGTTTTAGGCTCCAGCCAGCTTTCCAAGCTCATCTAAAACTCGTAACCTGATTGGCTGAGTTATTAAAAAAAAAATATTATTTCTGCACGAGACAAAAAACTTCTTCCGCCAAACTGTTTTGATCCTCTCACGTGACCGTCAGAAAACATAAATAGAGCAGATTTCTGTTTCTCAGTCAGTGAGTATCCATTTGCTAACAGTATCCACGTCACTCTGAATGCCACTCATCTTTTTCACCCAGCAACACGTGGGAATCACTTGTAAAATCCAACTACGATATAAATATTTCGGTAAATTTTTTATTTGTTCCCCGAAGGCCTTTACCCCTTCAAATCTATCCAAAACATCCTTATTTCCGTGCAAATGTAAATGCTGAACTCAAATTGATAACTGTTTATTGACAAAACCTACCGTTTTTCAAGTTAACGCCCAGCAAAATATTGAACTTCTTTTCGCTGTTTATCTCATCCTGTAACCATGCTTCAAAAATGTTATTCACTGCAGACTGACTTCACGCGTAGTTTGCTGATCTTTCGGCCTTTTTGCTTCCTTTTTGCAATTACTACGCGGAAATTGAGTTCCGAAACCAAACAAATCGCAGAGTAATTGCTCAAAGGAAGTAAATAGGCCGAAATAAGTATCCTACGCCTCAAGTCACTCAGCGGTGAATCAGATATGAGAACGGTGGTAAGTGGTGAGATATAGTCCGATTTTTTTTTTTCTGGTCGATAACATGAAAAAAGGTAGGTTTCTTCAATAAACAATTATCAATTTGAGTTCAGCATGTACATTTGCACGGAATTAAGGATGTTTTAGAAAGATTTGACGGGGTAAAGGCCTTCGGGGAACAAATAAAAAATTTACCAACATTTCTTTTTACCCATTTGTTGACCATTGAACTTTGTATTTTATTATTACGGCAATCAGAAAAATCATCTAATAATTCTGCTTGTTCCTTCCTTAGTTAGTTACTTAGTTCCTCCATCCGTTACGCCACTGAAGAAAGATAACACACTTCCTCTCTACACGAGCTTTTCCTTCCCCTCTATCTAAACTTATTTATAAATGGAACTTTGTGTGTGTGTGTGTGTGTGTGTCCATTACCTATAGACTCCGAAATGGCTGTACCGATTTTCTTGAACATTTACACAGTTGTACTAAAAGCATCTGCGAGTGTTCTTAGCTAGGTTTTGTGTCGAGGTACCCCCGATAAATATCGAAAATCGATAATTGAAAATATCGGGTTATAGAAGGCGTGGTCCGATTGTAATCAAATTTGATACATTCATTGACAAAGACATAAGAAACTATATTCAGAAATTTCAAGGTTGCAGTTCTTACAATAGTGCAGAAAATCGATAATATATATATATATATATATATATATATATATATATATATATATAAGGCAAGATGTTTGTGTGTGTGCGTCTGTTTATCTGTCTGTATGTCCTTTATACAAATCCACAATTTTTATCCGATTCTTACCAAACTTCACACAAATATTCTTTAGGCTGAGTCTGAGCTCCAGGACCATGGATTAGTTTTAAAGCTTTCATTACACCCGAGCAACGCCGGGCTATACTGTTAGTCCTTTTATAATCTATAAACGCTACTCTCCTCAGCCTTTCTCTCACCTTTGCCAACCGGAAGGGTAGTAAAGAGTGAGAGAGGAGGAGAGAGTCTATAGCATTCCTGTAGCAGTAGCAGTAATTGTGTTTGTTTATATGTGCGTGTACTGTACAATATAGTAGAAATAGGTAGGTTTGTTGTCCTATCCCATGACCTAATAACGAAATTTCTGGCCTCTACACCCTTGGTCATTACTCAGTTGGTCTTTTCTGTTTACAATAGACACAGGAGCCATGATTTTTCAGTAATAAAAAAAAATTTTCTCTTTCAAAATCTCTCACAAAATAGCGTACAGTATTTTGGTTATGGTCTGTGCACATGCTGCTTAATATAAGATTACAGTAAAGTAGCTTCTATGGACATTACTTTTATAGATATTTTAATAAAATTACACTCTGTGTTATTGTTATTTTATTATCCAATACCTTTATGTTTGAAGACGTTACTATCATTTTTAGTATGATAAAATAAAATTTTTCCAGGAAATCATAATCATCCTTCCGTGGAAATTCCACGGGTTCTGCTAGTAAGAATTAATTCACTCACTCACTCACTCACTCACTCACTCACTCTACTTGCCAAGCTGCATTCTTTAAAAACTTTTCATCATTCCATTTATTCACAGAATTTTTTAATTCTCATTTCCGTCATTTGCATTCATAAACATTCAAACAAAAAAATCTTTTATAAATATCTTGTATGCATATTATAATCTACTTCACATTTCAGGGAAACATTCGAATATATAGCTTAAGTGAGACAACTTGTTCATTACATATTTTAACTTCATCTCGCATTTGTGAATTTTTTAAATGAATATTTTTATTTTTCTCAAACATTTTCAACATTTATTCATTTTTCATCCACTTTGATTTGTATATTTATCGTTATTATTAGTATTATGACAATTTGTTTGCTTCTCACAATTGCATTTAAAGTTAAATATAAAAACAATGTGTGTGGCGATATACGTGCAGTGTGACTTCACCACAACATTAAATCTATAAACAAGCTGTCAGGATGTCAACATCTAAAACTAAATCTAAACTTATTTATAAATGGAACTTTGTCTGTGTGTGTGTGTGTGTGTGTGTGTGTGTTACCTATAGACTCCGAAATGGCTGAACCGATTTTCTTGAAAATTTACACAGTTGTACTATAAGCGTCTGCAAGTGTTCTTAGCTAAGTTTTGTGTCGAGGTACCCCCCGATAAATATCGATAATCGAAAAAATCGGGTTATAGAAGGAGTGGTCCGATTTTAATCAAATTTGATACACTCATAGACAAAGACATAAGAAACGATATTCAGAAGTTTCAAGGTTGCAGTTCTTACAATAGTGCAGAAAATCGATAATATATATATATATATAAAAGGCAAGATCAAAATCAGTTTTTTAGCCCTTTATTTTAGTTTTTGCTTCGGGTTTGGCTCTAAATAGGTATAATTGTAGTTCTTAGCCTCAGCCATGATAACATTTACTCAGAGGACTTATTTAACCTTGAAAATTCAGTTTACAATGAAAAAAACTTATTTGATAACGATACCAGGAAATCAAAATTTGACTTACATCCATTCATTTTTCTTTCAGTCTACGGTTTTGCTTTAACTGGAAACATCTATTCCTTTTTAGTCTTTCATGTCAACGTCCAAAGAGTCTAAGCTCCAGGACCATGGATTAGTTTTAAAGCTTTCATTACACCCGAGCAATGCCGGGCTATTCTGCTAGTCTTAAATAAACAGCTAGTGTCAGGTTAAAAACATGCATTTCTGCAATATTTTAAACTGAAACTCAGACTGTCGAGATCTAGCAAACTTGGTTGCATCAGGCTGTCAGATGCTTTGGTCCATCAAAGTCTGCCTCTCCCGCCAGTATGATCATTGCGATTGTGTTCATCTTTGCCTATTCTGCAATTGAGATCTTCAGGGGACTGGTCACATTCAGTCTGATCCTTTCACTTTTACCTTATCACTATCAGTGGCCCTACAAGAGTTGAAACTCCAGACGGCTTCACTCTTCGGATCACTGGGACAAGTAAGCTCGCTACCATGACTAAGAACGACCATATATATTTTACACTGGATGCCAGACTGAAGAGTTTATTATCAAATGTACCACTTTGACTTATAATTTATTGACAATAATAGAAACGAATCAATAACTAATCGTCATCATCATTGTTTAACATTTAACATGGATTGGATGGGGTTTCCTTGGTTGTTCTTTTCCAGGCTGCCTGCTTTTGTGTAAGACCTTGCTGTAATCCCAACTTCCTTAAAGCATTTTTGATAAGCAGAGTTCATCTTTTCCATGGTCTGCCTATCCCTCTTTGGCCATCAACCTCAATGAACCCACAATTGCTGACTGGGTTTTCTATGTCCATTCTCTCAACAAATTAAGTTTTGTTTGATACATAGCATCTGTTATATTGGCAATACCCACCCCTTTTCTTAATTCCTCTGATGATTTTCTATGCCCATTCTCTCAACATGCCCAAACCATCTAAGTCTTGCTTGACACATAGCATCTGTTTTATTGGCAATACCCAACATACTTCTTAACTCTTTTGACGATTTTCTATTCCTAAGACTGACATTGCATTTCCACTATACCATTTGTAATTCTGCTAATATCAACTTCCTTAACCCTCTAGGGCCATTCGTATCATATTAGTGGGGGATCTGTTTATTACTTCATAACAATATAGAACTGATCCCCCACTTTATGCCCAGTAGAAGCCTTAACCCTCTAGGGCCATTCGTATCATATTTGATACAGTATGAAAACAAGCCTTGAAAGAAATATTTTCCTGAAAAATTTTTTAAGAGAAATATTTTATAAATTTCAAATGAAAGCAGTACTGACTGCTCAGTCAATGAATACCAAATGTTTCCTTATAGGGAAATACAAAATGTTTCCTTATAGGGAAATACTGTATCAAATATGATACGAATGGCCCTAGAGGGTTAAGTGGCCAGGTTTCACTACCATAGAGCATAACACTTCTAATGCAAGCTGTTAATAGCTTTCCTTTCATCCTATGAAAAAATACTCCAGATGTTAGAAGAGGCATACGTTTCCTAAATTTTTTCTAACCTGATCTTACATGAGATATTGAACCTTCTGTTTTTAGCATATCACCAACTGATGATTTTTTATCCCTAAGACTGACAATGCACATCCATCATACCATTTGAATGTCAGTTTAAGCAATTCTGCTAATATCAACTTCCTTAAATCTCTATCACTACCATATAGCATAACACTTCTAACACAAGCTGTATATAGCTTTCCTTTCATTCTGTGCAAAAATACTCGAGATGTTTGAAGAGGCAAAATTCCCCTAATTTTTTTCAACCTGATCTTACATGAAAGATTGAACTTGCTTCTGCGACTCTACTTTCACTTAACAAGTAACAAAAACAGTAAAAGAACCTCATACTCAAAATAAAACTAATAAAAGTATAAAATTATTATATACACTAGCGGCCATAATGAATGAAAACAACAAAGACATAAATATGTGTATTATTTAAAAAGTAATGCGTAATTAGCAATGAAATTTTTACCAAATAAAGATTAGGGTGTAATGCATGAATATTATACAAAGCTACAAAAATTTACATAATAGTTTTTTTAAAATAAAGATTAAATGGAACAATGGAAATAAGATACTGGACAAATATTAAGGAACTATGTTAATAATTTGCATAAACTTTTAATTTACATTGTTAAAAAAACTCGATGGAGCTTTTCAACAATAAGGAAAAATTCATTTATCATTAGGACTTTTTTTTAAGCAATTATGGTCGCTACTGTATATGAAAACATTTGTTGTTTTTTTTTTCAATCATTTTACCCCAAGCAAGGTGAGACCACCACGAGTGTGCAGTGGGTTATAGTGAGAGAAAAGCCTGGGTGCAGTGAGTATAAAAGATGAATGGGATTAAAAAAGATAAAAGATGGCAATAGATATTGCATTTAAATATTTGAGGATTGTAGCTATCAGAGTAACAAGTCAATGGAAGGGAGTTCCATAGGTGGGAAGGGCAAGAAAAGAAACTGTTCCTAAAAAATAAATATTTGAGAGATGAATAATAAAATAAAAAATTCACTACTGAAGAAAAAAAATTATATCTGAAAGTGGAAGTGGAATGGTTCATAGAATGAGAATAATATACCCCAATGATCAAAATAAAAGGTCCCATTCAAAATTCCAATCACCTAAAGAAGGCCAGAACATAGAATGGCCTAAATGTCATGAATATGAAAATATAGATGAGGATAACAGTTGAAACAATGTAAATATAATGATGTAGTGATATATATATATATATATGTGTGTGTGTGTGTGTGTGTGTGTTTGTGTGTGTGTTTTTCTTTAATCCAAAGTGGAAGAGTAGGAAGGTAAATTCCAAGAACTTGATCCTAATCAATATTAAAAAATTTTTAACATTAAAAAGTGATGCAGGCAGTGAGCTCAATGTATTAAGAATACAGAGCCAATATAAATTAGAGAAAATTCAAAGGTGTCGGATGTACATTTTGACATAGAATCTCTAATAGAGATTCTATGTCACATCAGCGACATTGTTTTGTTCCAAATGGCGAAGGCCCTGGGGTAACGTGTGGAAAGGGTCAGGTTAACAACGGTCACAAAGTAGAACAGGACAGAGCTGGTAGTGGCGGGGTTACATATATTTCTTTAATAACTTTAAATTCATGACTTCTTGTAATGGATAAACTTAATTAAAAATTTTTAAGATATTACATTTAAATCTATTCCTCCCCTTCCTAAATATACCATTTAAACACCCTGTAACCCCGTCACTATCAGCTCTGTCCTGTTCTACCTTGTGACCGTTGTTAACCTGACCCCTTCCACACTTTACTCCAGGGCCTTTCATTTACCACAGCTAGGTTATTCTGCACATTGTTGTCTTTTTAAACTAAATTTTATAAGACCTAAGAGCTGCTCAAGGTAGAGTTAAGGAAGGATATAGACAGTGTCAGTAAGTGCTATACGTGAAACATGCCTGGGCGATCATGTCACGAAAAAGACATGACTGACTGGGCAGAAGATTATCCCACAGTAGTTTGCCATTGCTTTCTGCGATAGACTGGTTGCCAGCCAAGGCTATAGAATCAAATGTCCTGTTATTTAACCCATAACTGGAAGGAAGAGACGGATTAATATCTTTCCCAAGGGTATATGTGCGTAAGTGGATGCAATGAATTCATCCACTTACACGCAAATAGACAGTGTAGTGTGGTGTAAAAATGAAGAGGGTTCAAAAAGTCAGTACTGTTATTTTTAACTCTCTCTTTTAAATTGTCAGGTCCTTATAAGATGAGGCTATAAAAGACTCTCCACAGCATCCATTTCTTTGTCATCTGTGTACTGATGGATCTTCTTTTCTTGCTGAACTCTCCATGTTTTCCTTTCCTTGCTGAACTCTCCATGTTTTCCTTTCCTAGACTAGAACCCCCCACCACAGTCTATCCCAATAATATCCCAGAAAAGAGATATATATGTACAAAAGTGAATACGCAGCAGACATAGAAGAGAAAAGACTGGGTACAGAGTATATGGAAGAAAGGATAAAAGATGGATGGGATTCAAGAACACAGAAAATGGCAATTGACGCTGCATTTAAAGTTTTTGAGATTGTAGTGCAAGTGTCTAGTGAGAGTAGAAGAGAATGTCAGTCAGTTAAGTGCCATACGTGATTTGGGTGATCATGTCTCGAAAGAGACATGACTGACTAGGCAGAAGATTATCCCTCAGCAGGTTGCCATTGCTTTCTGTGGTAGACTGGTTGCCAGCCAAGGCTATAGAACCCAATCTATCTATTATTTAACCCATAACTGGAAGGAAGTGATGGATTAATATCTTTCCCAAGGGTATTTTTGCATAAGTGAATGTAAGAAATCCAACTGGAATTTGAACTCAGCTCTCTGATTTCTCGTTCTGAGCCGATATCCACTGCACCACAACACACATCTGAAGAGAACGAGAAGACTTTAAAGAACAATAAAAGAACAGAGATCTGAAAGACAGCAATTGATGTTGCATTTAAAGTTTTGAAGAATGTAGGTGGCAGGGAAGCAGGGAACCGGAAGAGAGTTCCACAGTCGAGAATTATGAGAGAAGAAACTATTAGAATAGAACTTGTGGTTGCAGCTAGCTATTTCAACAGTAAAATGCTGAGACCGAGTTACCAATCTAGTCTTTTTCTTCTTCTATGTGCCATATTCCTTCAGGACGTAGGCGATCATGGCCTTCCACATCTCCCTATCCCTTGTAGCTCTTAACATCCTTCCTCTTGTTACCCGTCCCGAACCCTGCTCTGCCATACATTTGCTCAAGCCTATCAAATATGTCTCGTCTCTTTCACTGTTCTGTGAGAAACAGATTTTCTAAGCCGTCCTTCCTCATTACATGTTCCAGAAACTTCAGTTGTATTCTCCTTAAGTATCAGTTTTCTTTTCATCTTCAAAACCTTGCCGTTGCTCATATGTCTGGTTCACGGTATCCTCAGTAGCCTTCTGTAGAACCACATTTCGGTTGCTTGTAGTTTTTCTTCATCTTTGATGAAATTTTACAGCATTTGCGGCTTTATTGAAGGACAGACATCACACAACAATCCAATGTTGTCTTCTCTGTTTCCAGCAAAATTTCCTTCTCTCTCAATACCTTATTCAGCTTCTGGAATACATCCTTGGCCATACGCCTTAGTATTTCAGTGTCACACTTTCCATCCTCTGTTAGAACGCTTCCCAGGTACTCAGTCAGTTGGGTGATCATATCATGAGTGACAGGGCAGAAGATTATCCCGCAGTAGGTTGCCATTACTTTCTCTGATAGACTGGTTGCCAGCCAAGGCTATAGTTATTTAACCCATAACTGGATGGAAGAGATGGATTAATACCTTTCCCAAAGGTATTTGTGCTTAAGTGAATGCCAGGAATTCAACTGGAATTTGAAATCGACTCCCCGATTTCTTGTTCCGAGCCGATACCCACTGCACCATAACGCACATCCCAGGTATTAATAGGCTTAAATTCATATAGCAAGAGCGTCAGACCAGATACGACAGCAATATTCAATGCACGGACAAATGGTAGAATTATAAATGTACCACATGCGTTCTGATGAGAAAAATTGTCTTGTACAACACAGTGAACCAACTTTTCTAGCAGATCTATCAATTGATTTATTAAAACCATTCCACTTCCTCTGAGTAGAAAACCCAAGACCAAGAAGGTGCAATGATCTGCTCTCCTGGAGGTTAGCATCATTCATGGTGATGGCAGACAAAAATGTTTTTCTCTTTTATTTCAGGGGCATTAAAATTTACAAGCCATTTCTTGCTCCAGTTAACAACTGATTTTTAAGAGCAACTGCCAGTTTTACTTTGTCAGACCTATCGGACTTACTATCAAGACAGAAGTAAATAGCTGCGATATTAGTATAAATACCGAGTTGGGTAATGATGACTTTGGGTAGATCATTGATAACAAAAACATAAGTCCAAGAATAGAGCCCTTGACTACCCCTGCATTAATGTGAAATGATCTACAGGGTGGGAAATATGTTTCGCTACAGGCTTTATTTTTCAAATTTTAACCAGCATATGACTATTCTCTTTGTTTAATTTTGGGGTTGTATTAATGTTTTGCTTATATTTTACAGGTTTCTGATAAAATTTTGATAGCTTGGAATCATTATATTTTGAACAGCATGCATAAACAACGTTAAACAATAATCAATATTCATCGATCTGGAATGAGCAACACTGCATTTGCTATACAATTAAAAATCATCGCCAGATTCAAATCCTATGGATGACTCAATATGGTATATTCTCGAGTCAAATGCTTGTGCAAAAACACACTCGACAAAGTACAACGGAGAGTCTGTAATGTGATCGATACTGACTTGGCAGACCACCTGCAGCCTCTCTCTCACCGGTGCGACGTGGCTTCCTTGTGTCTCTTCTATAAATACTTTCATGGCTTCTGCTCCGATGAACTTAGATCACTGGTGCTCCCTAGGTACGAATTTGCACGAGATATTAGATTAGCAACTAGATCCCACCCTTTTACAGCGAAAATAGACTTAACTTTCGCCTGGTTCACACTGAACCCACGTCTTTTGAACAGGTGAAGAGGCTCATCACTTGTTTCCTGTTTAGGATGTGGTTCCGGCTTTTCTTTTTTTTTCTTTTTTTTTTCCAATCTTTCACTTTTTTTTCTTTTCTGTTTTTTTTTTTTTGTTCTCAATTGGAGTAGATAGACTTAACTGTCGCCCGGTTCACACTCCACCCACGTCTTTTGAACAGGTGAAGAGGCTCATTGTTTCCTGTTTAGGATGTGGTTCCCGGCCTTCTCTTTTCCAATCATTTTACTCTTAAGTAGCCCCATGCGCCTCAGTGGCGTCACCGCCTTGCTTGGGGCGATATGATTAAAAAAAAAAAAATCCTGGATGGTCTAAAGCAATCTCTCCTTTGTGCATAGGCAGAAATTGACCAGGAAACTGCGCATGCCTTGGACATTTCTTTTTTTCAAGTATCTTCAGAGGGTAGTTAAGGACGAAGAGGTCACATTGAGTAGAGACCTGGTAAACTGAAGAGCAATACCTATAGAATTAAATAAGCAGAATACGTGATACACGCTTGGGCGATCATGTCTCGAAAGAGACATGACTGACTGGGCAGAAAGTTATCCCGCAGTAGGTTGCCATTGCTTTCTGTGGTAGACTGGTTGCCGACCAAGGCTATAGAACCCAATCTGTCCTATTATTTAACTCATAACTGGAAGGAAGAGACGGATTAATACCTTTCCCAAGGGTATTTGCACGTAAGTGAATGCAATGAATTCAGCTAGAATTCAAACTCGGCTCCCCGATTTCTCGTTCTGAACCGATATCCAATGCACCACAACGCGCATCCTCATTGGAGTAGATAGACTAAACTATTGCCCGGTTCGGTTCACACTCCACCCATGTCTATTAAATAGGTGAAGAGGCCCTTGTTCCCTGTTTAGGATGTGGTTTCCGGCTTTCTCTTTTCCAATCTTTTCACTCTTACGTAGCCCCCCGTGCATCAGTGGCGTTACCGCCTTGCTCGGGGTGATATGATTTAAAAAAAAAAAGAATTATCAGTTTTTTTTGGATGTGGTAAACCGAAATTATCTTGGTGGCATAACATATCCCCCCACCCTGTAGAATTGTGAATGTTTAATTCTCATTGAACTCTTAGTACTAGTTTAGTGATATATAGCAAGAGTACCAGATCAGCAATATTCGATATCTAATCACTGAAAAGAATTCTTCAAACTAACACGTAAAATATCTTTACAAGAGTCTGATCAGGCTAAAAATGGAATCTGACTGCCATGTCTCATTTTCTGGTCTTGGTATATATAGGAAAATCAACCAAGAGTTGGTTGGTGAGGAAATACTTACCAATTAAAGGAGAACAGGTAGAGAAGGGAGATAAAAGGAAATAGAAAACTGGATAAGTGAGGCCACTGCTTCATAAACCACAGCACGGCGGGCAGTATGTAATTTCCCAAAAAAAATGTAACAAGGGAATGTCTTTACAAGAAAGATAATCTCTAAGGATAGCAAAGTGAGTCTTGCCAAAAGCAGACTGCTGGTTTTTCTGTCACTTTCTTTAACACGAAATCTGGATCTGAACAAGCTGCAGAGAGGTCTGTATCTGGATATGCCAAGCTGTTCTGACCCAGATGTGACTATTTGACATATGTCCATGCATGACTCTCAGGGCCTCTTTTGTGTCTCCACTGACATTTTTCAAAAGCATTTATGTGACCTTGTTGGTGATTATTTTAAATTCTGCCTCCCCTTTCTCACAAATAAAATATTGCTACTGTATTGCTATTGCAATGGCAAATGTTCATGTGAGCCACATTATTTAGTTTTACCATTTCAGACCTTTATAGCTAGGATCAGATGCGAAGGTGGTGTCATGGATAGCAACTCGGAATGAGAAATAAGAGGAGAGTTCAAAATCTAGTTGGGTTTGTTACATTCACTTGAATGCGTTTATCGGTTCCACATTGTTAATTTGCTGGTAACACTCTTGTGGTTTTTGTTTCTGCCAAACCTGTCTTTTCATCATGCGGAAAGATGTTCTCTCCACATCATAATAGTTTTTTATTCATTTAAACAGTCACGACGCACACTACATAGGGAGAACGACTTGAAAATTGAAGGTGAGAATAAAGCAACGTGTGCTTACAAAGATCTGAAATTTTAAGTATTCTTCGTCAGACAGCTTGAACAACACATACATGTACTTTCATCATAGATCACTTAATAAAAAAATAATGTGCCGCTAATTTTAGTACGGACTCATTTACCACTAGCAGTATAGCCCGGCGGTGCTCGGGTGTAATGAAAGCTTTAAAACTAATCCATGGTCCTGGAGCTCAGACTCAGCCTAAAGAATATTTGTGTGAAGTTTGGTGATAATTGGATAAAAATTGTGGATTTATATAAAGGACATACAGACAGATAAACAGACACACACACAAACATCTTGCCTTTTATATATATATATATATATATATATATATATATATATATTATTGATTTTCTGCACTATTGTAAGAACTGCAACATTGAACCTTCTGAATATCGTTTCTTATGTCTTTGTCTATGAGTATATCAAATTTGATTAAAGTCGAACCACTCCTATAACCCGATTTTTTCGATTATCGATATTTATCAGGGGTATCTCGACACAAAACCTAGCTAAGAACACTCGCAGACGCTTATAGTACAACTGTGTAAATTTTCAAGAAAATCGGTTCAGCCGTTTCTGAGTCTATAGGTAATGGACACACACACATACATAAAGTTCCATTTATAAATAAGTTTAGATTCTCAGTAGGTCCCAATCTAATCACCACAAGTGTTGGAAGTCATATATATTTTGTCTTTGAGACCTTTGTTACGTAAACAGAAGAATTTCATACTAGGCCTCCAACTAATTTCCATCTAAGCACATTTTTTTTCTCATACATATTGTGTTTTATATCTTGGTCGGTATGGAATAACACTAAAAGTCATTAATGATTGCCAGTGAAAATGACAGCATTTTGCCGAACTGTTAAATAATATTTTGGTCAGTGTGGAATTTTGCCAAGCAGTGTATTTTGCATTGGGCGATACAGGGAGATGTCACTGGGTATGAAATGCAGCTGTTGAGCTAGATTTTGATTTGACGATGGAGGTCAAAAAAGGTCAGCACCAAAGGTGAGACAGAATGCACCAGAAGCGCGATGTATCAGGTGTCAAAATGGTGACAACTACGTAAGTGATGTCAGCTGTCACAGAGAGAGAGAGAGAGAGAAAGAGAGTTGAGTATAGCCATTAGTGGACAGCAGTCGGAACGGAAGAAGTCAGCATATCGGGCACAGCCTGCTGACCACACGTGTACCTAACCCTACCAGATCCAACCCACCAACCCACTCCACAATACAGCCAAGTCACTGAAAAACGAATTAAAGTAATAGATATTTTTGATTTTATATATATATATATATATTTTACTCTCACCAAATTGATAGCAGTTTATGTTCTGCCATTTAGGAGAGAAAAATTCAGTCATTTTGGTTGAAGATTGTTTTTGTCGAGGAAGTATATACCCATCGAAGTGGGTATAAAACAATTGTCAATTTTCTTTTTTAGTGATAATTTTGTTTTATTAAACTTTATTTAAATGTTGAGTGAGATTCAAAATGAATTTGCTAACTTGTTTTACTTTTTACTTATTATGAGGGGTGTCCCTTTATGGCAGTCATAAAATTTTGCACCACTAATCAAATCTATTTATATATGTATATATTGATTGTTTAATTACTTAGTTCCTGGTCATAATAAAATTAGACCAGTGCACATTTGTATTAAAAAGTGTTCAACACAATTATATTGTAGAACTTTTGAATATTTTCCATTTGTAAACGAGTTATTACGCGACCTAGGTTTCTACCATGAGTGGTGTCTTCAGGCGATTTTCAATAACTGATTTTACTGGTTTTTTTTTAATTTTATTTTTAAGAACATTCACATGTGTGTATTTTTTAACGCTCATGTGGCAGGGAACTATTGAATGAAAGAACGGAAATTATGACTAAGTGTAACCATACTAAAAAACACCTCTTAGGTTCATACAATCATGGATGAAAACAGAATTCTTTGTAATTTTAAAAATTGCGCGTTTAAAAATTCCCTGCTATGTGAGCGTTCAAAAAAACACCGTTACGTAAGCGTTCTTAAAAAAAAAAAAATGGCAAAATCAGTTATTGAAAAATCGCCTGAAGGCACCACCCACAGTAGAAACCTCGGTCGTGTATTAACTCGTTTACAAACGGGAAAGTTGGCTAACTTTCCCTGAAGATCCAATTTGGTGAAACCTTGGTAGGTTCGTTGGCTCTCTAGGTTAGTTATTTACTTTGTTTGCTCTACTTGCGTATTGAGCACTTTTTGTTTTAGGTTATTCGTCTCAGGTTTTTTCTTTGGGCTGTGTACTTTGACTGAGGTTCAAGTGCTTAGCTCGTTCTTTTTTATCACCATTTTTTCCTTCCGTGTATGTGCTCGGAGGGTTTTTCGAAACGAGTATAATGATAAGTTTACACATATATATATATATATATATATATAGTGTTGAGTTGTGGTAATGTTTAGCACCAAGGTTGTTGTTTTTTCAGTGGTTTTAATGATAAAATGTACTTTGGCAAGCAGATTTCTTATCATAAAGTGTTCGATATCAGGGTGGAGATAGTGTGTTGATAAGCACAAAGAGTTTGTCACTTTAGCTGACCAGGTTCATGCCAACTTCAAAGTTTTGGGAAGACACCATTATGATGTTCTCACTCTGACCAGCATGGGGGCACATGATTCACCCCAAGTTGCCAATTTAATAGGCATTTATATCCTGGACACCTTTAGTAGAATTGTGAATCTTAAGTAGGTGTGCCTATACTCAGATGATGGACTTATGTTCATCCCAAACAGTAATGGCCACTTGACTATGAAAATCCAAAAGAAAATCATTAGAGCCTTCAAGATGCTAGGATTTAAAATAGAGATTGCTTCCAACTTAAAGATTGTGAATTACCGAGACAATAATTCTTTTAAACTGTACCATAAGGAAAATGAAACCCCTAGCCACATCAACAAAATTCTAACATCATTATAAAACAGATACCGAAGACAGTTGATACTAGAATTAACCAATTATCTTAGGATCTTTAGCGATGACAAAAACTATATGGAAAAGCCTCCCACCCCCAGAGTAGCGGGTAGAAAGATATATTAGTGGGTATTAAATAAGTTAATTTATCTGAATCGCAGAAGGCTAGAGGTAAACATAAGAAAAGGAAGATTATATAGCTCAACTCCCTGTTCTGTAGGCTATTCGTGTTAACAATGGAAAGTTTTCGTAAATTAATAAGTAAACATTTTCATAACAATAATAATTCTTTTAAACCATACCATAAGGAAAATGAAACCCCTAGCTACATCAACATAATTCTAACGTACCTAACGTCATTATAAAACAGATACCGAAGACAGTTGATACTAGAATTAGCCAATTATCTTAGGATCTTTAGTGATGACAACAAAAAAAAAAAAATATAGAAAAGTTCCCCCAGAGTAGAGGGTAAAAAGATGAATTAACTTATTTAATACTCACTAATATATCTGAATCGCAGAAGGCTAGAGGATAACATAGGAAAAGGAAGATTCTATGGCTCAATCCCCTGTTCTGTAAACTATTCCCGTTAACATTGGGAAGTTCTTTCTTAAATTAATAAGTAAACATTTTCATATCGATAACCCCCAGTAAAATATTTAATAGGAAAACGATTAAGATTAGCTATTTCTGTACTAATAATATGTATACTCAGTCAGTTAAGTGCCATACGTGATACACGCTTGGGCGATCATGTCTCGAAAGAGACATGACTGACTGGGCAGAAGATTATCCCGCAGTAGGTTGCCATTGCTTTCTGCGATAGACTGGTTGCCGACCAAGGCTATAGAACCAACCCAGTCTGTCCTGCTATTTAACCCATAACTGGAAGGAAGAGACGGATTAATACCTTTCCCAAGGGTATTTGCACGTAAGTGAATACAATGGATTCAACTGGAATTCGAACTCGGCTCCCTGATTTCTCGTTCCGAGCCGATATCCACTG
Source organism: Ascarosepion bandense (assembly GCA_037127315.1). NCBI lineage: Eukaryota > Metazoa > Mollusca > Cephalopoda > Sepiida > Sepiidae > Ascarosepion > Ascarosepion bandense. The sequence continues at coordinate 1,353,921 of JBBBDQ010000328.1, read as the reverse complement.
TACCACAACGCTACCGGCCATAATTGTTAGGCCAACCGAGTGTTTTAAAAAAATGATGTATTTCATAATATTTTTTAGTATTTATTGCCAAGTGAATAATTGTAAATGAAAATAGAATGGTTCTTTTGTTAATACTGCACTAACATGTGCATCAAATGAATTTATATTTAATAATTACCTATATTGCAGTTTTATCAGTGAAAGAATGAAGAAAATTTAAGGTGATTCGGACGAGTTTATCATTGCAAAATTTTACAAGGCAAGGAAGCAAAGTAATAATAACAAAAGAACTATTCTATTTTCATTTAGAATTATCCACTACACTAAAAATAGTATGAAATACATCATTTCTTTAAAAAAAAAAAAACTGGGGTGGCCTAATAATTATGGCCGGCCTGTCGTGCGTGTTAGATCTCGTCCGTCTAGGCCTGGCGCACCGTCACCAGCTTCCGTGGTTTGCTGCTGCTGCTGCTGCTGTACGTCGTCCGCCGTTTTGCCGTTGCCACCGCCGCCGCTGCGAGCTGACAACGACTACGACGACACCGCCGCCGCTGCACGCCGACTTCGCTGCAGAGTCGAATACAAACTAGGATGTGCGTTGTGGTCCAGTGGATATCGGCTCGGAACGAGAAATCGGAGAGCTGAGTTCGAATTCCAGTTGAATCCATCGTATTCACTTACGCGCAAAAATAACCTTGGGAAAGGTATTAATCCGTCTATTCCTTCCAGTTATGGGTTAAATAACAGGACAGATTGGGTTCTATAGCCTTGGCCGGCAACCAGTCTACCGCAGAAAGCAATGGCAACCTACTGCCCAGTCAGTCATGTCTCGAAAGAGACATGATCGCCCAAGCGTGTATCACGTATGGCACTTAACTGTCTGACTGTACAACATTATTAGCTGCCACAATAACCAAATTTTGAAAAATTTCAGGGAATCTAATATGGAACACGAAATTACACTCTCCTGTAGTTGCAGATCCAGAGAAAACTGTCCGGTTGAAGGTGAATGTAGATCTATGAATGTGATCTATCAAGCTACCATCTCCCCTAAAGAAAACAAGGAAAAAAATATAACAAGTACATTGAAATTTTAGCGGGAATTTGGAAACAAAGATTTTATAAGCACAGGCACTCCTTTACTAACCCTAATTTCAGGTACCAGACAGCCCTCTCTCAAAAATACTGGGAATTGAAGGAAGAAGGCTTAAACCCAAAGATAAAGTGGAAGCTGATAGGCACGGCACATACTCCTAATGGTCTTGGTGATAGATGTAATCTATATTTAACAGAAAAAAATTAGAATTTTGAAATTTCAATATCAGAATGAACTTCTGAATAAACGTAATGAATTTATTAGCGTGTGTGGTCACAATAATAAATTTAAATTTCACTAATTATCTCCTCCTTCCATTTATTCATAATAAGTTTTGCCTCCTACATAGTTTAGATTTTAAAATTGGTGAATCCATAGCTTTCTCCCTCCTACCTATGATTACTATCCCAATGGTTAAACCACCTACCTTCCACTACCAAAAGAAATTACTACTATGATTCCCTCGACTTGAACCTATCGTAACCAACATTCCCTTCCCCTTCCTTTACTAACGCTTGTTCCTGCACAAGAATTTTTCTCCATTCTTTGGCTGACTGGGATTGACAATGCATATTTCAAACTGACATGTTGAAACAGCTATCCCCCTGAAATGTGATCTGAGTTTATACATAAATAAATGAATAAATTTATGAGATTGACCACTATAGAGAAATGGTAGAGTTTAAAAACAGTAGCTACTCACGCATCTACACATCATTCATTCAGTAATAAATTTGAACACTCTTGGCTACTGGTGTGTGTTTACACTGTACACTACACGCTAAAATCTGCTTTCCTTTAATAAGCCCATAGCTTAGAGATTCTAATCACTGACTGTTATCAATTCAGTCAGGTTTCAATTTTGGCTAGAAGCAATCTTAGACTATTAAATGAATCTTTGGGACCTACTAAGAAATGAGAAGGACACTGTCTGCCTACTTCAAGGTAAAGGAATCCCACCAACTGAGAAGCACTTAAAAAATGGCCAGCCAATGAAGCTCTACTTCGGCTCCAGGGTCTAATGGAAGAATTGTAACAGAAAGAACTGTAAACGGCAAATTGGACTCCATATTGGAAACTGGTAATCAAACTCATGCATTAATGTGATCGATACTGACTTGGCAGACCACCTGCAGTCTCTCTCTCACCGGTGCGACGTGGTCTCTGTGTCTCTTCTATAAATACTTCCATAGCTTCTGCTCCAATGAACTTAGATCACTGGTGCCCCCTAGGTTCGAATTTGTACGAGATACTAGATTAGCAACTAGATCCCACCCTGTTACAGTGAAACCAATAAAATGCAATCGCAACTTCTACTCCAACAGTTTTTTTTCTCGTACTTCCCGACTCTGGAATTCCCTTCCACATGACTGCTTCCCCGACGGCTAAAATCTCCAGGAGATTGTAAGGTCAATAGACACCTCCTAACACACTAACTCGCTTCCGTTCTTTCAAACACTCTTCCCATCCTCCCAACTACCTATCACCCCCTACTTCTGACATTTCCTATATCTAACCACTCTTTCTATTTACCTTCTCCTATGTAGCCCCAAGCGCAATAGTGGCAGTGGAATGCCTTGCTTGGGGTGAAACGATAAAAAAAAAAAAAAATATTTGGAATATGTGTTGCGCTTTATGAATGCCTCCTTTAACTGGTGCGAGCGCAAACTGGGAATAACTGCATGATCGACTGGAACAATTACATGAGAGAGGTCTGTGTCAACAGCCTAGACAACTTGAAGCAATCCAATATTAGCAGTAGTGGTTGAGATTAATGGGAGCCTGTTAAGAAAAATGCTGGACACATTTTACCACAGCAATGGGGGCCTCAGAGGAATTTGCAATGAAACAAACAAACTACTTCATTGTTCAAGTTTACAACAGCTCTACTACAACTTTCTTTGCTGCCATTGTGGAAAACATTGCTGAAGGTTTCGTTTTTCCTTTGAGAGCTTGGAATAATAAGACCACCAAGCTCAAAAAGAGGCTGGCTTCCAACAACACAAGGTTAATCATCAATACAATTTCATTGATGCAGATACTGGAGTCCACACTCTGAATATTGAACGTTTGTGAGGATCAGCAAAGTGGAGGAATAAGAATCATCAAGGGACAGTGTGACACCATCTTGAGACCTACTTTTGCTGAGTTCATGAAGAGAAGGTAACTACTCTATGGAGTCGACCCAGTCGATGACACTTTGCAGTCTATGGCTGCATTCATACCACTCGATTAATGTTTGTTATTTGGAGAAATAAATATAATTTAAGCAACAATTTGTATATTTTTACATGTTTGTATTTGTAAAAAAAAGTTGGAAAATTAATTTCAATATTGGCAATGGATAACCTACAATTGTATTTAATTTGTATAAAGTTAACTTTACTAAATACGATTGATACAATGTCTGTCCCAAAATTGTTGCTATATTTACATACATTCTACACATGCAGCAAATTTAAACATCTGTTGTGGATCAGGTGCATTACTGATAAGATTTTATGGAAAAAACAGGGATGATTACATGTTTCAATACTTTATTTTGTGATTTTTTTTTGTATGTACAGGAAATTTAAAAAAAAAAAAAAGGACCTATTTTCTATTTAATAATGTTAAAAAAAAAAGAAAAAAAAGGCCTATTTTTCTTTTTAACAATATTAAAAGAAGAAAAAAGGTTAAAAAAAAAAAAAAAAAACCCAGGTCAGCAACTTTTCCAAAAAAGACAACCACTTGCTGGTTATTGTTAAAATAGACCTGGCCATGTAGGCGCAAATTTGTATAATTCTAATATCAAACAGGTCAGTAACAAAAGATTTAACTTCAAATAATGAAAACTCTTTATGGAAAAAAAAAAAAAAAAGTTGAGAGGGGATTGACAGCAAATAAACTTCAGAACAAAAATACAATCAATTTACATTAACCATTTCAAACCTAATGAGGTATTCAAGTCCCAAGAAAATATCTAAAGAATATCAGAGGTTTATTTGTATAAATATTCCCAGCTATTTGTTATGTAATAATACTGTGGAGTTATTTTTATTTCACCTTTAAAAATAAACTTGTGATTAAAAACATATTGGATCTAAACAGTTGTGATGGTCTCATGAATTTTATATAAATAAATGGACTGCAAGGTTTAAGCAAGTTTCTTGCTCACCAGCAATGATAACAAAAAGTTTGTGAATTATCAACTAAGTAGAAAAAAACTTTTATTACACTTGTTGGCCATAAAAAATACCCATTAAAAAGTCTGAAAACATGTCTGAGTTACTTCCCTTTAAAGCATGTAACACAATTTAACAAATTTTATTTAAACTGATTGAACACATACACAAAATATTATACAAGAAAACTCAGTACATCATCTAAAGTGGTTATAAACTATAATTTACTTCAACAGGCATATAAACCAATCTCTTCAGGCAAGAGATAGGTTTATACACCTGTCAAAAAAAATTATAGTTTATAACGACTTTAGATGATGTGATGAGTTTTCTTTTATGTATATCATATTGCTCTGGATAATATCCATTGAGTTCTCTAGACGGATCTATCACTTAATATTTTATATTAAATAGAACTTTTTAGATTAACCTCTCCGTTTAAGGACTTGGCATCCTTTACATATATATATATATATATATATATATATATATATATATATATAATACAGCTCTGTTCATACATTGAGCAGTTTTATTAACACGTGAATGATACTACTATATATGTGCACTGTCACATGTATATTTATTAATTCACATCACTATATATATATATATATATATATATATATGTATGTGTGTGTGTGTCTGTGTGTGTGTTTACACTTACAGAATTGACTTAATCCTTTCAATAAAACCAGGCTTAGGAATGAAAGTCAGCAACAGCAGATATATAAAACTGGGGAAACTTTAATTTTTAATTGCGGGGAGGGGTGGATTTCAATATACACACACACTTATATATATATATATATATATAAACAGACACACACAACCTAATATCTTAGCATTCAAATGGATTGGTGCTAAATCCATAGACATTTTTAGTGGGAATAAATGTTAAAAATACCGACATGCTGGTATTTTATTATTTATCTTGTATTTGCGGCCATTTACTAGAAATTTATCAGCCCTTCAAAAGGTGGATTGTTGAAAAACGTTAAGTACAAATCAGTGTTGAAGGCCTTGCTTCCATCTTGACTATAATTCATCTCATTGAATTTATGCGAATGTATCCAATCAGAATAAAATGGCTGACATAATCACCTGCTACAAGACATCAATAACAAAAGAGAATATAACAGAAATGCTCTCCTCAACAGTTTAAAATAAAAAGCAAAAGGCTTTAATCAAAAACAGAAATTGAAAATTTAAGTGAAACTGAATTAGTGAATTTTTTGTATGAAAATGCATTTTTCTAATTAAAATTTTATGTTATTTGAATGAATATATCCTTTGTTTTTTCCCAAAATTAATTTAATGTAATGCTAAAATATTTACTTTAGGCTTATTTTGGCAAACTTGGACCTTCATACTCGCAATAAGAATTGTTTTCATCTTTATTTATAAATTCATAATTGATAAATATTGCATTGCATTAGTTCTAATTGTATTAATTTTTCAAATGTTGTAAATATGAAATTATTCTCATAAATATAGAATCTAATAAATACTGTTTAATATTTATTGTTGTGTGAAAAAGACATCAGTTGCCTTGACATTGCTATTATTTTAACGACCTTCATTCCTCATCAATGATCATTGTTATAAAAAGTGATGATTAGAATTTTAATAATACCTACACATATGAAAGTGAATTTATACATTTTTTTTTATATTCTTGAAAATTAACAACAAAAATAAAAACAATTTATTAAATTGTTTGTTGGAATGCTTGACAAAACATTTGCTAATTGCCAATCAATACAAACTTTATAAAATAGTAAATAAGGAATTCCTTGTAGTTGGTTCACATGTTTTAATAATTTAGTAAATGTTTATAAATAAAATTGTTTTCATATTCATTTATAAATTCATAATTCCATTGCATTAGTTTAAATTGTATTAATCTTTCAAATGCTGTAACTATAAATTTATTCCTGTAAATAAACAATCTAATAAGATACTGCTTAATATTTTTTGTTGTAAATTTTCAAAAAAGAAAACAGAAATTCACTTTCATGATGTGGTTAAGTTTTATTCCAATTCTAATCATCATTTTTTTAAAACAATAAACATTGCTGAGGAGTTAAGGTAGTTAAAATAATAGCAGTGTCCTTTTGACACTTTTTTTTTGTGAGCATGAAGGTCCAAGTTTGTCCTTATTTTTTTATGCAATTCATGAGTCTTTTTTTTTTTAAACCATAACATTCATAATATTTACATTATTTGGACTATTGTTCTCATCTTTGTTACCATTTGTACGACGTTTCGGCAGTTGTACACTCTGGCCTTCTTCAGGCGCTAGGGATTTCGAAACCTTTATTACAATTACTGGGATTATATGAACTCCATTCCTTGCATAAAGCTCAATTAGAAGTCATGAATTATCTCCCTCTAACCCTGCAAGTTACTTGTTCACCATTGCTGTAGTCTGATATTGAACTCACAACTCAGGAACTAACCAATGTCTATATCCACTGGGCCATGTGTCCTTAAAGATTGTAATAAAGTGATTGTAATAAAAGGCTCTGTTCAAAATTCCTAGCACCTGAAGAAGGCTGGAGTGTACAACAGCCGAAATGTTGTACAAATGGCAACAAAGATGAGGACAATAATCTGAATAATGTAAATACTGTAAATACTACCTCATTTCAGAAATATAGACATAACATTCATAGTTTTTAAAGTATAGGAAACTAAAAAGAAGAAAAGTTTGTTTTTTTTTAAAATGGTAGCTTCATTTTCTTTTTTCTGTGACTAAGAACTCAGTTTTTGGCATGACAAAATAAAAAGTAGAAAAAAAAAATAAGATAAAATAAACCAAATTTACTATTTTCAGAAAAGAAAAAAAAAATTCTTTTCCTTTTTAAGCTTCTGCACTTTAACACATTTGCTTAAAAACAGACATTGCTTTTGTCAGGGTCCTAATTTTACATCTTCAATGAGAAATATGGAAACAAACTCAGGATTCAGTTTGTCAAAGATATATATTGGATCCCCCACTTAGAGCCACTTGCTCCCACTTTAAATGTATCTTTTTCTCAAAATGAAAAAAGAAATTCCCAAAACAAATGAAGATCACATTCAAACAGAACGGGATAAAATGCATAAGAAAAACATTTTCATACAAAATTTCCACATCAGTTTAATAAATTTTAACTGAAAATAAATGTAAATGCAAAAAAAAAACAAACACAGAAGTGGGGAGGGGGACACTGCTATTATAGCATTTTTTTTTTTACTTTTACTTATTAATAGAACCTATTAATAAGTTCAGGTGTAAATATCATATCTGAAATGCATACGAATATCTATGTTGCAAAGAGACAAAAAAAAAAAAAAGAAAAACTATTTTTGTAACACTGCACAGGCTATGTCCTTTTATTATTGGCCATTAAAAAAAAAATAATATTTTTTTTCTTTCCACTCAGGACAAACGTAATACGCCTTTTCTTAAACAAGGTCTTCAGTGACCACAAGGCTTAGGCACCATCGCAAAACTCAAAATAAACACACACACACACACCGCTTCTGTTATGCATTCATGTCACAAAATTGACCTCCCCCCACCCCCGTTTCTGATCATGCACACCTCATGACTAATTTCTCAACCAAAGTCAGATATACACAGATTCATCTATCAGTGACCTCAAGATCCTCACTGTGACACAAAGAAAATGCAAATACAGTTAAACACCAAAAGGTAGAAGGGGCACAACTTCCCCCCCACTTTTTATCTTTATCTGTTTGATTTTCTTTTAATAAGAAATGACGTATTTCTGCAAGGTAAGAAAGAGTTTCAAGTGTATGTATGTGCATTATATGTGTGTGTGTGTGTGTGTGTGTGCGTGTGTTTGTCTGTCTATGTATAAAATACATACACACACACACACTTCATCTTTCTAAATCGTGTGTGTGAGTGATTTGCCATCATTCTGCCTCAGCATTGGAGGAAGTGAAGGCAGGTTTATCACTATGCCAACAACAGTATCAAGAACAGCCTAATAAAAAAAAAAAAAAGAAAAAGAGGGAAGACGGAGAGGGCAAAGGAGAAAAGGGAAGAGAAATAGAATATTCACAGAGACTTTTTTTTTCCTGTTTTCGGAAAGAAACGACAATCTTTGATAACATCAAAGCTTTGGTATTTTTCTTTTTCATGCAGTGGTCTGTATATATTTCACCAATGTTCATAAAATTTCCCCAATTACCGCTGCCTAGCTCGTATTTTTTCTTACATGTGCTTCTTCAAGAATTGGGCTACAAGAGTAAAGGTCAAGGGGATCAATGGTGGAGGAAGTGGGAGAGATGGGCAGTTGGTGGGGAAATAATGTCATTCATTTTCGTCATCTCTCCGCTGTGCAGCCGTGGATGTTGAAGCAACAGATTGCGTCGAAGGTGAAGCAGCTTCATCCTCATTGTAGTCTTTCACTATGCGGCTCATTTGTTGGTTGTAAAGCTGTTGCCGAAGGTAGATCTTCAGGAAACCTTTGATGATGATAAATGCAACACCTCCCTGCAAATAGACAAACCAATGGGAATAAGAACAATTACAACCGAAGCATTAACAAAAACTAATTGTCAATTACATTGGTTTCAAGTTTAACTGACAGTGGACTCCCATGGAGACAGCGAAATGTACAGCCCATTCGAGTAGCTGTCTCTTTTAGGCAAAATGACATGTAAAATTCAAATTCCAGTCGAATTCATTGCATTCACTTACGCGAAAATATCCTTGGGAAAGGTATTAATCCGTCTATTCCTTCCAGTTATGGGTTAAATAACAGGACAGATTAGGTTCCATAGCCTTGGTCGGCAACCAGTCTACTGCAGAAAGCAATGGCAACCTACTGTGGGATAATCTTCTGCCCAGTCAGTCATGTCTCTTTCGAGACATGATCGCCCAAGCATGTGTCACGTATGGCACTTAACTGACTGACTGACTGACATGTAAAATGGCAAAAAAATAAATAATCAAAAGCTGAGACAGCCCTTAAATCAAAACTTTATGCAGCATAAGAGATAGTGTTAAAAATCATTTGCATCAGTTTATGTTATTCACTTTGATGTGTAGCTTCTACGTAAGTAAAAAAAAAAATCCACTGGATTGCATTTATATGTAATTTACTAATAAAACAAAATCGTCTCTTCAAACAAGAAGATAGACAATGAAAAATGGATACTTTACCACAAGAAATCATCAGAGGGAGGGCGTTCTGAAGGAAAATGAACCATAATTAAGTATTCCACAGTTCAGTCCTCAGCCAAAGAAAGTTGGGTACTAGTTAAATATAACGGTCCACTCATTAGGGGAACATAATTTTAAAAATATTTTTTGTAGATTTGAATTCTTTCTGACTCCCTTTGTCAGAATAAAAAAATATTGATTCTTTTTAATCAAATTTATAAAGATTTTTTAGGTTCTTAAAAAACACACACACATATATATATATATATATATATATATATATATACTTACTTAAAAGTAGAGCCCCATTTTTAATTAAAGAATACAAATTTACATAAAGTATAAAAGATAAGCCGATATCAATTTGGTAAGCACATTTTCAAGGCATAACATTTGAAAATAAAAACTTAGTGCGGATAATTCTGTAAAAGTCAGGGATCAATTTGACACTGCATCTATATTATGAACACAACCCCCACTTCTAAAAACAAAAACAAAAAAAGAAATAATATTTTTTAGAAATTCTGACAAGCGCAGCAGTTACAGGAAGGCCTAAAGATATGTTAATCTGCAAACATAATTCCCTATTTTTGATGAGTGGACCATTCTATTTAAGTAGTGCCAAAAGTAATGCTTTGGACAGAGTGGGACCTTTTGAATAAGCAATTGATTGATTCAAACAAGTACTATACTCTTTACAACTAGAACAAATGAAATGTCCAGATTTATTCAAGAGAGTGTCTAAGATTTCATCAAGATGGCAACCAGATAAAACTGATTACAACCTGGCTGGGAAATCTTCATTCACCAGGTATTATATCTTTATATTATCTTAAAAATAATTTAAAAAATTAAATACCCTGGAAGGCTGAAAAAGGCACCAAAGATCAAGTCTCTAAAATTCTGGGAAGGTAGAATTTGTACTAAGTTTCATGAAAGATGGCAGACCAGAGTATCTCCTGCAACAATCAAGCCTTTAAATGGCCTGCATTATCAGTTGAGGTTTCATTGGTGATCAGCTGAAATCATCAGTTGATTTAAAACTTTTTCCAACAATCTGGGCTTTGTTCATTTATGATTTGATTCTAAACTGCTCATTGGCAACTCTACAATTTGTGAGGTTACTGCTCTGTTTCTTTATTATTATTATTGTTATTATTATTATTCAGTCATTTCAACCCAAGCAAGGCAACAAAGCAACTGAGATTAAGAGAGTTGCTCAGTGTGAAAAGATATAAGAAAAAGAAAACATTATTGAAGAGCAGGAAAAATAAAAGAACACCAATAAAGATCAGTGATGGGACTAGAACTGCTGTTTCAACAGGTAAGCCTATTGTTAGGACGGATAAAACATATTCCAAGGGAATTAACCCTTTCCTGTTCCGAAACAGAGTACCTCCCTTTTCACCTCTGAAAGTGGGTACACACGAGTCGCGTGTTCAGACGTGGGATGCATGAAGAAACAGACTTGGAATATGGCTGTCAATGGTTAAAGAACGCATGTATGTTCTTCTTCCCTAATGGTTGTGACACACAACCCGATAACTTGGGACTGATACCACATATACATATTTTGTAATGTTTCTCCATGTAAAATAAATGTATCTTCCAGTCAACTGTGAGTAGACATCTACTTTTCTTTCGTTCCATGCATTTTCACGTATTGCACACACACACACACACGCATTCATCCACGAACCATGAATCATACTATAAATTAAGGCATTTTAGTTATAAGACAAAAACCCCATTCATAACACTTATTGTGCCTATAATAATAAATATCAACCAAGATGAGAACAATGGCTTGAAATAATACAAATATAATGATAACATTTATTCACCATTTTGACAATACAGTTCAATGATCGTGAACTAAGTTAGAGAATCAAAAAGTACAATCTCCAAGAATTTAAATGCAGAGTCAGTTGCCAACTTTTATCTTCTCGGCTCACATCCTTTCCCTGACAACCCTTGTATCATGTTCTTCTTCCTTTCCATTCTACTCTCATGCAGCCCTCTTCACACCTGTATTCTCATCCTGTTCTCCGACTCCCCTGTAACTTGATCCTCTTTCTTATCTCACCTCTTTTGTAACCCCCTGTGTACCAGTGGCAGTTCTGCATTGCTTGGGGTGAAATGATTGGAAAAAAAAAAAAAGAAAAAAAAAAAGAGTAATTAAATAATGGAGACCTATATTCTTATAAATAAAATCTATTTTTGGCATAATTTAAAAAAAAAAAATTTAAAAAATGTAATTTTGAAAGAAAAGTTTGAGCTCCTCATCACCAACCCATCACAAAAGCATAAATTCACTAAGTTCCTGCTTTACGACAGTCCTGACCTATGATTCATGGCATTTGACTCATACAGGAGGTGGTGTGGGTCAGTTTCTGGTTGTAATCATGCAGATTGTTGTGCAGTTGCTCTTTCGTTTGTGTTGTGCTTTTGGAAACTTATTGCCCTCCATTATATCCCCTAAGTGTAGTGAAACCTCCCCTTATGGCAAGTGCTTCAAAAAGAACTATCACCCTGAAAGTGAAAAGAGACAATGTTAAATGCTCTGGAAAGGGTGAAACATTGACGAACGTTGATCAATTGCTTGACTTAAATCATCCAGTTGTCGCTTAAAACATGTATGTATGTGCATACATAGAGTTTCTCCTCATGAGATGAGGACATTTTCTTGTTAAACTATAAGTTGCTCATCCCCGAAGGGATGGACCGCTTTTATTCTGTTCAAAACGTTATTCCATCTCCAGAGGAATGGACCAGTCTTATTCCATTAAAACTCACCTTTTTCATCCACCTTTGCATTTGTTTCTTTCCAATGAACTAAAGTATGTGACGTCTTCAGCACATTTCCCAACCCTGGGATTGAACTCATAACTGCCAAAGAATTTCCTATGTTTTAAACCAACATTTTCATTCAATAAGACATGTGCCTTTTTGACAGAATCACAGCAGACACCTGATGAAGCCTGCCTGGAAGATTTAACAGTTGAAACATTCTAAGTATAACACTATAACAATTTGTATGGTAATCCAGATAGCCAAGCATATAACAATGACTATTTCTCATCACCAAAATTCCAACTTACCAAAAGTGTTCGCTGAAAATTTGACTGTACAGAGCCAAATGCAATCTTTCCGACAGAAGTAGCAATTGTTGGCAACACAAGGGCCCCACACATGACTCTAGTGGCTGACAGTGAATTTGTCTGATCAGTGCGACCCTCAACTGGAATTGTGTCTCGTGGCCATTCTGGTGAAATAGAAAGAGAAATAAAAAATAAATAAAATGTATCAAGTGATAAGAACAGATAGTTACGAAGAAGAAATTAAAGGTTAATGAAGTTTACTGAATAATAAGACTATACATGTGTGTACTGTCATATGTATGTTTATTAATTCATATAACTCTCTCTCATATATATATATATATATATATATATATATATATATATATATATATATAATTTTCATGTGTAGATTCTATATTAACAGATAGATGTACAACAAGACACTCAATCTAATTAACCCAAGGCTAGAAGATTCTGGATGGAACAGTCCTCATGACAGGTTTGAGACTCATCTTAGGAAAGAAAAATTTAAAAAATAAAAAAGTATAAGAATCGCTGAACTATTCTGTCAAAATGGTGAATAAATATAACATTATAATTGTACATTATACTTTTATTATTTTAAACTATTGCTCTCATTTTGTTTGATAAATTTGTTATTATGGACAACATTTTGACCAAGTACCCTCTAGTCATTATCAGATGTCCATTGGCATTTTGAACTAATGCTTTCAAAATTAGGTCCACTGCTTTGCCTGATATGGGATATCTGTTAATTATTGTGTTATACTGTCAAAAAGATAAATGTTTAATAATTTTTATTATGAGGATCAGTAAAAAGTATTGTTTGCTTTTACTTTTCAATTGGAGTAGATAGATCTATCGCCCGGTTCACACTCCACCCACATCTATTGAACAGGTGAAGAGGCTCATCCCTTCTTCCCTGTTTAGGATGTGGTTTCCGGCTTTCTCTTTTCCAATCTTTTCAATATTACGTAGCCCCCTGCACATCAGTGGCGTTACCGCCTTGCTCGGGGTGATACGATTAAAAAAAAAAAAAAAAAAAGTTCAAAATGCCAAGCTTAAATTTAGCTACAACCTTAGTGCCTAGAAGCCCAGAACAATAATTTATAGAGTTACCTCCCTTTTTCTTACTAATAATCCTTTTTCAAAAGGACTGCTCCTCTAGACACACAGAAAATTTTATTTTTTGGAAGGAGTATGCACTGCAAACATTTACACAAGGTTAGTAAATGTTTATGAAAAAAGGGCTTTAATTGATGTAGGGTCAGTAAAGAGATGGGGTCAGTAAAGTTAAGAACAATCCTAAAAAGAAAGGTGAAACTGACCTTTGTGACAGACCCCACCATGGCAGGCCAAAAGCTGCTGTGAATGAAGATAAAGACAAACAGGCTGATGGGTCTCATTACAGTTGACAGAATAATTACTATTGCCAAACTCCTTGAAAGCCGCCTGGTGAGAAATGGCAGTGTCGAAAGTTTAGTGCTCACTCTTTAAGGTCAATGCAAAGTGGATTCTGAGAATGCTAATCATAAAGGAACAGTGTTTGCGAGCTAAGCAATTCTGGAGACCTAATCTTGTATTCTCAGACTTACATGTGCCCATGAAGAAGACACTCAAAAGACATCAGTTCGCCAATAAGGATGAGGTGAAAATGGCAACTTTCACACGGCTCAGCAAACAGCCAAAAACTTCTAGGAAGCAAGTAACTATCTTTTCATTTAAAGGTGGTATATCCCAATTGAGACAAGAAGAAAAGATGAAAACCTGATCTTGAATTCTGAGAATTTTTGGTTCATTTTGGTATGGATTAGTGTTTTTACTATTAAATCTGTTGTAATTAAAAAAAAAAAAAAAAAGAACAGACATTGTTTTTTTATGCAAGTCTAACCATATAATTCATTTTATATTGTTGACTGTTGTGTGAAGGTGGGCTGAAAAGTTCATAGGCTGATGATGCTAGAGCTGTGAATGCATTTTATAAAATTGGTTATTCGTTTTATCAATTGCTCGTCATCATGATGTGGTTAATGTGATTAATGTTCTCAGTGGTAGCAGTTGCAGGACATCCAGAAATTATTTTATGTTAAAACATTAGCACACACACCCTCATTACAGATGTCTCTCAGTACCTCAAGGGTAGTAAAAAAAAGTGACTGAGACAAAACAGCCCAAAAGCTGTTGCATGATTTTGCCATTTTCACCTTTAATTAAATTGTTGATAGTTTTTCAACAGCATTATTTCTTCTGTTGGCACATTCACTCAATGTTGAAAAAAAACAATACAATTGGAGTAGATAGACAATTGGAGTAGACTAAACTATCGCCTGGTTCACACTCCACCCACATCTATTGAACAGGTGAAGAGGCTCATCCTTTGTTCCCTGGTTAGGATGTGGTTTCCGGCTTTCTCTTTTCCAATCTTTTTACTCTTACGTAGCCCCTTGCGCATCAATGGCGTTACCGCCTTGCTCGGGGTGATATGATTAAAAAAAAAAAAAATGAAATCTTGCCTAAATCAACAAAGTCATGACCTGTCATTTCTGGCAGGTACACAATGAACAAGACTTACTAGACGACATGGATTTTGGTAAAACAGACTGCACCAAACACAAGCTACCTTCACCAAAGTGTAGCCTATCATTTTTCATAATAAATATGCTAATTAAATGTAATAGATATTTACAGCCAAAACATAGTACAGCCTAAAGCCAAATAAAGGAGTTAGGAAAATGGTGTTTTAGCAAATTTCCAACTAAGAAGGCTGCTTTCGTGCTTTTATATCAACATTCAAAACTTTTTTTCTTAAAGCTGATCTTGACTATTGATGAGAAATCTTGATAGCACTGTTCTGTCAGAACACCACCATCTTTTCATTGATTGCTGCATACCAATGTACCCATATACAAATTCATTCAGTTGAACCTAACAACTTTACAAAAACTACTCTCAAGAGACAAAGACATCCATGTTTCCTTTCAAAATCCATTCTGGATCAATGGCTTTCAAGTTTCATGCTCTGAGGACCATCAAGGGTGTACATTTGTGTACAACAAGGAGCCTCACTGGAGGATCAGACAGTCAAACATCTTCTACACTACTGCTCAGTCTCAGTCATGTCTCAATCATGTCTTGATGACCACAATGCCAAGTCATCTACCAGTTTGACCTGCTGATTGCCAACTGGTAACAACCTCACAGCAGACCAAAATGTTATCTGCCAGGACCTCTAGCAGATTAACCTGAGAAGTCCCCAATACCATGTAGCCAATCAAAGGAGTCCCCATTGTTCTGTGAACAATCTGAAAAATCCCTCTCTTGCCCTGTGGACAATCTGGGAATTTCCCCTCCCCAGCCCCATGGACAATCCGGGAAGTCCCTCCTTTGCCCTATGGACAACTCAGCTCCCCCTTCTGCTCTATGGACAACCCAGAAAGCCCGCCCTATGGACAATTTGGGAAGTCCCCTCTTGCTCTGAGGTCAATTCAAGAAGTAAAGTATTTTACTTAATGTTACTAAACTATAAGACAAGTGATGCTGACATTTCATAAATACCAAAGAAAAGGAGTAACATTTACGTGAAAAAGTAAAAATTCTTATTTAAGAATGAAAAAAATTTGTCAATTTACTACATTAACAAGGAACAACTTTTATTGTAGTGTATTGTCATTCATAAGTCTTGAGAGACCATGGTTCTACATCTGAAGTGTTACGCCTTCTCCAGGGTATATCTCCTAGTCCTGTTGCCACCCAAGGCTATATAACTATGCTACTTACACCTAAATGGGAGAGAGAGAAGATGGATTCAAACCTTTCCCAAAGTTATTAGCACATAAGTGAATGTAGTGAACTCGACTGGAATTTGAATTTTACTCTCCAATTTATCAATCCAAATCACTATCCATTACTCTACTGTACCGCCATATTGTCATAATTGTTCTACTTTATTATTAGTGTTGTAAATCATTTAAGAGCTACAAGAATGTATCTCTGACCTGTCATATATCTTTTCGTACAGTGTATCGTTTGATTCCTTCTATTTTATTAGTACTTCTTTATCTCTTATTGAGGCCAATTTAAAGGATGTGCGTTGTGGTGCAATGGTTATCGGCTCAGTATGAGAAATTGGAGAGCCGAGTTTGAATTCCAGTTGAATTCAGTGCATTCACTTATGTGTAAATAACCTTGGGAAAGGTACTAATCCATCTCTTCTCCCTCCAGCTATGGGTTAAATAGCAGGACAGATCGGATTCTTTAGCCTTGACTGGCAACCAGTCTACCACAGAAAGAAATGGCAACCTATTGCAGAAAAATCTTCTCCCTAGTCAGTCATGGATTGAAAGAGACATGATCGCCCAAGCATGTATCATGTATGGCACTTAATTGACTGAGATCTATTTTATTGGTATTTGTTGTTAATCTCTTATTTGGCTTAATTTATAAATTAGAGTTTTGTAATCAAGAAATAAATTGTAAGGAACAGAAGGCAATTATCCCCCTTTTTAAACAGAAGATCTATTTTAGTAGTATTTACATTGTTTAGACTGTTGTCCTCATCTTTATTGCCATATTCATATTCTCTATGTTTCAACTGTTGTACACTTCGGCGTTCTTCAAGTGATTGAAATTTAGAACTAAACCCTTTATTTCATTTACTGGTGTATATTGTCCTTAATCCATGAGTCATGCCACTTCCTAATGTTTTAGTTATCCCCACTATCTAAGTTATTATTTGTTCACCACTGCTGTAGCCAGGTATTGAACTTACAACTCTTTGGGTCATGTCACTAGATTTAACCACATGGCCCGGCAGTATTTGCGCATAAGTGAATGAAATGAATTCAACCGGAATTCAAACTAGGCTCTCCAATTTTTCATCCAAAGGATAACCATTACACCGCAACACACATCTTAGTATCATATCACACACATTAGTATCATATGGTTCATAATTTATACATTGTACTTTTGTAGAAGAGGAATGAATAATAGATATGCAGAAAGCAATTGTCTCCTTTTTTTACAGGATGAATTTGCTAACATCTTAAAGACCTCTGAAGGTCATGTGACACCCCCTAAGTGACAATACCCAGTTGGTGATAAGCTCTCAACAGAGACAGATGCGGTAACCAACAATGATTAAGATGATGAATGAGAGACATACATCTTAAATAAAGAACATAAAAATACGCCTAACCTGGCCACATCCCCACCTCTACGGCAATTGCAAGGAAGATTTTTATATTTATCTTTTCACATACTGATCATAATTACATCCTTACAAGCAATTACATATAGACTAGCAGTATAACCCGGAGTTGCTCAGGTGTAATGAAAGCTTTAAAACTAATCCATGGTCCTGGAGCTCAGACTCAGCCTAAAGAATATTTGTGCGAAATTTGGTGAGAATCAGATAAAAATTGTGGATTTGTATAAAGGACACACAGACAGATAAACAGACACACACACACACACAAACATCTTGCCTTATATATATATATATATATATATATATATATATATATATATATATATAAAATCGATTTTCTGCACTATTGTAAGAACTGCAACCTTGAAATTTCTGAATATTGTTTCTTATGTCTTTGTCTATGTGTGTATCAAATTTGATTAAATCGGACCACTCCTTCTATAACCCGATTTTTTCAATTATCGATTTTCAATATTTATTGGGGGTAGCTCGACACAAAACCTAGCTAAGAACACTTGCAGATGCTTATAGTACAACTGTGTAAATTTTCAAGAAAATCGGTTCAGCCTTTTTGGAGTCTATAGGTAACGGACATACACACACACACAAAGTTCCATTTATAAATAAGTTTAGATTTCCAGTGTAGAACAAAATATGATGAATATATATTCATTTATAACATACTGTGTGGCATTAGTTCTCAATTCGGTATCTATGCTGATGGCACAACTATTTCATCATCATTTTTATCCATTACACCCAATGGTGCATCAGGCAGCAACTTTTTTTTGTTGTTGCTGTTTCTGTAACAAACTGTTTTTTACAGGGCAGGGTTGTTAGCCCTGCACCCAACCCCCAAACCTGGAGGGCCGGTAGACCATTCTTGGTCGTTACGTTTACAGCACCTGGTATTCTCAAATGGTCACCTATTGAAGTACTGACCAGGCTTGATGTTGCTTAACTTCGGTGATCGGACGGGGAACCGCTGTATTCAACACGATATAGCCGTAGACCAGAACTATTTACTCCTACCTTAATAGTAACATATGGTTATATAACAGAAACCTCCCCACCGAGGCCGGATGTGGCACAAGGCTGATTATTTAATGTGGGGAAATCCGAGCCTATAAACTCAGGCAAAAATTTCCTGAAGACTCTGCAGAAAGAAGGGTCAGGCTCTTGTCCGTTTCCCCTTTCCAGACAAGACTCTGCTCTTAGGCATAGCCTCATCTGGATTCCTCTCTGCTGAGAAAGTAAATCTAATGCAAGTGAGAGTCAGTCTGATTCGTTCAAGACGGTCAAAAGTGACCTAAATTTTGCTGTTAATAGGAGAAAGGAATGGCTTGTTGATTTTAATGCCTTCAAAGAAAAACTGCTTTGTCTTAATCATCTGAGAGAACTGTTTCTGTTTCCCTCTTCATGGCTGATGCTAACCTCCAGGAAGACAACTCATTGCACCTTCATGTCTTCCATTGACATAAAGTGAAAACAGTATATTGAATCTATTGCTAAGTCTGCTGCAAAGAAAGTTGGTTCCCTGTGTCGTGTAAGACCATTTTTCTTGGCAAAATCTATCTGACATATTTATAAGTCTATCAGTCAGTCAGTTAACTGCCAAACCTGATACAAGATTGGGTGACCATGTCTCTTTCGATCCATGACTGACTAAGCAGAAAATTTTCCCGCAGTAGGTTGCCATTACTTTCTGCAGTAGACTAGTTGTCATCAGAAGCCATAGAACCCAATCTATCCTGCTATTTAACCCATAACTGGAGGAAGAACAGATGGATTAATACCTTTCCCAAGGGCATTTGCATGTAAGTGAATGCAATGAATTCAACTGGAATTTGAACTCAGCTCTCCGATTTCTCATTCTAAGCTGATAACCATTACACCACAACCCACATCCATTTGTCCATTAACTGAATATTGCTGCCACGTCAGGTCTGGTGCTCCTGCTATGTATTTATATTATTTGATAAAATACAAAAAGAATCTGAGATGTTATTGGCATCATGCCTTCACTTACCCACCACCATAAGGTTGCTTCCCTGTGCATTTTCTATAAACAGTTTTATGGTAATTGTAATGAACTTTCCTCTATAGCATCTAGGCTTTATGAATGTAAGTGCAGTACTAGACTGACGACAAGGTTTCGTCATTTTACAGCTGAAATGACTAAATGTAACCCTAAGTTTTATGCTAACAGGTTTTTCTATTCTTCTTCTTCCATGTGCCATGTCTCTTCAGGACGTGGGCTATCATGGCCTTCCACATCTCCCTATCTGTGGCAGCTCTTAGCTCACTTTCTCCTGTTACCCCACTCAAACTTTGTTCTGCCATCCACCTAGTCAGGCCCTTCAAATATGTTATCCGCTGCTTTCCCCCGTCTCTTTTTCCCTCTATCTGACCTGTGAGTACCAGATTCTCCAAGCCTTCCTTCCATGTCCCAAGAACTTCAGCTGTCTTTTTCTAATGCTCCGTATTAATTTCCTTTTCGTTTCCATCCTTTCTAAAACCTCATCATGATATCCGCAGCATCCTTCTGTAGAACCACATTTCAGCTGCTTCAAGTTTTTTCTTCATCTTTGATGATATTGTCCAGCATTCACTGCCATTTTGAAGAACAGACATCACATAGCAATCCAGGACTCTTTTCTTTGTTTCTTTGTTTCTGTCTCTTAATACTTTGTCCGGCCTCTGGAATGCATCATTGGCCATTCCAATTTGCCTTTGGGTCTCAGTGTCGCACTTTCCGTCCTCCGTTAGAACATGCCCCAAATACTTAAATTTTTGTATCCAAACCTGTAATTGGCATTTTGGGCTCCTCTGTTTGCTGATGACCATACATTAGGTTTTCTTGCAGTTTATTTGTAGTCCTTTCTTTCGACTTTCTTCGTCTACCTTTTTTTAGGAGGCCTTGTTTTCTTTCCATGTCAGCTATCAGCATTGTATCATCTGTGTATCTTATGTTGTTCAGATTGTGACTGTCAATGACAAATCCTGGCATAACTTCTAGGGTCCTCAGAATAGTCTCACTGAACAAGTTGAATAGATCTGGTGAACAGACACCTCCTTGTCTTATGCCCTTTCTATCTTTGTATACCTGCTAAATTCATTTCCTGTCCGCATGCAGGCAGTTTGCTGCCAGTAGAGGTTCTTGATTACTCTGATGTCTTTACCAAATATGTCAAGGTTGCTAAGCATTTCTATCAATCCCTTTGTTAAATGCCTTGGTTAGTCGACAAAACACAGGTAAACTTTTTTCATTTGTATTGCCCTTTCTGATAGCATTCTAAGCATAAATATCACATTCCTTGTTCCAGTCTTTGACAAAACTGCACTGTTCTATTTCCGATTTGATTCTGCTTTGAGCTCTGTTCATCAGGATTCAAACAATGAGTTTCATTATGTGGCTCATCAAACTGATTATCCAGTGGAGTTTGCATTCGACTGCACCTGGCTTCTTAGGTAGAGCTATGAAAATTGATCTGCTTAGGTCATCTGGTATTACACCACTGTTGTAGATTTCATTTATTATTTCTGTAATTTTCTCTATGCCAAAACCTTCTAAGGCTGTCAACATCTCTATTATAATGCTGTCTGGACCAGCTGCTTTGTTCCTATTCAGTTTGGCCATTGCAGCTTCCACTTAAGATTTTAGTATTTCCAGTCTATCGCCCGGTTCACACTCCACCCACGTCTTTTGAACAGGTGAAGAGGCTCATCCCTTGTTTCCTGTTTAGGATGTGGTTCCCGGCTTTCTCTTTTCCAATCATTCTACTCTTAAGTAGCCCCATGTGCATCAGTGGCGTCACTGCTTTGCTTGGGATGATATGATTAAAAAAAAAAAAATTAAAAAAATCTTTGTTTACTATCGGTTGCCCCCACTTGTCATGGAAGAGATCTTTTATACATTCTTCCCCATTGCTGGAGTATTTTCTCTTTCTCCAATATGATCGTTCCATCCTTGGATTTTAAATAATTTTAATGTTTTCTTCCCTTAATTTTTTTCTCATATTCTCTAGCACTGAATAACCTCTTGCAACTTAGTAGCTTTATTGCCTTGCTTGAGGTGAAATGATTAAAAAAGTATTTGCATATTGTATATAGTGCTGTATATAAATGTTTTCAGGCACAACTCATATCTGAAATTAATTCATGTCATTTATTCTAGTCTTTTCTTTTGTCCTGAATTAATGTCGATATATTTTAGAGAAATCAATGACGAAATCAAAACATTTTTCATGGGAACCAGTTGATCCTTTAGGACATAATAGGTTTGAGCTTTGTTTAATGGCATATCAACTTCCGTGGGTTGTTTAATGGCATATCAACTTCCGTGGGTTGTTTAATGGCATATCAACTTCCGTGGGTTATTTAATACCAAGAAGGTGGGATTTTAAGGTATTTTTTTTAATGTTTGGTCATAGTGAGAAGGTTGATGTAGTCAGATTTTGATGAAAAATTTGTTTTATTTTTTATTTTAGAAAACTGAAGATATCTTCTAGTTTTGTATTAAAAAATGTATTACGGCAATAATTTTTTCCCTTCAAAAATGTATTACGACAATTTTTTTCCTTCAAAAATGTATTACGGCAATAATTTTTTTTCCTTCAAAAATGTATTACGGCAATAATTTTTTTTTCTTCAAAAATGTATTACGGCAATAATTTTTTTTCCTTCAAAAATGTATTATGGCAATAATTTTTCCTTCAGAAATGTATATTTTCTATAAAAGTCTATTTTTATACTTTTATAGTGTTTCAAACCCATAGCTGGGACCCTAACAGATGCTACCACTCAGGTTAGGGTGAACCTGGGAACAACAGCAATTAAGAGGTGGTTCCATGCTCCTCACAACTTCCAATCAGAGGCCTTGCTGCCAGATGCAGTTTATTGTCATACCCAGGACCACATAAAAGGATTAAAGTGATATTTACATTGATGTGACTACACATGTGCCCAAAGAAGATGGGGAACACTGAAAATTTCCAATTAAATCTTTTTTTAATGTTAAATATATTATGGATATACTGATGCCTAATGTGGGTCTTGGAGAGTGAAGAAAAACCAAGATATTTCTTTTCTCATTCTAAGCAACCTCTTTGAATCCAACAGTGTGAGAAATTCTGTGTTGGGTGTGTCATGTGGTGAGGTGGAATTCTTTTTCCCTCGATGGGTTTTCTTCTTGATGAATTAGCTGTTTGGAGAAACCTTAACTGATTAGCATAGACAGCAGTTTTTGTACATTTGAATAGCAGTGGTTGTGCTGACTAATTTGCATGCCTTGGATATGTGGGATGTCTATAGCAATGAAATAGGGAATACAGAGACTGGTGTTGTTATTATCCCAGTGTTGCTAACAGTGGTAGGATTGGTGAAGAACTATTCAGGTATGAACAATTGCACACAAAAACTTTATCATAAGCATTTATAAATAAGAAAAAAAAAAAAGAATTAGTGTCCAGTATGAATTACAGTTTTAATCTTCTAAAGGAATATTTATTTATTTTTTTTTTGTTTATAATCATATCGTCCCAAGCAAGGCAGTTTACTGCCACTGGTGTGCAGGGGGTTACATAGGAGGAAAGTCATGAGATAGAGTGACAGGTTATAGTGGGTCTCAAGAAGTGGGTAAGAGAAGGATGAGAATACTGATGAGAGTTGAGTGGACGGAGAAATTAGCATGAGAGAGAGGATGCAGGTGAGTGAGATAGGAGATGACTATTGACTTTACATTTCAATTCTTGAAGATTGTAGCTGTTGGGGAAGCAAGTGAATGGAAGGGAATTCCACAGGTGGGAAGTGCAAGAAAAAAAGCTGATGAAGCAGAATTTCCATTTACATTTTATTTATTTTGGGGGGGGGGGGGGCATAGAATATAATCTCAGATAAACAGGAAGTGCTGTATGCAGTCTAACTGATAGAATGGCCGAAGATGAGGATGTGCCAATATTCCAGCTGAAGAAAAAGTATTTGCCTTAAAAAAATCTTAGCTTGAACAAGGGCTAAAGCAGTAATACTCAACCACTGTGCACACTAGCGATATTCTTAAATGTGCCTCAAAATATTGTCACGGCATACATATATGGAAGTGTATTTGAATAAATAAGTATTAAACTGTTTGGCGGACCTGTACGACATTATAACCACCTGTAAATATGTTATTTATTTTTTTGTTACGTTTTTCAGTGCAATATCATCGATTTAGACCCTAAACTTTCCAATTACAAAAAAAAAAATTCATTATTTAAGATTTTTAGGGGGTGCTCAGTTTCTCATACAACCTTACAGTAAATCGATCCTCCATTTTGGAAACACTCATGTTGCAGTAGCTTTGATGTCGCTGAGACCCTGGAGAGAAGCTTACAATTTGAAGATCGACAAACCCATCAAAACTTTAATTATCCCTACTTCATATCAATGAAAAATAAGCTATTTGAAACATTAAAAAAAAAATTTTGGACAGAGTTTCTTCAAAATAATTCCTGTTGTAAAAAAATTTGGAATGAAAAATATGAGATGTAAAACATTAAAAAAAAATTTTGACAGAAACTCTTTAAAATAATTCCTATTCTAAAAAAATTTTGAATAAAAGCATATTTCCGGAACGTTTTTTTCATTAATTTCCTACAAGTTTTGAAAAGAAAAGAAAAGAAAAAAAAAAAAAAACACGGGGGTAACAACTCAAAGTGAATGTTTCCAAAATGGAGGATCGATTTACTATAATGTTGTATGTGAAACTGAGCACCCTCTAAAAATCTTTAAATATTGATTTTTTTCCCAAACTTTTTTTTGAAAATCAAAAACTTTATGTACTAATAATCAATAAGAATGCACTAAAAAAAAAAAAAAAAAAAAAAAAAAAAGATAATCAATATATTTACAGGTAGTGGTAATGTCATACAGGTTTTTTTAAATACTTCTTTTTGTTACTCTTTGTTTATTTTAAATACTTTTAAAATTCATTTTTTGAAATACCCTTTGAAAATTGTGCATGATATCTTCATTTGCTCCTAGGTGTACCATCGCTTAAAAAACTGATAAGTACTAGAGGTAAGTGCTAGAGAAAAAAAAAAAACTAAGCAAGCTACTAAATAAACCTTGAATGGAGACCAATACATAAACCAGAAATGACATAAATCAAAATTTCCATTAATCTATATTAAATGATTTCATTTCTATTTGCCATCACAGAAAAACCAGCACAACATGGCACAAAAATATTGACAAACCCAGATTTCATTTCCATCTGAATTTACAACTTAATTCTGTATGATCTGTACTGACATTCATCCAGAATGATTCAATTTTTCAAAAGAAGATAACTTCAAGGATATTAAAATATTATTTATTGAGAAGTTTCCCTTATTTATTTACAAATAATTTATTCTATAAAACACCATGTGACTTTACCACATTTGGCATACATTTATTTTAAACATACAGAGATCATTAGTATGCATCATCACAGAAATAAATTTAAACTGCAATAATTATCTTATTCTTCCATTTAGTCACTATAGAATTTTTTTAAAAATTTGTCTAAGCAATAACCTTTTCCCTCCTACCTACCACTACTAACCCAATGGTTGAGCCACATACCTCCCACTACCATAAAAGAAATTACTACTAAGATTCCGCTAGCTTAACCCTGTAACAGCCAAAATTCCTTCACCCCTTCCTTTACTAGACCAAGCCTCTGGCATTAGAATTTTTCCTCATTCTTTGTTTAAATGGGGTTGACAATGCATGTCAAACTGACATGTTGAAAATGGCTATTTCCCCTCTAAATTTTATCTGAATATATATATATATATATATATATATATATATATATATATATATATATATATATCTCGATAGCGTGCACACACACATACATACAAAATAAAGTAGAATAAATTACAATAACTACACGCACGTAGACACGCACACATGACACAGTCACGGACATGCACACACCACCAGATAAATCAGATAGATAAAACAACAGTAATGAAACTGATCCTCTTCGGAACAGTCAGATCACACCAAGATAAACCACACATACAAGCAGACTGATATCATCAGACCAAAAAGGCCCCAACTAGGATACACACACACACAGCAGCAGCAGACAGCCAGCCAGGAATAGCCATTCTTTGAAAGGCCGAGAACACACTCAGACAGACAAAAGCTTCTCTGTCATTCTGAAGATGAGATTTTGATTTTGAAATATTAATGTTTAATAAATAGGCAATACCCAAACACGTTTTTACCTTCCTTTATTTTACTCAACGCATTGTGACAGCCTTCAAGACATAACCCATATATATATATACACACACACACACAGAGGACATGGTTGAGAAATAGAGAGAAATATATGCTTGTGTGTGTGTGTGAGAGAGAGAGATGATATGTGGTTCAATTTAACTACTTCCCTTTTATACTGCTTTATGCAACACCACCTAGAAGGTGTTAAGAGAAATTCCCTGGCTGACAAGGTGGGATAACCATAAAATAATGCATCCTTATGTCTGTAATTTTATAAAAAGATATTCCATTGTTAGAGTAACACAAAGCATGATGAGATACCAATAATTACGACATTAACATAACTGAATATCTCATTAGTAAATAGGGAATTTCAAGCTGCTACACTATTTTTTTTTTGTTTCACCTTAGCTTCCTTGGGGTATTTTTCTATTAACTCTTTTGCAGGTTATTTAAACCCAGAAAAAATATTTTTAGATTGAAAGAAGCTTCTTTTTGAGGTAATAATGGTTTAGTAGTGATACAAGCTTTACTAATTAATCTGTAACTAGAGTTTGCAAAGGAAAAATGTCTAAACAATGAAGTTGAAGATTTGGGAGATTGGAGAGGGGAGCATGGAGAAAATTTTTGTTTAAATCCTAACTCATTGTTATGACTGCGTAAAGAGTTTGTAAGGAAATCAAAATTGCAAAATTTCACTTGTTACGAACCTCCTTTCCAGAAGTAATTAAAGCGAGAGGCATGTTTGCGCCAAAGTTTCAAGACGTAATCTTCCCAGCGCACAAGTTTGCCACAAATAAGGGTCAGAGGAATGGCAGGAAGTCCAAACAGCAAGAATAAGGGGTCTGCTCTTTCCATCACATTTAGTCCTTCTTTATGGCCCAGGACCTGGAAAATGACAAAAGTAATTGAAAAGAAAAATATACAATGTAAAAAAAAAAATCACAGACAGCAGAATGAATACAGGCTGAGAACCTTGTCTGACCATGAAAGATTCTGTAGCCTAAAGAGATGTTGATTAAAAGGGGCCTACTTATTTGAAAGAGCCAAAGAATAAATTAGCTGAAAACTCAGTCATGAGAAAAAAAACAAGAGGAAGTGGAAGAGAAGAAGAGGAAAAGCAAAGAGAAGAGGAAAAGAGGAAGAGGAAAAAGGAAAAGAAGAAAAGGAAAAGAAGAGGAGGAAAAGGAAAAGAAGAGGAAAAGGAGGAGGAGGAAAAGGAAAAGAAGAAGAGGAAAAGGAAAAGAAGAAGAGGAAAAGGAAAAGAAGAAGAAAAGGAAAAGGAAAAGAAGAAAAGAATAAGAAACTAGTCAAATTAAGATTAAAAAGATTTTAAATATTTAATAATTGAATCTTAAAATATCTCTGGCCTTCAAATATAGGATCAAAGAGTAATATCTGTTCTCGTTCCTCTGCCATATTCCAAAACTATGATGCAAGATAAAGAACCCTGTTCAGGTCTTCATGCAATTTCATGACCTAGTTTGAGGGGGAGGTTGGTCCCAAGAATTCCAGCCCTACAGCCACACTTTTCCTATCGCACTAAAGCTCATGTAAATACTGAATCCCAGAATCCTACTTCTTGTTAAATTAACCAATATGCAGCTTTTTACAAAACTTCCTCTACCATACATACTTTAGACTGAGAGGAATGTTCTGGCTCAAGCCACAGTTTTTTTGTTTTAGTTTATCATCAGTCAGTTACACACGCTTGGGTGATCATGTCTCTTTTGAGACATGACTGACTGGGCAGATTATCCTGCAGTAGGTTGCCATTGCTTTCTGTGGTAGATTGGTTGCCAGCCAAGGCTATAGAACCCAATCTGTCCTGCTATTTAACCCATAACTGGATGGAATTGACGGATTAATACCTTTTCCAAGGGTATTTGTGTGTAAGTGAATGCAGTAAATTCAACTGGAATTTGAACTCGACTCACCGATTTCTCGTTCCAAGCCAATATCCACTGCACCACAATGCACATTTTCAATATCATATCTCTAAAAAATGTTTGTGATGAAAGCTTTCAAATGTTTTTTCTTTTTTTAATATTATTCTCTAAATTTGCCATGACTTCTTGGGAAAGATTATGGTGTAGCTTTCAATTGCCTTCTTCATGGCTTGGAATTCAGGCTCCTTCTTCTCTTACCACTACCCATGTCTAGAGAGCCCAGCCTCCCTTGCTATTCAATACATAAATTGGGAGAGAAGTGCATTATTGCAAAAGTGAATTCAACAGATGAAACCAGAATTTAAACTCGGTTTACTGATTTCTCTCTCTCTCTGTACAAATAACTGTTACTTTACCACTGCATATGTTCATAATATAAAATATACAGGTCATTGCCAACTTACGACTGTTCAGCTACGGCTGTGAATTGGTATGTTTGGCCATGACTGCTCCACGTCTGGCAGTGTAAGTGATTTCCAGGTTGGGGTACAACAATTTTCCCCCAGCTCTCAAAGCTCCATTCCCTCACATGCATCAAGCTTGTATTGAACTA
This sequence comes from Ascarosepion bandense, assembly GCA_037127315.1. Lineage (NCBI taxonomy): Eukaryota > Metazoa > Mollusca > Cephalopoda > Sepiida > Sepiidae > Ascarosepion > Ascarosepion bandense. Next base: position 1,325,399 of record JBBBDQ010000328.1, on the reverse strand, counting down.
GAAGGAAAGTGTGTAGAGTGTGGTCATCTCACCACACCACAGGGGTTCCATAAGTAACCATGGCTCGTACAGTAGTTTCTGATCACGCACAATATTCTTCAGATCTGACAACCACCACATTCCCCAGATCTTGCTTCTTACGTTTTCCTCTTCAAAAAGCAAATCCCACTTTAAAGGAACAAGATATCAAGGAAATTGAAGAAAATGCAACTGCTCACTATCCCTCAAAAAAGGTGCTAGGAATTCTTCCATTAATGGAAATGATGGTGGATAAAGTGTGTGGCTTCAGAATGGGGACTACTTTTGAAAGAGGTTAAATGCGTGTTGTAGTTTCCTTTTTATAGTAGCAGTCCTGATACTTTTTGATCAGACCTTGTGTACATGTTTTGAGCAGTCACTTTCGTGTTAATACCACAAAAACATCTTGGAGAGTGTGCACTGGACTACAAGAAAGAAACTTCAGAGAAAACTACTGAGAATAGATTCCATCCCACGACTGAAAACAAATTACTCACTTGCATAACAGTGACAGCACCATATGTGACAGCCATCCAATACACTGATCCAATGAAGATACCACCAGCTAAAAAGGGACACATCTTGTAAATAACTTTGTCTGTCATGTCCATGATATAGACCAGACGACCTGAAAAATTAGGAAAACAATTAAATTAGCCTTTTAACAAATTTTTAAAAATAAATAAAGAGAAATCCTTAATATCCACACAAAATCTGGTCTTAAGCAAAATGTGAAACCATCATTTTGTTTTGTGAAGTAAAAAGCGTGAATATATTTTATTTTCTATACAACTGACACTGTCCAACAGATGTTGTAACTTGTTGAGAAGAAAAAGTAACAAAGTTTCTTCAGTTTGAATGTTTTTTTAATGTTTTTTTATTAATATTCCTTACTCTTTGAAGGACATATTTTAGGGAATGAACTGAAAATGAAAAATAAAATAAAAATAAAAACAAAAACTTGTAAACACAGTTTGGACAAGAGCGTCAGTACAGTGAGTGGGTAAACTGTACAAGAGCACATCAATAAGTCTGTAAGCCAACAGTTACATACAGAACCATGATCTGAAAATTTCACTGCATAATTTGGCAAAGTGTAGCCTTTGTATCCACAAAAAAAAAAAAAAAAAAAAAGGTGCAAGATTTTTGTGTCTTCACTCAATCCACATCATCACAATTGTCATGAGGAAGTATCCATATAAAATACAAATTTTATATTGTATTCTAATTATGTACAATAGAAGATTGTATACAATATAGGCAAACAATTCAACTAGAAAAATTGAAAATAAATACAACATATCTAAATTCAAATTAAAGACGTCATAATAGACCATTCCATCTTAAATAAAGGTTCAGCTTCATTTCAACGGAAACTACATTAGCATGAAAGAACATGATTTGCATTAACTATACGAATGGTTGATTCTTTTATTTTAACTGTATCATTATTTTAAATTACATTTTACTAACTTCAAATCAGAAGAAATGGATATATTGATAAACACTAAGATTTTAATAGTCCACATTGCTTCAAAACTAGTTTAGTAAGAACAGGTGATAAACTGATCAGGCTATTTCAGTTGAGGTTTAAAAAAAAAAAAATCAATTATTCATGATTACAAAGATAGAAAGGGATGTAAGACAAGGATGTGTCTTTTCGCCAGATCTATTCAACATGTTCAGCAAGACTATTCTGAGGACTCTAAAAGTTATGCCACAATCTGAATAACGTAAGGTATGAGGCCACAATCTGAATAACGTAAGGTATGCAGATGATACACTGCTGATAGCAAACACGGAAAGGAAACTACAAGACCTCCTACAGAAGGTAACTGAAGAGAGTGACAAGAAAGGACTACAAATAAACTGCTAGAGAACCGAATACATGGTTATCAGCAAAAAGAGCCACCCAAATTCCAAATACAGGTGGTGAATACTAAAACCAACATGTACAAAAATTTAAATACCTGGGAAGTCTTCTTACGGAGGAAAGTGCGACACAGAGATCCAAAGGTGAATCCGCATGGCTAAAAACACATTCCAGAAGCCGAGCAGAGTAGCGAGACAGGAAAATTTCTCTAGAAACAAAGAAGGGATTGCTATGTGGTATCATTTCGTCAATATGGCAGTGAATGCGGGACAATCTCATTGAAGATGGAGGAAAATTTGAAGCAACTGAAATGCTGTTCTACAAAAGGATGCTGCAGATATCATGGATCAAGCAAAGAATGGAAACGAAAAGGAAACTAATATTGAGCATCCAGAAGAAACAGTTAAAGCTTCTGGGACATGCAATGAGGAAAGAGGGCTTAGAGAATCCGATACTAACAGGCCAGACAGAGGGAAAAAGAAACAGGGGAAAGCAGCGTGTAACATACTTGATGGACCTGAGCAGGTGTGTGGCAGAGCGGGGGTTGTGTTGTGTAACAGAAGAAAGCATGCTAAGAGCCCTGGTGGCTTTTACACACACACACACACACACGTAGAAGGCCATGATCACCTACGTCCTGAAAGGATAAGGCACATAGACGGTCCATGATAAATGTGAATCACATTTTGTCTCACTGATGTAGATTTAGTTCAAACTAGCAGTATAGCCCGGCATTGCTCGGTCCATGATAAATGTGAATCACATTTTGTCACACTGATGTGCGTTGTGGTACAGTGGATATCGGCTCGGAACGAGAAACCGGGGAGCCGAGTTCGAATTCCAGCTGAACCCATTGTATTCACTTACGCGCAAATACCCTTGGGAAAGGTATTAATCCGTCTTCTTCCTTCCAGTTATGGGTTAAATAGCAGGACAGATTGGGTTCTATAGCCTTGGTCGGCAACCAGTCTACCGCAGAAAGCAATGGCAACCTACTGCGGGATAATCTTCTGCCCAGTCAGTCATGTCTCTTTCGAGACATGATCGCCCAAGCGTATATCACGTATGGCACCTAAACTGACTGATGTAGATTTAGTTCAAACTAGCAGTATAGCCCGGCATTGCTCGGCTGTAATGAAAGCTTTAAAACTAATCCATGGTCCTGGAGCTCAGACTCTTTGGACGTTGGCACAAAAAACTAAAAAGCAATAGTTGTTTCCAGTTAAAGCGAAACCGTAGACTGAAAGAAAAATGAATGGATGTAATTCAAATTTTGATTTCCTGGTATCAATATTGAATTTTCTGCACTATTGTAAGAACTGTAACCTTGAAACTTCTGAATATCGTTTCTTATGTCTTTGTCTATAAGTGTATCAAATTTGATTAAAATCGGACCACTCCTTCTATAACCCGATTTTTTCAATTATTGATTTTCGATATTTATTGGGGGTACCTCGACACAAAACCTAGCTAAGAACACTCGCAGACGCTTATAGTACAACTGTGTAAATTTTCAAGAAAATCAGTTCAGCCGTTTTGGAGTCTATAGGTAACACATACACACACAGACAGACACACAAATTTCCATTTATAAATAAGTTTAGATAAAAAAAAAAAAAATCGATCTCTCTGATAACACTAATTGATTGAAGAAACATAACTAAAAAGATTTCCTAGTCATCTCATTCATACATATAAATGAATCCATCTCTTCTCTCCCAGGCTATGGGTAAATAGCAAGACAGACACAGCAATAAAGCCTTGGTTGGCAACCAGTCTGAGAGCAAGAAAACTTTAAATTCAAACCATATCTAGCCCTGGCAAAGTATATTTTATATGCAGCAATGAAAGGATTGTGGAGTTCACAACGACTATAATTTTGATTGCAGTTGGTCCTATCCATCTATTTTATACCGACTACGCTCTTCTTGTTGGTTAAACTGTCAAAACAACCAAAATACAACTATTAACCTAAGACAAATATTAGTAGATAATACCAAAATGTTATATAGCACTCACCACAAGGAAAGCCTCAAAATGCTAGAAGCAATTATTATACAAAAGAAACAATCTGTATTAAACAAAATATCTTTCATCAACAAAGATGATATTTTAACGTATGTATAAAATAATGTAAAATATCTGATTCGTTCTTTTCTGGAGAAGTCAAGACCTTAACCAATGTATGATATTATTTAGCTAATCCTGCAACATTTGAATTTATTTGAATTCTAGCATTAAAGAGGGGAAAAAATAAAATGGTCGTTATGTAGCCAACCATACTGACAACATTCAGTTCTTTAAAATGAGCATGAATAAAAACCTGAACTTTGGACTTTGTTTATCCATTAAGAATAACATTCAAACAAATTTTAAAAATATGTCAGTTAATACCATTTCGTAACTTTCCATAAGATTTTGTGATGTTTTTTTTGTTTTTATTTGTTCACATTAGGATACGAACAAAAGCAGATATGGACGTTAAGAAAAAAATCAGGAATTTATGTATTTATTACTTAATTTGATCTTGTTTAACCATGAAATCTACCGTGGTCGAGTGGCAAGACACGTCAGATCAATTAGTGGCTTCTCCTATGTATAGAGGAATTGCAGATTTTTATAAGATTTCTCAAATATTCAGGCCAGTGGATATATATATATATATATATATATATATACTGTTTAATTATAGAAAAACAGACTATCCACACAAATATAAGTATCCAATAAAAATAATGTTCAAACAAATACACACACACACACACACACACACACATTTTAAAGATTAACTGTTGATCATTCGGGTTTGACGAGCTGCAAGGTCAGCGACGAAGTACGTATTTCCCATGAAATTGTAGAATATCTAAATTTTTTTCAAAATTATAATACTCTGATAAATTAAATAAATAAATTCAACATTGAGTTCTTTTGAATTCATTTCTATCGGAATTTACCTAATATACCAAGTATTCTATGTTATATATATATATATATATTGTCAGTTAGCTGACTGATGTTATATTCACAACACTGACCTTAGAATTTCAAAGACAAATATTTTTGTAATGATTTGGCCCACTCATCAGGAGATTTCAGCAATTGGTTGCCAATGTTTCCCCATTTTTGTTGTTTTTATAATAAGTTAAAAAATAATTTATGCACTTTTTATTGGAGTTGACTTTTCTTATTTGTGTGTATACACATATATTTGATTAACATAATATCCTATATACGTGGATGAATTATTATATGTTAATGTGGACTTATTAACATTCCTTAACTTTAAACTATTGAATTTTTCTTCTAGAAGAGATGTGAAATTGCTAGAACTCATAACGAGGAAAGAAGGCTTGGAAAACAGAGTGCAAATAGAAAGCAAGACGTCTGGAAGAAATCAATGCATAACCTATCTAGTGAACTTCATTAAATGGATGACAGCACAGGGTTTGGAAGAGATAACATAAAGACAACATTCATTAAGAGCTACAAAGAAGAGGAAATCGTGGAGAGCCATGATTGCCAAAGAGACACGGCATAAAAGAAATCTGGTTGAAGTCACATTAGTAACCAATGCTTTTAATATCCCACATCTTTCCTATTTCCATTGGCAACACTGGCCTCTTCAAATATTTTTTTTATGTTTGTAAATCCAATTTTCTTTATTATTTGCTCAAATTTCCTTTTGAGCCACTCTTAAAGCCAGTTTTTCTTCCTCTTGCCAAGGTTTTCAATTTATTTCTTGACTGTTTTGTGATGACAGTTCAACTCTTTTTTTTTTTTTTGCAATTTTCAACATTGTGTTCACAGCACTCCATACATTTACAATACTGTTTCTCTTTTAAGACAATATCTTTATTTGTTTTTTGTTTTGTTTTTTATAATCGTGTCGCCCCAAGCAAGGTATTTTGCTGCCACTGTTGTGCAGGGGGTTATATAGGAGGAATGTTATGAGGAGTGAGAAATAACACATGCCAATCTTTATATATCTTTATTTTTAAAAATACTATATTTTTTTTCACAATACACTATACAGCCCCATATACATATACTAATATTTGAATTTGAGATTTTAAAAAAAAAAAAAGAAAAAGAAAAATTACAAAGCTGCATTATTTTATTATTTGCATCTTAATATTATTGCTTATTCAGTCCTATTTCATAATATGCAAATATTCAAAACACATATCAATATGCATATTATATGCCATTACCCAGATGCAGAATTGTGTAATAAAATTTTACAAATAAATTATTCTAAATTTCAAATAAAAATAGACAGGAATTAAAACTTGTCCAATTTATCACATGAATATATCCTGATACTTTTACTAGTTTTTATCTAATAATTTTATTGGTAAAATACTGACTTGCATAATAAAATGACAGTGTCAACAATATCAAACACAAATATTGGCACAATAAAAAAAATTCATATCAACAGATGTTATATAATAAAGATATAAGGAACATAGTTTTCATATATTTATACACATCTAAAATTTATTTCACAGACAAAAAAGATATGGTGTTAATACAAGCAAGAATTTATTGTATGTAGCATGTCAGATATATAGAAAAGACAAGTAAATTTGTGTGTGTGTGTGTGTGTGTGTGTGGATCAATATGTCTGTAGGCAGATATGTGAATGAGTTAAATTTTGATTTGAAAATTCAACCATATGAGGTTTGATCAATGTGCTTAGCATTTGCTATGAAATTAAGTGAATTAAAGGAGGAGATTATGTCATAAAAAAGAACATTTTATTCATCATGAGACATGTTTACATACGTACTAAAGAGTACTTGAACTGATCAAGTGGTAATTTTTTTAAAGAAATACTGGGTAGTGGTTAGGGCCAGAAATTTTTCTGCATTCCTATATATATATATATATATATATATATATATATATATACACACACACACACACAGAGTGTACAAGTATGTACACATGTTTATTTGAATGGGTATTTACACAAAGTGTAAGTGTATATATATATATATATATATATATATATATATATATAAAAAGAGAAAATTGGCAATTTACTGGAGTGTGTGGGTGTGTGTGTACGTATGCATATATATCATATACATGCACACACAAAGTGTGTATGTATATAGAGAAGGTGTGTGTGTATTCATGCGTAAAAGAGAGATTATGCATATATCTACTTCATACAATTGATATTTACGCATTCTTTATTTTGACATTTGCAAAAATACAAAACCTTGCATACAGACTGCACATTTGTAATACACAGAAGTATCAAATCTTCTGACAAGCACTCCCACATGACAGCTTATAGGTAGCGGCCTAGTACTGAACACTTGATAAGTGGTATAACAGCTAAAAAGTGTGTGTGTGGTGGGGGGAGAATAAAACAAAGGAGATGCAAGGCACTGCATTTATTAAAAAATGGGGAGAAAAAAATAAAAATCAATGAAGCAAAAGCTACTTTATTCGACCTACCCCCCAACAATCATCAGCTACCTCACCCTTACCACCCCAGCCACATGTAGAGGCTGTGCTTGTAAAATCAATAGGCACTCCTCACTCAGCAACAAGGAGAATGGAACAGAATCTACCTGCTGCTGCTAGTCCCCACCCCATAACCTCTTTCACTTCCCCTTTCCTCCTCCTTTTGTATCCCCCATCATTCCATCTCTTACTCCCACACTCACCTCTCAACACACTCCCCTCAAATCAATATCTCCCATAGCAACTAACGGTCGGTCTTAAATTAGTTACTGCTCGGATGTCGGTCAATGTATGAGCTCGGGGCTCCGATGAGATACTTCAAGTTCTCAACTCATTTCTTCTAGCAAGTGTGTTCGCGTGTACGCATTGGGAAAGAGCTGTGGAATGCATGCATTCTACTGCGTCCTGCAGAGGAGCACGTACAAAGCATCTCTGCGGTGAGGAACGGGCAACACGAGCTACTACTGAGTGCATGTGCACAGATAAAGGCCTGCCCAGTTGACATGTCAGGGGATGGGGAAGCTGTGTAAAACGCATTTAAATTGTTTGAAGGATTTACATGCATGGCATTCTGGGTCAGGGTTTCATATACTTTGGCAGGAGCTGAGCATAAATGTGCGACTTGCTTTTAAGAGGGATTTCCTATCCAAAAATTTCATTATTATTAATTTCTGTATAACATCTACTTTCATTTTCATTTTTGAGTTGCTTTTTATTGCCACTTTATTCAAACCGGCAATCTATAGCCATGAATGAATAGAAATATATGCAAAGCTTTCCAGTATCATTCAAACGCTCATTCATTTTAAGTAAGAGAAGCCTGATGAATAACCAGCAGTTTTACGAACTAAGCTATATGAATCTGACTACTTAAATAATAATAAATACATTCAGCTAAAAAAAATACTAATATTAATAATGCAAAAACAAATATAGCATTGAGAGTGATTGCAAAATGAGTGAAAGGTGAGATTTGATCTTTGAGTCTGGGCTGTCTTGAATAAAACAAATGTAATCTGGAAATCTGATCTACCAGACAACCCCAGACACTTTGTGACACTTTAGAGTTGATTTTAATGTATGGTGCCACTGCTTGGATATTAACTAAAACCCTCGAGTCTAAGCTAGTTGGAGCCTCCAGCCAGATGTAGAGAGCTATACTTAACATCCCTTTGCTACAACACCCAACTATAATCTTATGTGAATACAACCTTTTTGCCTCGAAGAAGCCAAGCGAAAGCTGCTTTAGTCATTGTGCTAAGAGACTTGACAGCTTTCACCCTAAGCAAAGTTATAATGATACCAAGACAAATGATATACTGGAAGCAAAAGAGATTGAGAAGGATTTAGTTAGGAGAAAAGACAATAAAAGAACAAGATTCCAAGAAGACAGAATGTGGCAATGGACATTGCATTTAAATTTTGAAGTTTGTAGGGGGCAGGGAAACAAGAAGCTGGAGTAGAGTTCCACAGGTGAGAAGTATGAGAAAAGAAACTATTAGAATAGATTGAGTTATTTCTGCAGTAAAACGATGAGACCTTGTTCCCAGTTAAGTGCCATACGTGATACACGCTTTGGGTGATCATGTCTCAAAAGAGACATGACTGACTGGGCAGAAGATTATCCTGCAATAGGTTGCCATTGCTTTCCGCAGTAGACCGGTAGTGAGTCCAGTCCTCACTGAATGCCATATATTTTTAGCCGTTTGCCTCAGCTAAGCTTCACTTAGAAAATCATCACAACAGGAATGGTAAAAATATTTAAAAAATTGGAAAACTTGAAATCTTACATGTTTTGTCAATAAGCCATTGTCATCGGAAAAATAATTTTATCTCACAAGAAATAAATTTACAGTGAAAATAATCTGCCATCATTCTGCTTCTTTCATGTCAGTCAGTTAAGTGCCAAACGTGATACACACTTGGGCAATCATGTCTCAAAAGAGACATGACTGACTGGGTAGACAATTTTCTCACAGTAAGTTGCAATTACTTTCTACAGTAGACTGATTGCCAACCTAACCTATAGAACCTAATCTGTTCTGCTATTTAACCCATAACCAGAGGGAGAAGAAACAGATTAATACCTTTCCCAAGGGTATTTGCACGTAAATGAATGAACCAATTCAACTGAGCACTCTAATTTCTTGTACTGAGTCGATATCCACTGCACCACAATGCACATTTCACATATGAAAAGAAAAGCCTACAAAACCAAAACAAACAAAAAATAAGAAAAATAAAGTGTAAATGACAATAAGAAATTAGGCTTGTGAAATTACCTATAAACCCCGTAACTCATAAGCCCATTTAGCTCATCCCTACGTAAATTACCATAAATACCTCAAAAACAGCTAAAAATTTAATCCGTATAAAACAGAGCTAAGTTTCCATCAGAAAAATATATTTGCAAAACATCCTAAGATTTAAAAGAAAAGAATGTATGAACATAGAAAAGACTTAAAAATGAACAACATATTCAATGCAACTTTCAAGATTAACATTTTAATCTGAAAAATACTATTTTAATAATAGAAAAAAAAATGGATATAATCTACTCAGATGAAGATGCATTGAAAGTGACAGGTTAAGAATTGAATCTTATAACAATTCACTTAAAATAAAAGTATTCAATCACTTAATATGAATTACATTTTTTTTCTGTCATGAAAAAAATTTATTTTTTAGTGCAGGTTCATCAAGAAAACATGAAAGAAGCATTCAAACTCTGGAAACAAAGAAACTATACACACAAAACATCTTTTACAAATAGTAAACAAACAAACAGCACAATGCTTTCTAAACACGTACAGGGAAATTAAAAACAGAAACCAAATCACATCAAAAATATCCTGGAAAATAAAGAAAACAGCATCAGCCTACAACAATTCAAAAACTGTAAACTCTGTCTGTAGGAGAAAATGGTTAGAATTACCTTCCCAGAACACGAATTACTAAATAACCAATCAGAACTCATTTCAAAATGCAGACAAAAATTTTTGGTTAAAAATTCATAAACTTAAAAACTAAAAATAAACAGATTAAAATAAAGCAATAAGTATATTAAATTAATCCAACTCAATAAATAAATAATAAACAAACTATGAAGACACACATGAACACAAATAAATGTAATAACAAATATCAAAGCAATCACTAATAGTTAACAAACAGCATTATAAAATAGCCAAAAAACTATATTCAGATTCACAATTATTTCCACTAAATAGGCCCAAGAAAAATTTGATATGTAACTGTTACTGTATACCCAATAACAGAATAATACAATAGATATACATACAATACATCCCTGACCAACATATATAAATAATCAAACAAAAACAAACTGCACATACGCTGACAATCGTAATTAAGCATAAAACAGACTGTCGCCACTAAAGTGTTGATCTTAATGCCCACCTTTGCATCGTTCATTCGGTAAGGCATTTAAACACACTCAGCTACTGGCGTTGTATATAACACGCTAAAGACTGCCTTTCTCTACTGAGCACCCATACCTCAGAGGTAGAATCGCCGAGTGATGTCAATTCAGTCGGGTTTCAATCCTGGCTAGAAGCAACTGGATGTTTAACTGTACTGATGAGCTGTGATACAGTGAAACAGGACTATCTGCGGATATATATATATATATATAGTTAAGACTTATATAGATAGTAATTGATGACTGCATAGTGCATGAAACTCCATGTTGTACTATAGATGTAGGATATGTATATTTAATAGCGATGTCATATTACATCGGAGCACTGTTTTATTAACACCAGGAAAATATTTGTGTACTTGCATGTGTACTGATAGCTATCTCTCTCTCTCTCTCTCTCTATATATATATATATATATATATATATATATATATAAACACACAATGGATAGGGATGCTGAAAAGTTCTCAATCTGCTGAAGAAAAAATTTATTCTGGTCAAGATGTTTTCAACAGATGTACATGTCATATAATAGTGTTTTAATGTTGGCAATGTTCCTTTACCATTGTGGCTAATATCAAGTTTCGACTTTTTTGGTCATCCATACTTCAGTTCTCTAATATTTAAGTTAGCATGCAGACATGATGACATTTTGTGTGTTCAAAAACAACAAGCACTGTATTTCATAGCATTGCAAATGCACCTTCGTGTCAATTATTACCTCCTCATATTTAAAGCCAACACCGCAGTCACAGTAAGACTAAAATTTCAACATGTCCTGATGATCCTTCATTTCAAGGGTGAAACTTAAGTAGATTTGGTTCTACTTTTTATTCTATACTTTTTATTGTATTTGTGTATGCTGAACATTTCCATTACCAGTTTCACTGCAGTTGCATTGAACTACCATTGTCTTTTAGTATATATTATATAGATATAAATATCATACTTGTTTATTTATTTATTAACAAAAACAATAAAATGAGTTGATCCAAACTGTAACCACCACTTCTACTTCAACAGTTTCTTTTCACGCACTTCCTGCCTGTGGGATTCCTTTCTGTATACTTGCTTCCCTGACAACTACAATGTCCAAAACTTCAAATGCAACATCAATTACCATCTTAAATCTCATCTACTACCCCAAATCCCATCAACCTCCCATCCTTTGTTCAGCATCCCTTGTACCCTGTTTTTTTTTCTCTCTGTAACTACCCCCCACATGCACCAGTAGCGGTTTAAATGATTATTAAAATAAAATAAGTAAATAATAAACAACTATAAATGCACATGTAAACACAAGTAGTAATAAAAACCAACAATAAATAATCAGAAGTTAACAAACACTATAATCAAAAGACTGTATTCAACCCCACAATTATTCTCACTTAATAGCCCCTAGAATAATTCACATCATAGCTGTTACTGAGCACAAAATAATGGTTAAAATAATACAATAAACTACCCACAATGCAGTATTGACCTGTATATATATATATATATATATATATATATATATATTCTGCGATATATGTGTGACTCTTCAGAAATGAATTGGGTTCTTTTGGTGACTGGCATGTGTATACACTGCTTATATACAACGTGTTAAAATTTCCCTTCTCTGATTCCATGCACCTATGGTTTAAGGGGTAGCGATTCCGACTGACACCAAATCAGTCGAATTTCAATCCCGGCCAGAAGCAAATAGATGTGTCTAGCCACACTGATGAGCTGTGATACAGCAAAACAGGCTTGTATGTGGATGACTAATATATATATATATATATATATATATATATATATATATAAAATTAAGGCAGACACGTTATTTCATGGTAAATCGGAAGTATAGGCCTATTTCAAGCGAACCATCATCAGCTTCCGTCTTTATTGTACAAAGGATTTTACACAAAATTTTACACTATTTCATGTAAAATCCTTTGTACAATATATATATTTAGATCTCTCTTAGAGAGTTATCCTACCACTATATGTACAGGATACTCCTTTGGATTCTTCTACACCCACACCACATGCTGATATATATATATATATATATATATATATATATATATATATAACAACACATATGGCTTGACAATTGCATTTAGCATGAAAGACTCACCTATTGTTGCTGATTTCAATATCCACTTTTATATTTAGATACACTCAACTCCTGATATTGAGCACAATAACCCATATATATATATATATATATATATATATATATATATATATATATAAAAACTATATTTTATCATATACAGGGTGCGATGGGTAAATTGTCTATTTCATATTTTTAATTTCTCACTTGCACAGCATAGTAGGGTCAGTTGGGCATTGTCTGTGAGAAAGAGAGGGACATGATACAATTCATTCTGACAGAAATTCCAATATGAACATTCCAGAGTGCTTGAGTATCAATCTGAAGACAGTGCAGAGCATTCGAAAACAGTTGAATGAGACTAATGACAATTACAAAGCTCAAGAAACTCACTATGATTCTTCTGACAAAAAAAAAGAACTGCAAAATTTGTTCATGAGAGCCTCAGACTCAACACAGAGGCCTACATCAAGTGCCTTGACAAGATAGGACTGCCCTGGGTCAAGAAGGTGGCTGCTGAAAGATATTGTATCTGGTAACAAGTCTCTGCTACCACATTAGCCCTTTTATCTGGCCATCTAACTCCCCAGACAGCAACTTCTTTGATTATTATATGCTGAGCGCAGCTGATTAAGAGACCAAAAAACTCCTTGTAACACCAAAGATGAACTGAAGACAAGGATTATGGCAGCATTTATCAACTTAATAGTTGCAGGAGATTTCAAAGTCATCTGGAGGCCATAGTTGAAACCAATGGCGGTTTTATTGAATAAAATTACTCTTTAATATTTTAAGATATTTTTGTATAATTTTAGTAAATATATATACTAAATTGAGAAGTCAGTATTATTTTCATTTTTACGCAATTTAGACTATTGTGTGTGTGTGCGTGTATATATATATATATATATATATATATATATATATATAATTATTGTTACTTTAGAACATATGCAAGCTACAAACTGTTACAAAATTGTATATTTGGTTTTGACATTGAAAGAACAATGTCTTATCAGGTAGTTAATAATGATGGTAATAAACGTTTGATTGATAAAAAAAAACTTTAAAAAGTAAAAAAAACACTTCTCCTTATTTTTGGAATTTTTTCTTTTTTACAAAATAAAAAGATATTAAAAAGGTAGAGAGAAAAAGGGAAGAAAATATCAGAAAATAAGATGAGAAATCAAGAAAAAAAAGATGAAAAGGAAAGATACAAAAGAAATAGAAAGTGAAGAGGAAAATAAGTGAGAAAATATAGAAAGGAAAGAGCCAATGGAAATGGCTAAGAGAGAGAAATTTTAAATTTTAGCCGGAAGTGAATTGCAGACAGATATTGACATTGGTTACACAGTGGCTGGACTTAAATATTTTGGCATTAAAAAAAAAAAAAAAAAAAAAAAAAAATTGTACTTATATATATACTAGCAGTATAGCCTGACATTGCTTGGGTGTAATGAAAGCTTTAAAACTAATCCATGGTCCTGAAGCTCAGACTCAGCCTAAAGAATATTTGTGTGAAGTTTGGTGAGAATTGGATAAAAATTGTGGATTTGTATAAAGGACATACAGACAGATAAACAGACACACACACAAACATCTTGCCTTTTATATATATATATTATTGATTTTCCGCACTATTGTAAGAACTGCAACCTTGAAACTTCTGAATATCGTTTCTTATGTCTGTCTATAAGTATATCAAATTTGATTAAAATCGGACCACTCCTTCTATCACCCGATTTTTTCGATTATCAATTTTCGATATTTATTTGGAGTACCTCGACACAAAACCTAGCTAAGAACACTCGCAGATGCTTATAGTACAACTGTGTAAATTTTTAAGAAAATCGGTCCAGCCGTTTTGGAGTCTATAAATAACAGACACACAAAGTTCCATTTATAAATAAGTTTATATATATAATTGTCTATTTTTATGTTTGTTGATTTAATATTAGTAGAACTTCATTTCTTTTTGGCTAAAATTGTTTTTTTACAGATATTTTCTTAAGATCAATAGTCAGGACTAAGAATTTTAAATGCTCAACTTCATCCTATGGTTTAGGAACTGTTTTCAGAGGAAAATGCCATCTCTTGGGATGATAATGCACCCATTCATACTGATGAATCTGTAGCTGAATAGTATGATGAACATTCTAGTGAAGTAGAACATCTTATCTGGCCCCTACAGCCCCAACATCTCAACATCATTGAACATTTATGTTTAATTTTAGAGAAACAAGTGAGGATTCAATATCCTCCACCATCATCATTGAAAGAATTGAAGACTGTTTTAGTTGAAGAATGAATGAAAATTCTTCTGGAAACAATTCAAACTTTGTCCAAACCAATCCTATGCAGATTTTAAGCTGTAATTACTGCCAAAGGTGGTCCTATCCCCTATTGAAATAAATTTTTGCTTGAAATTTCAAGGTGTTTCCATTATTTTGTCCAAACCTGTGTGTGTGTATTATATATCAATAAATATATATATAATGTAGTACACTTGGTATGTAATCCAGGTAAATTCCAAAAGAAACGAACTCGAGAGAACTCAGTGTTAAATTCATTTACTTAACAGAGTAATATTTTATAACGGATTTCTGATTATTAGTTTGGATGATACATAATTCACCGCTTTGATGTTCTTCAGATCCAAATGGTACCACAATGGGTAATTGAAATATCACCCCACCACAAAAAAAATTTCTTCACTTTTATTTGATTTTCCATAGACACCCACATGTCTATATATATATATATATATATATATATATATATATATCAATAAATAAATGTATGGGTATGCACACAGCTATACACACATAGAATACATTTTATATTCAACCTTATTTTGAATGAATACTCATATTTAATTAGGCGCTCTATTTATTTATCTATCTATTCATATCTACTGGCCTGAATGTTCGAGAAATTTTATTGAAGAAAAATTTGCTGAAGAGTGTAAGTTTTTCTTAAATAAGATTCTTTTTTAGTATTTTAACTTAAATAGAGGAACAAAACATTAACAAATGAAATGTGTTATTTACAGGGGGAAAAAAAAGAAAGAATTATCTTATAGAATTAACTGAAATTTACAAAATAAATGCATTTCACTCAATGATCACACATAAACAGTGTTGGTTTCATTTTATTAAAATTCAATATTTTCAAGAACACAACACAAATATTACCACTGGAACCTGCCATGCCACATACACAAGAGTGAATCATCTCTATTCCCTCCATATATATTCCTATAATAACAAGTTAAGTTACATTCAGACAGCTTCTTCCAAAGAAATGCTGCTTCGTTGAACAGATTTTGATCACTACAATCTTGACTTATTCAAGTCTAGGGTTAACTCTTATCTTTTCGGCATAGCTTTAGAAACTTCACTTTTTGTCCTCCTTTCTTATCTTTATACAATATCACACAATAATCCTCTACCTTGAGTGGCTCTTTGGCTTTGTATAGAGGTGAACAATGGTACAAAAAAATAAACAAACAAATAAATAAAAATAAATAAATAAAACCATGTTCATATTTTTCTTTTTACAAAGAAAAAAGAAAATTGACCATATATTTTTTTGTTTTTAAATTTGTTAAAAATCAGCTGCCAACTTTAAAACTTTGTTCCAATGGCTAAATATATAACTTCACAAGCCAGAACATGTAATGCTACATTCCACTCGAACACAACCTTGTTGGAATCTCTGCCTTTGGGTGAAGAGGAGCCCATAGAAAACTTTGCTGAAGAGCAGTCTCATCTTTGAAAAAACAGACAAGACCCTGACCTTGCTTGTGCAGGTTCTATGGAAAATTTTTAGCTGTGCTTATAGGATCAGCTTTGTGCCATGTTCAACCTCTGTGGGGTGGTTACTGGTAAATACCCAGTCAGTGCAAATTATTTCTATTTTTTTTAGTTTGGCAGATCAAGTAGAATCCTTTGACACTGAACGAATAAAAAACTGAAGGTTTGTAATCCTTTATAGGATCTTGAGTGCTCCATTATTGTTTCCTTGTGCCAAACTACAGATAGCAATATATCTAGGAATTTCTTTAAAGGTACTTCAAATGAACCCCCCTTTTTTTTTGTTTACTACATAATTTTTGTTTCGAGAATCAGAAATCCCCCACACTTAACAAGTTCTTGAAACAACTCCCAGAATGCAAGCTTTAAAACTCGTTCTGAATTGTCTCACCATCTCTTTATCTTTAATGAAAATAGCAGAAAATATTTCTAAATTTAAAGTGAAACGGAAATAGCAAAAAACGAACTGCTTCTGAAGTATCTATTTACAGTCTTCCAATTACAGCACATGAGAAAATATTTTGCAATTTTCAAGTGGTCTTTAAACTCAAAGTCAAATTGTGTGTCACTGCACGTAGAATTTTCTGTAATGTTTCTTTTTTCATTTTCTTTTTATCTGAATTTCTTATGATTTTCTTTTTATAATTCCACAAATTATTCAAACTAATATCTTCATTTCTGTCTGAATCTCTGGTATCAGGTCGGTTAAGTGCCATAAGCAATACGTGCTTAGGCGATCATGTCTTTTTTGAGACATGACTGACTGGGCAGAAGATTTTCCCACAGTAGGTTGTCATTACTTTCTGTGGTAGACTAGTTACCGATCAAGGCATTAGAACCCAGTTTGCCCTGCTATAATAAGTACTGTATAAATGATAAGCCTTGAATATTGTTCAGAAGATCCCTATTAGAACTACATTGTGGTGCAGTGGATATCGGCTCGGAATGAAAAATCGGGGAGCCGAGTTTGAATTCCAGTTGAATTCCTTGCATTCGCTTACACACAACTACCCTTGGGAAAGGTATTAATCCATCTCTTCCCTCTAGTTATGGGTTAAATAACAGGACAGATTGGGTTCTATATCCTTGGCTGGCAACCTTTCTGCGGGATAATCTTCTGTCCAGTCAGTTATGTTTCATTCAAGATATGATCACCCAAGTGTGTTTCACATATAGCACTTAACTGACTGATAAAAATGACCTAACTCCTGCTGCCACGATATATGTTTACATGAATCAGATCAAATCAAGAATAGACTATTGCTGCCATATCTGCATAAATAATTTCATTCCTTTGTGAATGAGTTCTGAAAATTTCATTAAAATCAGACAGTTGATTTTTGCAAGAATTTTCAAATTAATGCCTTTCAATGCTATCAAAATTTGTGTAATGTTACATTTTGTTTAATAGTCACATTACATAAACATGGCATGAATCTTGATGGAAAACAAAAAACGAAATTTTTTAATTGAAATTTCAAACTTGTTTGGATTAAAAAATAAAAAATAAAATAAATGACAACAAAATTTGATCATTCCTCTTAATAACAGCATAAACTTCTAACATTTTGATGATAAAACTTTGTTTTTTATTAAGTTTGAGCCCCTTTGAACATCATGGTATGCTGTTTTTTTTTTTTTGCAACTGAGGGGAGGTACCTACATTTATACCAGAAAACACAGGTCTCCAGTATCCCCCTAAACTTTACTTTCCACCACCCATATTTTAAATAAATAAAATAAAATTTCAAATAAATAAAAGAAAGAAGCAAACCACAAATCACAGTTATAACTAAACAACAGAACAAGGAGAACCACCTGCCCCAATCCCTATCCAGCCCCATGACCTAGATATAGTCTGCAAAAAATTAATGACACTTGTAAAGATTGATTTAAACATGAAATTGACAGTCATCATGTCATCATGCAGTGTTGATTCATACCCTATGTTCACAAACTCACCGCTCCCTCTCATTTTGCCATTTAAGTGTAACTTATTAAGTTAATAATAATAAAAAATCAATTACGTAAACAAGAAATAAATAAAAAAATTTGAATACACCTATATTTTCAAAACTTAAAAAAATAACCCAGAATATTCAAGAAAAAAATATCTAAAAATATGTCCTGTCTCTGACACCGGAAATATTGCTATATTATCTTTTACACTCATAGCCAAAAAACTGGGGAAAAAAGGGGCAAAAGAATAGTGAAAAAGTGTAAGCAGACAAGGAAAAAAAAAAAAAAAAAAGATCCATGAAATTCTACACATACACACATTACAGGCATACACATATGAAAAAGAAAGACAGAAAACAAAAAATAATAAAAAAATAAATCTAATGCTAATAAAAAAAGGCATAAATTATGTTTTAATATAAAAATAACAAAAATGACAAAATCGGCAGATACTTGTCTATACTTCCTGGCAAGTGGATTGTTTGAACAATTATAAAAAACAACAAAAAAAAAGTTAAATGTAGGAAACTTTAGAGTTGGGGTGCTGAACATCAATCACCAAGTGACAAATTTTATAATCATATTAATCCTATATATTTTGAATGGATATTTTATCCAATATTATTTCTTATTACTAAATGTTTTTTAGTAGGTAGAATATTTCAGTGTTTAATAACATTTTTTTAAAAAGTCTAAAAAATTAAGTTAGCTGCTTTCATTTTTATTTTATTAAACACTGATATTAATAACTAGCCTAAATTGAGAAGTCGTACTAAAAGAAAAATTTTGCTTTGAACAGGAATCGAACCTGCATCTCTTTATCTCATGGAAACCAATTTTTAAGCCAAAGCCTGCCTCTACCAGTTCATTCATGGAGCCTGATTGACAGAACAAAGTCAGAATAATCTGTTAAGGAAGACTTGTTTTTCTTGAGATTTCTACAAATTTTAATATGTTAGCTTCAGTTTTCTACCCTTATAAGAATGAGAAATAATGTCAGATAAAAAAAAAATTACTGTTCTCTATATTTCAGGTACAAAACTAAAGCTAGCAGATATAAATTCATGTTGAATTCTTTTCCTTTTACTTACATTTAACATCATTTTCTTTGCCGTTCTTTTTCTGAAATTTTACAATTAAATGTTATTTTGTTTTGTTTTTAATTTTTTATAATCATCACTACTTCTGTTTTATAATAGATGTTACAGTTAACATGAAATTTGTTCTGACATAGATTAAAGAAAAAAAAATCAATTAAAATGAAAATGCTTGAAGCTGTAAATTTCAAGAAACATTTTAATTTAAGTCCCACCCACCCATTTTTATTTTCTATTTTTTTGTATCAGGGTTGTAGTAGCAGGTATGACACTTTGCATCAATATTCTATTTTTATATCATTTTAACAAATAGTGTAGCACATCCTTCCTTTTGAGTGTCATTTTTGAATCTGAGCTTTGATTTACATGTTTTTAAATTACCCACTTCTTAACGGACATATTCAAAATGCATGTTGGAGGTAGAAACAAATTATTCAGATTCTTTAGGGAGTGCAATAATACCATTGAAGACAGTAAGATTTCAGCAACAAAACACTTTTTCAACATAGTCACCACCATTGGTAATTCATTTTTACTTGCAATAAATAATTTGTGGGTTAACAGCTATGCAAGGCAGCTTGGTGTATGGCTTGTTATACACGTTGTTGCTGTCACTGCAAAGATATATTACTCATCACTTAACAAGGTTCACATTCACTGTTTGGTCTCCATAAACATACAAAATGTTATTTGGTACATTTTTTTTTATTTCACAGACAAATTTAATGACACAACTCTACTTCGTTCTCATTTTCATGTCAGATGTAATTTTGCCAGAATAATGCTCAGCTGCTATTTATAACATAAAAAAATTTTGAGTTATTAATGGAAACGCTCAGTTGCCATACAACCAACATCTCCTTGGACATTGTGGACCAATGCTTAAAAAAAGAAAGAGCCATTATTTTCAGATGAGCCTCAGAAGGATAAGCTGCATGAGTCACTTCTAGCTACGTTTATGTCCCAAAACATAAACATACATTTACCATTCTATCTGATCAATCAACTTCTCGGCATTAGATTTTCACAAATAATTTTTTAAAATTTTATCTCTATTTAATATTCAATTTCCTAGACATGGATACATACAAGATGGCAGACTGAAGCAACATCTGCCTCTACAGATAAATGAGACTGCCATAATTTATTTTATTCCATACAAGTAATTCAAAACATCACAATCAAGGATAAATAAAAAAAAAGTTTGTTTCGTTTTTGTTTTAAAGTGTAAACTAATTATCAAACAAAAATCATTTTGGCCATGATAAAGTCAGCGTTAAGGAGACTCATAAAATTGTTAATAATATTGCCGTCCCATAATAACTGTTACATTTAGTGTATGTAAATGTGGATACAAATGTAACAGTTATTATGAGACAGAGATAGAATTATTTTTAGTCTCCCTTGGCTTCAAGTGAATGAGTAACAAACAAACAAAAATATGTAAATGAATTTGGAGATTACAAAAATTGATCAATAGAAGAGGAGACAAGTAAATTAACATAAGCGAGATCAATGATTACCAAGCAAATTACGAGAATGTTGGGGGTGCATGCATGCGTGCGTGCATATATACATACAAATAGGCCCATGAGTGCATCTGTGCATGCATATACACATGCAGATAGGTCTGTATGTGTGTGTGTACAGGCGTGTGTGTGTGTGTGTGTGCATGTATGCACATGCAGATATTTCTGTGTGCAAATATCTATATACATACATATATGATAGTGCATGCATATGTATACACACGCAGATATGACTGTGAATACATATACACATGCAGATATGACTGTGCATACATATACACATGCAGATGTGTGTGTGTGCGCGCTTGCATATTCTCAGGCAGATGCGTCCCTGTGCATTTATATCTAAGGGGAGGTCAATAAATCAGTCGTTTCATGTTTAGTTGAATTTTTCATCTGAAATTTCAGCTGTATAATGTTCGATAGTGTTATGGCTGACAACATAGAAATTAAAATCAGCAAACCGAATTCAAATTCCAGGTTAGACTGTTGCATTCTATTTTGCACCAGTGCTTTTGTAAAAGGGCATGAATTCATCTCTTCTCCTCCTAGCTATAGATTAAATAGTAATGTTATACTGGGCACTCTTGTTAGCAACTAGTCTATGAGATGAAAACCACTGTCTAACCCATGAAGATTAATAGATTGGTTATAGATTATCAACATTTTGTAGGTTTCTAACCTAATGGAGAAAGTAACGGTACATCAGTCAACTATCAGTTCCAAGAATGCGCATGGTAATTCAAAGATAACAACGAAAAAGAATATGTAGAGAGTCATGATTGCCTACATCTCAAAGGGACATGACATTTAAAAAAAAAAGAAGTTATACAATTAATATTCACTACTATAGTAAATGCATTATCAAGGAAGGAGACTATGTTGAAAAAGATGTAGTGTAAAATAAAATATTTCTCCATCATCTAATTAGATATATTGCTGTACATACAGAAACAGCCCTCTTTTTCTCTACTCTGCTGGAACAAATACTTCCAGATTTATGTTATCAATATTTTAACTGTCTAGGCTAATGTTTCTCAAATGGTGTTCCTCAAAACTCTAGGGTTTTGCAAAAGGTCGCTAGAGGTTGATCACTGATGAATAGGCTAAATTGTTTGAATAATTTTTGTTTATTTTTATATTCATAATTTTACTATACACATTGAAAAACCTTGGTTATTACGATAAAAGCTTCAACCTCAAATTTTAGTCATATGGAATGTATTTAGCAATGTCTATGTGGCAATTTATGGAATTTTTATGCAGGGGTGCCTGGAGACATGAAAGCTATTTCAAGGGTTCCACACATCTCTGCATTTCACATGTGAAGAAACTCTTCATCTTTTACTGCTTTTTTTTTTTTTTTAATCATATCACCCCGAGCAAGGTGGTAACGCCACTGATGTACAGGGGGCTATGTAGGAGTGAAAAGATTGGAAAAGAGAAAGCCGGAAACCACATCCTAAACAAGGAACAAGGGATGAGCCTCTTCACCTGTTCAATAGACGTGGGTGGAGTGTGAACCGGGCGATAGTTTAGTCTATCTACTCCAATTGAAAAAAAAAGAAAAGAGTGAAAAGATTGGAAAAGAGAAAGCCGGAAACCACATCCTAAACAAGGAACAAGGGATGAGCCTCTTCACCTGTTCAATAGACGTGGGTGAAGTGTGAACCGGGCGATTGCTTTTGATTGTAATCATTTCTATGTGTGTATGAAACAAGAGACAATCTTAGTTGTACTGGAAGAGATAAGGGATAGAATGAGAAGACACAGGCAAAAGGTGTGAGAAAAGCAGAAGTATACAATAAGGGATAATTTTAGTTGAATTTGAAGGGATAATCTTAGTTGCTAACTAGCAGTATAGCCCGGCGTTGCTCAGGTGTAATGAAAGCTTTAAAACTAATCCATGGTCCTGGAGCTCAGACTCAGCCTAAAGAATATTTGTGTGAAGTTTAGTGAGAATCTGATAAAAATTGTGGATTTGTATAAAGGACATACAGACAGATAAACAGACACACACACAAACATCTTGCCTTTTATATATATATATATATATTATTGATTTTCTGCACTATTGTAAGAACTGCAACCTTGAAACTTCTGAATATCGTTTCTTATGTCTTTGTCTATGAGTGTATCAAATTTGATTAAAATCAAACCACTCCTTCTATAACCTGATTTTTTCGATATTTATCAGGGGTACCTTGACCCAAAACCTAACTAAGAACACTCGCAGACGCTTAAAGTACAAATGTGTAAATTTTCAAGAAAATTGGTTCAGCCGTTTCAGTAACGGTATAGGTAACGGACACACACACACAGACAAAGTTCTATTTATAAATAAGTTTAGATAGATATCCATGCATGACAGGTTTGCTGATGTTGATTTATCAGTAAGTGAATCTATAATTTGTAATTAGTAGCTGAATTGCTGTAGTTATAATTTGCCATACAGAGTAAATTAGAAATGGTTTAATAGAAGAATCTAACAGTTATTGTAGTGGATTTTACAAGTGAGTGAATGTATACCTGATACTAGTTGGAATGGAAACGAGCTTGTGAAAAACTTAGCTAGCCAAGATAGGTGATTTGGGATTTTGCAAGCATACCAGAAGCATCCTGAAGTCAAGTTTTTCTTATGAGTAGTTTATGAAACGAAACCCCCACCTTTTTTTAAAATCATTTCACCCCAAGCAAGACGGGTCTGCCACTAGTGTGCAGGGGATTACAGCAAAAGAAAAGACTAGGTACAGGGAGTATTGAAGAAACGCTAAAAGATGAACAGGATTCAAGAAGACACAAGATGGCAATTTACACTGCATTTCAATTTTTGGAGATTGTAGCAAGTAAAGGGAAGGGAGTTCCACAGACTGGAAGTACAAGAAAAGAAACTGTTTGAGTAGAAGTAGTAGTTACATTTAACTATTTCAATGGTTAAAATGTGGAACTTAGATACCCAATCTAGTAGCACAATTAAATTCGCATAGATGGGGCATGTGAAAAAACCTCATCAAAGCAGAGAAAAGACAGAGCGAAGCCACTATATTATAATTTATTTAAACAAGCACCTGGAATTGTTTGGGTTTGAACTCTTGATTTAACAGGATTTTAACTATTGGGATTAGATGAAGCAAAGAATATCTTCCTACTAGATAAATAGCAATTAAGTTGAAACAACTGGCCTATGTTTGGTCAGATTCTGGCCATGAAGGAATGTTACTAATTTTTTAGTAACAATAACTTGTAAAATCCATACTAGCATTGTCTAATTTTCACAGGTCTAGTTCAGATTCATATATATATATATATATATATATATATATATTTTTTACAATTTTTTTTTTTTTTTTTTTTTTTTTTTTTTAACCATATCATCCCAAGCAAGGCAGTAACGCCACTGAAGCACAGGGGGCTACGTAAGAGTGAAAAGTTTGGAAAAGAGAAAGCCAGAAACCACATCCTAAACAGGGAACAAGGGATGAGCCTCTTAACCTGTTCAATAGACATGGGTGGAGTGTGAACCGGGTGATCTTTCTTAAAATAAAAATCCACAACATCAAAAGCTCTATTTTTTTTTTTTTTTATCTTTTCAGCCCAAGTAAAGTGATAATGCCACTAAGATGCATGGAGGCGGGGGTGTACTGAGAGTGGAAGATAATGAGAAAGCTTCAGAAGGAACTAGAAACCCAATCCTAAACAGGAAACAATAGACAGGGAAGGAGTGTGAACTATTTGAGCATTTCATCAGAGCTAAAGATAAAAACCATTTCATTTACAACAGAGGGTCATATATAATTATTGATAACAAATGAAGAGCCTGCTTTTTGTCCTTTGTACACTGTCTACATGTGAATTTCTATACACATTATGTATATTTCTATATTGTGCAGGAGTGACTTATATGTCATTGTACCATTTAATGTACACACACACACACACACACACAGAATTTAGAATGACATTGAAATAATAAATTCTCTTCACACTCAGTCTGGGCAACCTGTACATAATCTTTGAACCCAAAAAAATAAAAAATAAAAATAAAAATAGGTGATTATAAGATTTTGATTAACTTTTTTTTGCAATTATTTGATAATAAAATTATATTTTTTTTCATTTCTTGAATTTTGTAGAAACAGTTGTTAGAGATGAAACTAAATTAGAATACAAACATTTTGAGTGAAACAGAAATGGACATGTGTTACAAAAGACAATTTCCCTGACTGGCAACAACCTCTAAAGTAAGAGGAAAATAGTATCATACAAAATTTTTAACCTTTCTGTTTAAACTGAATATATTTTCTAATAAATGTATCTTAAATGAACAAAATTTAGATTTGCAATTTGACCATTTTATTCTTGTCAGCAAAGTGACAGCTACCAAACCAATATTTATAATAATAATAATAATAATAATAATAAAACTATTTATCAGTAATTCTCATATTAATTTCAAACTAAGAACAATCCTTTTCTTCATTTATTTTCTATGCATTTCTATAGTAAAAGAAATATTTACAACGAATAAATAATAATTATAGTAAAAATGGTTTGGTGTTTCTGCATAATGAACTCATTGCTGCATTTCTTTAAAAAAAATAACCCCATTCTCACTGAGTAGAACACGGATTAATTGCTGATCACTAGCCTTTTCTTCTTTTCGTACAGTAAGGAGTGATCCTTTCCCGAAGAGACTTGAGGCGATAAGTGAATTAAGTGATAAGGTTTAGTGTGACCGGGAATTAAACTTCTAAAAGAAAAAAGTGAATTGAGAAAGAAACCTAATTAATAATGTTAATTAGTTACGATCGGATCATCATAAATTAAATGATATCTGCCAGGAATAGGCTGAGTGTTAACGGTAGGGTCTGAACCGGTGCTTCACCCCCAACTCTTCTTCTTGCCTAAACGCGGTGACAAATAGGGTTGCACTGATTATTATCGAATTAATACCGATTAATCGGCCTAAAATATATAAAATCAGCCGATTAATTCTTTTTATTAATGATTTAATGCAGGGGCGGATTCTTCATCAGAATTATTTTTAAAAAAAACCTTAGTGTTTTCCCAGTCTTAAAGTTGAGCCTTTTTTTTTATGTCATTTTTTTTAGAGCATGGGTGAAGAAAGAAAAAAAAAAAGACACAATTGAATTAGGATGTTAAAAATTAAACGGTTTTTGTTTTTAGTCTACTGCACGCGAATCAATGTCGCTAGCCTACAAAGTTAGATTAATTTATTAGGCAAAAATAAATATTCTTTTTTTATAGACCCCAAGCAGTTTCTTATCTTAGAATATCACAAAAGAGAAGGTCCGAGTGGTTTCCTTGCCTTGGATGAAAATGCGGATTGTCGGGGGGTAGAAAAACTCAGAATGTTTAACTAACTTGACCCGATTGTAATGGAGCAATTTAAAAACAAATTGAAGGTAAATGGCACCAGTTGTTTGTTTGCTTTTTAAAACACTTTCAAAATAAAAGTGATCTTCCAAAAGGGGCGGGTTTTTTTTGTTTTTTTTTAGTTCGACCCAAGAAATACGTTTCATTTTTAGCTAAACAGAAAAAAAATGACATTGGGGTCGTCAAGAAATAAAATGACACTGGGGTCGTCATCAACAACAGTAAGACACTGAGAAAGAAAACAAAATAAAAGTCCCACGCCTCGATTATTATTCCTTCTTTCAATATTTCCCTCTCTAGAAAAAATAAAAATTGAACATTTTTTCCCTTATTTTCTTTTGATTAGTAAATATCGGTGTTACATTATTAAAAGGGATTTAAAGATTGAAAATTTTATTTTTCTAATCTTTTTACGCAAATTAAAATGGATTTTATGTGGGAAAATGCATTTAAAAATTTATATAAATTTTAATAGCATTCTTTCCTTCGAAATTTATTTATTTATTTTAACAAAATTTGAGTCTTGCCTTGGAAATTTTTTCTTCAAATGTTTTTAACTTGATGACATAGAGATAAAAAATAAATAAATAAAAAGTAGTTTTTAATTTTTTTATTCATTCATTCAAACAAACATTTTAGACGAACGTAAATATCGCGGCTTGTAAGTAAATAAAACTAAAAGCGGAATTTTTTGTTCAAATGACACGGGTAAAATATTGAGGACCTTTTTTCTTTCATTTGTTAAAATTTATTTTTAAAAATAAAGATATTTCCTCAGTATAAATTTTTTTTTTAAATAAAAAATAGGTATTTCTCTTTAAAAACATGGCGATAAACTTTAAAACGAAGAAAAATTTCAATTTAAATATATAGTCTTTTCATTTTTTTTTTTATCTTGGCCTGACATTAACGCCTGGATAATATAAATTTGTAAAAAAAAAAGAAAATAGGGAAAAATCTTTAAAAGTTTTTAAATATTGTTTGTTTATGTCCACACTCCACAATCGATATACGTCATGAAATCAATGGTTGTCAACAGAACAAAAAAATGAAGCTATTTTTTAATCTTCTAAAAATAAATGATCTGCATTAGAAATTTGTTTGAGAAAAATATAATTTAATAATGAAACATTTACTGAGTTCTTGCTTTTAAAATATGACGCAAAGTACGGAAATCAGTTAACTCTATTTTCTCGTTGGCTCATCTGACAAGCAACAACTACCATCGCTAATTATTATGTGATTGTCATTCATTCGATAAAGTATGGAAGACCAAAAGGGATGTTCAAAACAAGTCTGTATCTGATGAAAACCTGATGCACAAATCATTTATAGATGCAACTATCGCGAAGTAATAAATTTAGATGCCCTTCCCAAAACAAACGATACCCAAGGTTTAAAATGAATTTTAAAAAATTAAAAATATTGAAGCTTTTTAGTTTTTAATTTCATGCTGAGAATTTAAATTTTTAATATTTCCAACAAGCAAAATACTTTTAATTTAAATTTTTCCAAGTGAAAATAATAAAAATAAATAAATAAAATTCAATTATCATTAAAAGTAGTTGTTTTTTTGTTTTTTTTTAAGAATTTGCTCGGTTATTAACCCCCCCCCCCCCCAAAAAAAAAATTATTTTAATGAGGATGTTTTAGAAGGCATCCAATACCAATAATAATACAAAAATTTAAAACATTAAAGGCATTTTTTATCAACAAACGAAAATCTGTTAAAACTATCTCTTTTCCTGTTTGAACCGAAAAGTCTACACAATATATTAAAAATAAAAGATATTTTAGTTTTATTTCAGTTTTCCATTTTTTAAATCTTAATTGAGTAACAGAAAGAAAAGGGCTAAAAACTAGTTTCAACTGGTTTAAACCCCAGTGATTTATCTTTAAAGAAGAAGTAAAAAAAAAAAAAAAAAGGAAATATTTTCTGGGTCCTCAGGGATAAAAATTCCCAAAAGTTGGAAGTTGACTGACTCATAAAAGTAAAAAACATGCTTCTAGAATCACCCCCCCCCCCAAAAAAAAATTATTCATTTTATACAAAATTAAATTAAGTTGCAAAGTCTTTATCAACTTGTTTGGGGAGATTTTTTTAAAAGATGTTATATTGGGTTGTCCGGAAAGTTCATACCGATTTTTTAAGGAAAATTAAAACACAAAAAATTATGTCACTGTTCATAAATACATTTTTGGTGATTAAAGGAGCTCTTCAGTGATGTCCTGCCTTCATTGCCGATTTCGGGATTTTAAACATCATATCGGCTCCGGCAGTAACCCTGACTTTCGGTCCAGGAGTACCAAGCCGGCTCCTTACTTTTGTGCTACTTGTTTAGGATTTATTTTCGGGGGTAGAATTCGCACTTTTTATTGTTAATTCTAGCCAATGGGAAGAGTTCATTTTCCCGCCCTCGCCTATTTAATAACAAAATCCGAGTTGCACCCATTCGCGGCTACTCTTTCTGGTATGTTCGTCCATTTTTCTTTCTTCACTAAATTTACCCCTATACTTTGAACTGCTAATACTAATTATACTTTCTTACCATAAATTTTTAAACGAAATTTTACTATTCAACTGGTCTATAATTAGCTATACCCTTCTCGAAAATTTATCGAAGCTACCTATTCATCAACGATTACCTAATTCAATTCCATTTCTGAAAATTAAATCTAAATGACTTATATACCAGTCACCTTTTGCTATTCTTTGAAACCCTCTAACTATATAGATTTCTGCTAAAATAACTATTTTATTCCTCGGGGGGGGGGGGATAAATTCGTTTAAAATTTCTTACTCTCTGAATATCTTCCATACTAATTCATACTCTTACTTTTACTATCCCTCCTTCAGGCAGACTCTCACACATACCCATTCACGCCTACATTCTGGTCTTTAAACAAAAATACAGCTGACTACTGATCGGACGAATCTAACTAAATGCTTATGAAACAATTTTGTTAACGAATGATAAATTGATACCTCCTATCTAGGCCTACTTACTGCTAGTCTTCGAAATAAAATTAAGAAATTCTTCTGTATCCTACTTGGGTTATGAGAAGAAACCTATAAACGTGTCTTCTCCATTTTGATTAAAATATCGAATGATGTCCCTCTCCCCCACTTGATTGTTATCTCCAAATTCTATTAAGGACTAGTCATTTTTCCTAGTTGCATTGTTGCTATCTGTGAACAACCCCCTCCTTTTTCTAGGTTGGGATTATATCATTTATGCTTGACCGCTAGTAAAAATACTCTATAGTAATTCTATGGATCGGTTTATTTCATAGGTTTCCTTCTCTTCCATGTCTCAGATCTTTTAAACCAGATCCACTTAAAAGCAGCTAGAACTTTGTTGGTAAATGTTTCTAATTACTTTCACTTTCACTTCTCCCACTATTCCTATCTTCACAAAGGATTTCGCTAATGATTGTTCAGCGAAGCCTCAGCATCCCACTTCTATTGGGTCATACTTAATTTTCCATGATCCTCAATGACATTGTTCAACCAGCTCATGATATTTCGTTCTTTTCCTCTCATTCGCCAAGGCCATATGCTCCTCCCATGGCACAGAGAGCTCACAAATAATACAAATCTTCGTGCTGTTGGAATATAGCACCAGGTCTGGTCTAAGTGTTGTCTCCGCTATGTGTCTTGGGAACTTTAACTGAGTTCTTAACAAAAGAGATCAGCGTTCGTCTCCCTCTTGGTTGGTATTTACTCTTCCTCAACACTTCTTCTGACTTTCTATTGCCTTAAGGACTTGGTCGTGATGGCAATGATACTGACTATCCCCCAAGGCTTTGGGGCAACTGCTAAGGATGTACTGTAGTGTGGCCCATTTCCCACATAGCTGGCAATTTGGGGTTTCAGTTTTTCCCCATATATATATATATATATATATATATATATATATATAAAGTAGATGGGCTGGGCAATACGTCGTATGCTGACTGAATCAGGAACTTTACTTCACTGAAATTTGTCCGTCAGCAGTCCTACCACCTGACCTTCCTCTCAACACCTTCCCATCTTGTTGTGTCTTGTCTCTTCTATCTCTGCTTACACATTCGTCTTGGATTATTTGACGCCTCTCTTTACCCTTAGCCTTGCTGATCTGAGGGCTGGAGAAATAACCCAGTCCCACTCTGCTTCTAGCAATTGTGCCTAGTATCTTATATCTGACTCTTTCCTCCACTACCCTCAATTCTTCCTCTACACTCCATTTCCTGCCAGATCTTGTTTGGATACCTGCTGCTGCCACTTTAGGGTCTCTGGATTCTCTATATTGCAGTTGTTCTCTTATCTTTAATACTTTGTATTCCTCAATGAGACTTCTAAATGGCAGCTGGAGTGTATTGTTCTTCCCGTAGAGAGCTGCACTGCTCAGACATTTCAGCACACCTAGCCATCTTCTCAATTGACTGCTGATTGTTTTCTCCACGGGGGTCATTGGAAACTCATACTGAAGTAATGGCCATAACATTCGGGGTAAAACTGCATGTTGGAATAGCCATGTTTTAAAACACCCCGGCAGTCCCGATTTATCGATCTCGTTCAACCACTCTGTTATATTTATTATCATTTGTTGGATTATCACTGTATCCTTCAGGCTGCTATCAAAGGTCTTGCCAAGGCTTCTCATGAGCTTTTCATTCAGTGTTGGAATCGGCTCTTCTGCAATTTTAAAATGGACCCTCTTTATTATCTTGCCTTTACTTAAGACGAGGGATCTGGACTTTGCAGGTTTAAATTTCATTCTCACCCATTTGATGTTCTCTTCTAAGCCTTTCAATATTCACCTGGCTCCCATGACTGATGTTGTTGTCACTGTTAAGTCATCCATGTAGGCCCTTATCGGGGGCTGATGGACTCCTGACTTAGTGGGCCTCTGCATTCGACTTCGGCTGCTTTTGTCAACATATTCATAGCTAGCAAAAACAGAACTGCTGACATTGTGAACCTGGTCATGATGCCTTTCTCCAGTGTATGCCATTCTGAAAAGTTCTTTGATAGCACTCTCGCCTGGAAGTTGGTGTAATAATCTCTTATGAGCTCACTCTCTGTGGAACATGATGTCTTTCTAGAACCTCACTCACCAGTTTATGTGGCACGGAACCATAAGTGTTCGCAAGGTCTAGCCACAAAACTGTCAAGTTGCTCTTACTTCCTTTTACTTCTCTTAGGCGTTGAGATAGGATTCCTCTATATTTCGAGCACCCTGGCATTCCTGGAATCCCACCTTTCTGGACTGATTTATCAATGTATTGATTCTGTAACACATAATTCAGGATTAATCTTGATAATATCCCGAAAAAGATCTTGCTTTCGGTATTTAAAAGTGATATCCTAAACTGGTCCAGTGTCTTAGATCCTTTTTCCTTAGGTATCCATATTCCTTCTGCAAATCTCCATTGTTTTTTTTTTTTAAAATCATCTCACCCCAAGCAAGGCATTCCACTGCCACTATTGCGCATGGGGCTACATAGGGGAATGTAAAGAGAAGGAGTGGTTAGACATAGGGAATGTCAGGAGGAAGGTGACAGATGAGTAAGGATACCAAGGATGAGGGTTGGGCAGATGGGAAGAGTGTTTGATAGAATGGGAGCAGGTTAGTGTGTTAGGAGGTGTCTGTTGACCTTACATTTAAACTCCTGGAGATTGTAGCCGTCGAGGAAGCAATCGTTTGGAAGAGAATTCCACAGTCAGGAAGTGCGAGGAAAGAAACTGTTGGAATAGAAGTTACGGCTGCATTTTATCGGTTTCACTGTAAAAGGGTGGGATCTAGTTGCTAATCTAGTATCTCGTTCAAATACGTATTTAGGGGGCACTAGTGATCTAAGTTCATCGGAGCAGAAGCCGTGAAAGTATTTATAGAAGAGACACAGGGAAGCCACGTCGCGCCGATGGGAGAGAGACTGCAGGCGGTCTGCCAAGTCAGTATCTATCACATTACAGACCCTCCTCTGAACCTTATCGAGAAGTCCGAGGAGAACAGCAGGGGCACCCAACCAGATATGGCAGCAGTATTCAATGCACGGGCAGATGGTAGATTTATAAATGTGCAGGATAGATTCAGACAGAAAAAACTTCCGGGCCCTACACAGAGAACCGACTTTCATAGCAGCGGATTGTTCCACTACTTTGCCTTTCCTCCAGATAACTCTTAGTATCTTCCATAGTCTCTTTAGTATTCTGCAGCACCTCTTGTAAACGATATATGGTACTTTGTTTGGCCCATATATTTGAGTTAGTTCTCGAAGATTTCACCACTTCTTGCATGTCATTCCAGGTTGGCATTGCTAAATTAAATGGAACTTCTGGTAGCTTTTGTGTGACTAGACAGTTATTCATTCCGAGTTATTGGTTCATATTCGGGTCGTTCATAGAAGAACTGAGGTAGTCATTTAGTTCTTCCTCCATTGCTTCCAACTGACCATTTTGTTTCTCCCCAAGTAAAGTCTTCACAAAGCCAAAGGGGTTAGCAAAAAAAAAAAAAAAAAAACTAGCACGTTTCCTTGCTCTCTCTTTCCTTCTTTTTCTGTGCCATTCTGCACACCTGACTGTTTTCAGTTTCTCTCTAAGTTCCTCAAGTGGTTGGCTTTCTTCTGTTCCTTTTGCTCTTCTATAGGCTTTCTTGAGATTTCTTAATTCTTTCCTTAGTTCTTCTATTTTCTTAGCCCTAAAGTTGTTAATAAAGGGCTTCATTGCCTTTTTTAGTATCCTTATAGCCAAATCTCTCAGACACTATGCTTGTTATTATAAACTTCAGTTGGTGCTCCACACCCCCTTGTCTAGCTGACTGTAAAATCCCACAAATGTTGGTATCGAATCTCTGCCATGCCTCCTTGTTGTTTGCTAGAAACCATTTTATTTTCCTTCTGGATTCCATGCCCTGATTCTGGAAAATTGAAGCTTGGAGAGACTGGACTCTGTCGAGTGATTCCTGTTCTGGCTCCTCTTCTCTAAATATATATTCAACTAAATATGAACCATTTTGTTGTGCATCCTTTTGCCATTTTTCCTTCAATTTAAAGATTACATCTTTCCAGAACTTCGGTGGTTTCTTGGCAAAGAACTCATTAAGGTTGTTTTCAATGTCATCCAAAGAATTAAAATTTTTACCATTGAGATTATTTTGCACGAAACTGAATAAATGAAAATCCAAAGGAGCAATGACTAGTGAAGATGGTATATGGGGTAACACATCCCAGCCAAGCTGCAACAATTTTGCTAGGATGCAAAAAAAAAAAAAAAAAAATGAAGTTGGGCATTTTCCTGATGAAAAACAATACCTTCCCTGTTTACCAGTTCTGGGCGTTGTTCTTGAATTGCCTTTAATTCATCCTATTGCAAGCAGTACTTTTCAGAATCAAATGACTGGCTGCTTGTCAGAACCTCATAGTAAAAGGATTCCTTTCCAGTCTCACCAGATGCACAGCATGGCCTTCTTAGGATGAAGCCCTGTCGTTGGAGTGACTAAAGTTGACTCATATTGCCTATCCCGGGATCTTTTTCACTGAACATTGTTGTAAACGATCCATTTCCAAACACCCATCACAAGTTGTTTTAAAAAGAGTGAATTTTCATTGTGTTTATATGGCAAATCATAAGATAGAAATGTGATTTAAAAGATTCTTTTTCACTCAGAACATGTGGTACCCAAACATTGTAACAATTTGAGTACCCAAGCTTCACTAAGTGCTCATGGATGGCAGATTTTGATAAATTTAGTTTTTCTGCCAATTTCCATGTTGTGTAATGCAGGTTATTCGTAATTAATGTCTTAATTTGGTTGTCATCTGTAGTGTATGGTAGGGGGTCTGCCTGAGCGTTCTTCATCAATAAGGCTACAATCACCAACTCTAAAAGTAGCAAACCATTTCTGTACAGTTCTGTCAGCTAAAGCACCTTCACCATACACAGCACATATTTCATTTTGCTGCTTGTGAGACATTTTTGCCTTTACAGTAATAAAAAGCATCAGAGACTAAAATGTACCTTACAAGCTTCCATTTTCATACAGATGCAAAACTGCCATGAATTAAATTTTTAACTTTTTTTTCATCAAGAGAGTTTAAAGCATGCTTTAATGTGTTGGAACATGAATGACTAAAAATCAGCAAGAATTTTCCAGACAACCCAATAGATTTAAAATATAAATATTTTGTACCTTATTTTAATGAGTTAATTGTATTTACAAGCATAAACAACACCTTAAAAAAAGTAGATTTCATGAAATAATTTTTACATCACATTTTTTTCTGCTATCATTCTTCCTTTGAATGATACCATGATTACAATAAAAGTTAATTTTATCTAAGTTTGATGTTTTTGTTTTATTGACACAGGTCACCCAACTCGAAAAAAATCTATGGTGGTGCCTACTGAAATATATCAGTTATTTTATATTCTTGTAACTTTTTAAATTGATATTTAGATACTACTAACTGCTACAATTTTAAGAAATACTGACAACATAAAACATTCTTTTTAATATTACTACAAAATTCTCTAGAAGCACATTGTACAAAACTTGAATGCAAATACTACACCAATAGCTAATAATTT
Organism: Ascarosepion bandense; assembly: GCA_037127315.1. NCBI lineage: Eukaryota > Metazoa > Mollusca > Cephalopoda > Sepiida > Sepiidae > Ascarosepion > Ascarosepion bandense. Next base: position 1,290,108 of record JBBBDQ010000328.1, on the reverse strand, counting down.
TTTTTTTCATCTAATAGTAATTGACATTCAGATTCATTTTTGTTATTACCATAACATTTTGTCCATTATGCCTTCCAGCTTTCTTCAAGACTGTCAATCCGGGTAACCTTCAAGGAGTGCTAGATTTACATATGGTCTAGTAAAATCTACTTCAACATTATGTTTTTTTTTATAGCATGTCAACCTTATTATGTTATTTAATGCCTATAAGATTTTTAAACAAGTTCGTAGTATTGCTGGTAATATTTTTTTCCTTCAAAAATGTTTTGATGGTAATATTTTTCTCTCTCAAAACGTATTGCTAGAATTTTCACTATAAAAGTATTTTTAATCTTTCATAGTAATTTGACCTTACAAGTGCTACCATCCTGAGTCAGGGTGAACCTGGGAACAACAGAAATTAAAAGGTGATTCCATGTTCCTCACAATCTCCTAATCACAGGCCTTGCTGTTAGGTCAACTCTATACATCTAATGTCTCTACATAAACTTTGAAATTTTATTCACTATTTATTTATTTTTACTCAATAGTAGATAGGTTTGCCTATCTAATTCACCCTCCTTCCCAGTCTTATAAAACAGGAGTAGAGGTGTATTCCTTTTACCTGTTTAGGATTGGTTTTCCAGTTCTTTCTAAAATCTTTGCATTCCTTTTCATTCACAGTAGCCCATTGTGTCTTAGTGGCATTGTTGCCTTTTTTATGTGTATAAATTTATATGTTAAGGGGTAATTTATATGGATAAGAGGGGAAGATAACAGTTAACTCTAGACTTGAACAGGTCAAGATTGTAGTGATCAGGGTAACATCCTCTTGGTTGTTTGTTCCAAAGGGCCATGGTTCAGGGGAGGAAGCTGTATAGTAGAACTTGCTTCTCGCCAATGGAATACAGTGGTTTGCTACTGTGTAAGTGGCATGATGAGTCCTAACCATGCAGGTCAAACCGTTTTTTTTTTTTTAAAATCATTTCATCCCAAGCAAGGCAGGACCACCACTGGTGTGCAAGGGTGTTACAGTGAAAAAAAATAAAACAAGGTACAGTGGATGTCAAAGAAAGGATAAGAGAAGGATGGGAATCAAGGATATAGAGGATGGCAATTGATGTTGCATTTAAACTTTTGGAGATTGTAGCTATCAGGGGAGCAAGCAAACAGTAGGGAGTTCCACAAATGGTAAGCGCAAGAAAAGAAACTGATAGAGTAGAAGAAACGGTTATTGTTAACTATTTCAATGGTAAAAGAATGGGACCTTAATGCCAATCTAGTAACCCATGTGAATACATGTGATCAGGGCACCAGGAAAAGAAACTCATCAGAGCAGTTGCCATGAAAATACATGTTGAAAAGATAGAGGGAAGCCACATCACATCAGTGAGAAAGTGACTGAAGCCAGGTCAGGATCAGTTATATTACAGATCCTCCTTTGTTGAGAACCTCAAGATGAATAGCAGAAGCACCTGATCAGATATGGCAGCAAACAAATTATATATAAATGTGAAAAATGGATTCTGATGAAAAAGACTTCCTGGCTCGACACACTGACACAATATTCAGTTGGTAACCAACCTACCACAGAAAGTAATGGCAACCTACTGTGGGAAAATCTTCTGCTCAGTCAGTCATGTCTTGAAAAAGACAAGATTGCCCAAGCATATATCATGTATAGCAGTAGATGATTCTATCTGAAGTCACTTGGGAGAGTGAAGCCAAGAAGCTTGCAGTATGTTATTCTCTAGGAGACTAGCATCATCCATTCTGATGATAGGTAGGAAAGTTTCTCTATCGTGGTTAAAGGAGAGAAGCTTCATTTTGGCCTGGACAACTTGCACATAGCTGCATTTTATATCTTCCAGAACTCTCTTACAGTGAAAGCTTCTTTGTGTGTTTTGTGTGTTCCATCACTATTTAACAAACATTTACTTCAGTTCCCCCGCCACTAATTGCTTAATTTTAGATATGCTTTGCTATCAATGCTAGAACTAAGTTTTACCATCCCAATGTTTCAGTTGGTAGTAGGGTATTTGCATATAAATCAATGCAACAAATTCAACTGAAAGCTGAGTTTGAATTGCAGTTGAACTTGTTGCATTCACTTACACACAAATATCACTGGGAAAGGTATGAATCCATCACTTTCCCTCCAACTATGGGTTAAATAGCAGGATAGAGGTTTCTGTAGCCTTGGTTGGCAACCAACCTACCACAGAAAGTAATGGCAACCTACTGTGGGAAAATCTTCGGCCCAGTCAGTCATGTCTTTTTCAAGACATGATTGCCCAAACATGTATCATGTACAGCAATTAACTGAGTAGACATCAGAACATACTAAGTTATAACTTAATATCAATTCCTTCATATTTTATGTGCTATTTTTCCTCCCCACTCAAATGAGGGTAGGAGATGCACATGCACCTCAAAGCAACCTTTGTCACTCCCCTACACACACACCTCTCCTCCAAATGGGTCTTTCTCTTCGTCCTCAGGTATATAAGCGAGCTTGCCTTAGGACCCTTGGTCTCTAGCAGGTGTGATGTTTCAGACCCAAGAAGAAATGCTGCCTGACCTGTAGGCAGATGAGATACATGCACTCGGAGTATCACACCTGAATCTTCCTGGATTGTTTACCCCTCATTAAGGATGCTGGAGGCAAGCGTTTTCTAGGTTTGGCATTTTCCACCTGGTAACCAGCGATCCAAACCTTCAAGTAACTTCAAAGGAGGCTATCCTATCAGCAGTTGTATAACATTGGGTCTATTATACTGCCAGTTTGTGAATGGTTTCTGGACCATGCAGTAGTCTTCGATGGGGCCTCTTGATGTGATGATAAGAGGCACTGTTATGGTAGTATCTCCCGGCAAGTCAATCCGGGTTATTTATGTGTGCATCTCCAATGGGTGCCTGTGTCACAACCAAACCAGCTAAAACAATGTTTACACACAGTTCCTCATCTACCCTTTGTAATCCTTGCAATTTTCTGGTTTCCTTGAAAGTTTACGTCCACACTATACCCTGAAATGTTATTCTCCAATTAAATCTTGGCGTCTTCAAATCTAGAGTTTGCCATTATTTGGTGAACCAAAATAAATAAAAATAAAAAAAAATTAATATTATTCTAATATTCTAAGAATTATTTTTTGATTCTAATTCTTTACTTTCTTTTTCAGTTCCACTTAAGCATTTTAATGAATGCTGCCAAGAAATATTTGTCATTTGCTCTAAATTTAAATAATACAAAATCCTGATGGTGCCATGCATTGTATGGAAATACTTTAAAGTAGACAAAGATAACAAAACTATTTGCAAATGCACTTTATGCAATATTTCAATATCAAGAGGAGGAAAAACGGCCAAAACCTTCACAACATCTAATATGATGAACCATCTTAAAAAGTTTAATCTTGTGGAAATGGGAAAAAATATGGATAACGTAAATCGGAAGAATGCAGAAGCCAGCTGTTCACTAGCAACTGTCCATTGCACAGAGTTTGCTACCGAAACGCAAGCAATATTTGCAAAGAAGATAATGTGGGATACAAATGAACATCAGTCGAAAGACGTTCATTATTTGATAGGAGAGATGATAGCTGCCAATCTGCAGCCATATTCTGTTGTATCTAATCTAGGATTCCAAAGGTTACTCAAAAAGATTGCTCCGAATTACAGTATTCCAAGTGAAAAATACTTTTCTGAATACATTGTTCCAGGTATATTCCAAAGAGTGCGAACAAAAATACAGGAATCTGTTGATAATGCCAAGTATATTTCTTTAACTACCAGCATTTTGACAGCTACTGTAAATAATTCTCCATTTTTTTACTGTCACAGGCCACTGGCTGACAGATCAATTTGAGCAAGAAAGAGCCATATTGAAAATCATCCCTTTTGAAGGCTCTCACACAGACACACAGATCAGTGAAGAGCTAAACAAAGTTCTTGAAAATTATAAACTGACAAACAAAGTTTTCTTAGTTTTGCAAGATTCTGGGACAAATATGGTAGATGGCATGAGGAACGGCAGCTTGGAGTCGCTATCTTGCTTTCTTCACACTTCAACTTTTGTTAAGCGAATCAATATTTGCTCAACAATCGGTAAGGAGTATCATCATGACCAGTAGAGAGATTGACAGGCATTTCAATCATTCTGACTCAGCAGTAGACAAATTGATGCAATTACAGAATCAGCTTCGTTTAAAGAAACAGAAGTTAATGTCTAATCAATGGTATTCAACTTACTACATGCTGGAAAAAAACCATTGAACAACAAAAAGCCCTTATTACGTATGCTATAGATACTAAGATCCCCACCTTAAGTTCTTGTCAGCGGAGTCTTGCAGAGAAAATTGTCCAACTTATAAAACCATTTCAAGAAATTGCTGTGGAAGCAAGTAAGAAAGATGCCACTTCTTCAATGATTATCCCTATTATTCAAACCATTAATTTATTTCTATCAAAAGCAAAGGCAAGCAGCATGTTCAATGGAATTCATAGCAGTGGAAGAACTTCAGTCAAGAAGAGATTTTCAGCATACTTAGAAAAGAAGTCGTTGTGCCTGTCTTCTTTACTTGATCCGAGATTCAAAATGAAATTTCAGAAAACAGAAATGGTAGAAAAAATAACGGAATGGATATCGGAAGATTTGAAGGATGCCAATACATTGGACTCTGCAGGGGATCCCAACAAAGACACTACATTCAGTTCCAGGCAGGATCAGCAGCCTGAAAGTGAAGCTTTCACTTTCTCGCATTTATTTGATGAATTAGCTTTTGGTAAGAGAGAAGACGAGGAATTGCAGAGGTCCCAAAGAAAAGAACCAAAAAAGGAACAACCAAGCAGCAATTTCGCTTGTAACAGAGAATTGCAGGAGTATTTAAATTTACCTTTACTACCAAGAAATGACGACCCATTTGTGCGGTGGAAAAATTCCAGAGAAATATTTCCTCTTTTGAGTAAGTTAGTTTTAAAATATTTGAGTTCACCAGCTTCTACAGCAGAAAGTGAAAGGATGTTTAGTACAGGTGGGAATACGTACAAGCCAGCAAGAAATAAGATATGTCCTGAAAATGGAGAGGTGTTAATGTTCTTGCATTATAATTTAAGAGTGCTGAAATTTAATTACTCTCACTAAAGACTTATATAAATTCATTCTATATATAAAATAACTAATGATTTTTTTTTAAGGTCATGGATGAAACGTTAGATGCAATAAACAAATTTTCAGCCATTGTACCTCCTAGCCTTCCCTCTTTTGTACAAATATTTTCATGGCAACTTCTCTGACAAGCTTTTTTCTCCTGGTTCCCCAACCACACGTAATTACACATGCTACTAGATTGGCCTCTAAGTCCCGCCCTTTTACCATTGAAATAGTTAAATGTAACTGCCTCTTCTGCAGTTTCTTTTCTTGCACTTCCCGTTTGTAAAACTCCCACCCATATACTTTATTCCCCTGATACCTACTATCTCCAAAAGTTTAAATGCAATGTCAATTACCATCTTCTATATCTTTGACTCCTATTCACCTCTTATCTTTTATTTGACATCCTCTATACCTTGTTTTTTTGTCTCTCACTGTAACCCCATGTACCAGTTCTACCTTACTTGGGGTAAAATGATTATAAAAAAAATACTACAGGGAATTTTAAATTTAACTATTTAAGTAGGTGTAGACTGTTCTCAATCCCAATGTCTAGGGATATCGTCTAGTTCTTATGTTATTTATTACTATTCAGTTATTGCTTGCCTGTTTCCACAAGTTCACATTGCCTGAGCCAGGGGTTGAACTCACTAAATTCAAACTTGTACTTAGTGGAAACACATGAGTAATAACTGAACATAACATAAGAACTAGACATGAGCAGTGGAATGAGAATAGTCTATCCCTATAGATTAAATAAAGTGTTCAGTCCAGAATTTCCTAGATCAATATACATCTGAGGAAGGCTTTTTTTTTGGGGGGGGGGGGGTACAACAGCTGAAAGTTTGTGATAAAAACAACAAAGATAAGCACTTCCTCGCACTTCCCGACTGTGGAATTCTCTTCCAAACGATTGCTTCCCTGACGGCTACAATCTCCAGGAGTTTAAATGTAAGGTCAATAGACACCTCCTAACACACTAACCTGCTCCCATTCTATCAAACACTCTTCCCATCTGCCCAACCCTCATCCTCGCTATCCTTACTCATCTGTCACCTTCCTCCTGACATTCCCTATGTCTAACCACTCCTTCTCTTTACCTTCCCCTATGTAGCCCCATGCGCAATAGTGGCAGTGGAATGCCTTGCTTGGGGTGAGATGATTAAAAAAAAAAACAATAGTCGAAATGTAAATAATAACTCCTCACCCCAGAATTTCAGACAAAAAAAAAAAGAAAAAAGAAAAGTCTGAAAACCAATTAATGCAGTGGGGAGAAAGATCAGTTAATCAGCAACTGGGCAATGTGACTAATTACCAATCAATTAATTGGTGCAACCCCAGTTGACATAAGTAAAACATAGATAACTTCTATCTTGTCACTAGAAGTTATCTAAGATGCAATCTGTGTTTATTTAAACAGTATTCAACTTACTTCCTAGTAAAAAAAAACAAAAAATAAATTTATGAAAGTTTTAGCTGTTAAAAGAAAATGGTTTTCAAGCAACATATTTAGAACTAGTGGAATTTAAGTCAGTTAAGTGACATATGAAACACTCATGGGCGATCATGTAGACATGACTGACTGAGCAGAAGATTATCTCGCAGTAGGTTGCCATTGCTTTCTGCAGTAGACTCGTTGCCAGCCAAGGCTATAGAACCCAATCTGTCCTGTTATTTAACCCATAACTGGAAGAAAGAGACGGATTAATAATACCTTTGCCAAGAGTATTTGCACGTAAGTGAATGCAATGAATTCGAACTCGGCTCCCAGATTTCTCGTTCCGAGTCGATATCCACTGCACCAAAACGCACATCCAATTTAAGAGTATTTTTGCTTAATATATCATCTTTTAGATAACCATGATGCAATAGCTTTAAAAACATTCAGATGGGTTCCAGAAGAGTTTGAATTGGCTGCTCAGAGAAAGAAGCTGTGTCAGATTATCATCCTGTCACCACAATTGCATGATCAATTTCTGAATGAACACCACTCCTGTCTATCACAGAAACTTATAATAAAACAGACACACAATCCCTATTGAAAAAAAACAACAATGATTTTAAGAGACGATTTGTTACTAGTATAGTATGTGGCCTGGTTTAAATGCATCCTATCTCTGTAAGAATATATTTATAGATATAAATTTATTATGAAACTAATTATTTTTACATTTATTTAACACAGGATACTTCAATTGTGACCAGCAGATCTTTACTTGTTATTAAACATACTAAAACAGCATCCTTTAGCTGAAACAAGCAGTTCCATAACTAGCTGTTACCAGACAGTTAAAATATTTCTTTATAATACACTTTTTAAAGTAGGCCACATACTATACCAGTGACAGAATTTCATAGGCTACATACTGTACCGGCACCTGACATCCTAGCTCTCTGTGAAATTAACCTCAACCCTACAATTCCCTCTTCTAATTTCTCAATTCTGGGATACCTTCCTCTCTTTAAGAAGGCCTAGGTGTTTATGTCAGCGAACATCTCTCTCTGGCTAGGAAATTCTCTCTTGAATCTCCTGTCCACGCCTACATGTGTCTCCATCTCTCTATGCTAACCTCAGTAAGTTATCTCTTTTTCCTTTATTACTCCTCTTCCTCTTCTGACTGCTACATTCTAGATAGTATTTCTGACAATATAGACAAGGCTGTTTCCCTTCACCCATTTGCTAATGTATTTGTTTTTCGTGACTTCAATGCCCATCATTCCAAGTGGCTGAAAAACTGTCACTGATCTTGCTGGAGTCCAAACGCTGAACTTCTCAATCACTCAGTCTCTCACGCAAGTAGTTGATTTCCCCAGTAATCACAACAGACCTGCTTCTCTTTTAGAATTCTTCTTTACTTCTATCCCAGATTCTTGCCCGCCCTGTTGGTGGGGCATCAGAATACGCGGACTGTCCCCCTGCAGAGGGTAAAAGTCTCTCAATGGGGGCACCTGTTGGCCGTGGGTGGCGACCCGTAATATCTGGGGACGGGATCCTAGTGGTTGAGCAGATCATGACCCAGGTGTAAAGTGGTCACAACTCTGTAACACGCCACTTTGGCCCTTACCTGGACTAGACGGGCAGTCGGAGAGGCCCAATTTGATCAATCAGCTGTTCATGTCAAGCCCCATCACATATAACCAACTCCAAACCTATAACTCATACTCCTCTTCTCAACCAAAACTAACACCTACCCCTAAATATATCATGGAAGGTGGTGGCTGAGGGTCAATCAATTTGGGAGAGAAAAAGGATCTGACAGACCTGTTAATTCTTGACAACGGAAATAAAGGAACACGTGTGCTTAAAGACTCCTCCCAAAGCAAGTATACCTTTCACGTAGCCCCAACATGGCAAGGCAAATGGGTTTCCCCCTTGTCATGTCCCAATCTTGGACTCCGTGGTGGGTAGGGAGCGTGCATGATGAACAAAATAAAAACAATCTATGGCACTTAAGAAATCGCCCAAAAGACCACATGTGGATACAGATGCTGAAATAAAATATGATAACGAAAACCTCCCATGATATATTGTCCTAGAAGCAATAGGCAACAAATCATTAACCGAAATGTTCCCATTTAAAATCCAAAAAGCTATATCAAGTATAATTACACCAAGAGATGTAAAGAAACTACAAAATGGAACATTACTAATGGAAGTGGAGAAAAAAAAATATGCAGACATAATAAAATAAAAACAATTACAAGAAATAGAAATAAAATCCTACCTACACCAAACCTTAAATTTCTCAAAGGGTCTGGTTAAAAACAAAGAACTGTCCCTACGCACTCTGGAAGAATTAAAAATAGAACTCAAAACTCAAAGTGTTACAAACGTCAAAAGAATCACAATAAAAAAAAAAATGAAACAGAAATACAAACCAATACCTATATTCTAATGTTCAACTCCCCACCAAATTCTGACAACAATTAGAATAGGATATGACATTATAAATGTGGAGCAATATTTACCAAACCCTCTGCAATGCTACAAATGCCACAAATATGGACATCATAAAGACCCCTGTCACAATAAACAAACATGTGGAAAATGCAGTGAAAAAGAACCAAAACATCAAGAAGAAGATTGTGCAAATGATAGCTTATTCTCAAACTGCTTGGGAAACCACTCTGCCCTTTCAAAACAATGCAAATTCTATAAACAGGAAAAAGATCATCATAATAAAATACAAAAAAAAATATATCCTTCTCAGAAACAAGAGGTTAAAAATAACACAAAAGAAAACACCTACACCTCCATGGTAAAAAAAAAAAGTAAATAAAATAGACAATGAAGATAAAATAAAAGATTCAACTGAAATAACAAATTTGTAAAAAGAATTAAAAGTTTTTCTGGAAGAATTAAAAACTTTAATCAAACTCAAATTAGACCAAAATAAAAATAAAGTTCAACAACCCAAGACAAATGAAATTAACCCAGAAGAAAGCAAAAACTTCGGAAAGAAAACATAGAATAAAACTCCAACGAACCCGCTTCTTCCCAAACCCAAACCAAGAAAACAAAAAACAAACAAAAAGACAAAAAAGAAACAATAACACAACAAAAAAACACACACTCAAAATCAAATTCAAAATCAAGAACCAATACATTAAATGAATATAAATCTGATACTTTGAAATATATGGAAGTAAAAGAATATGAAAATAAACAAAGTCCAAAAACAAAATAAAATATCTGACCGAAGGACATCACAAGCAATCGAAACCAAAGACAAAGACTCCAAAAAAACTCAAGAGCTGGAAATAAAACTGGAGAGGACACGTAATATAACCCTGGAAGGTAACCCCACCCCCTACTGCTCCCAAAAAACATGAAAATGCAACTATGGCACATAAAATCATGCAATGGAACTGTCATGAAATAAAATCTAATTACAACGATTTTCTCGTACTTGCATCACAACTGCATCCAGTCGTCATCTGCTTACAGGAAACTTTTTTGCAAGAAAATGATAACTTAAAAATAAAAAAATTATAAACAATATCACTATAAACACAATACAGGACACAGAGCTAATGAAGGAGTGTCGATACTGATTATCAATGACATACGGCAAAGCATAATAGATATTAAAACCGAACTACAAACAATAGCAACACAAGTGACACTAGACAAAACCATTACAATTCTTTCCATTTATATACCCCAACAAGAATTAATAAATACAACAGACAATCAACTCACAGAAACAATCACAAGATAAAGCAATTTTATAAAAAAAAACAACAGATCATAAAACCCAACAACCTCCCAACTTATACAGAATAACTACCTTGTATACATAAATAAACAAAGCTTCAGCATAAAATGACCCAAATAGGAGTTGACATGCCATAAAATCCAAGAACCAACCAACCAGATTCTTGCCATGTTATGCAGCTCTGACCTCTTGACAACTCTAATCTTGCTGTGGTATCAGTAAATGTCACTTTCCAATCCCTCTCTATCCAGGAACCTTGTACCAGCAGAATATCTTACTGTTATCAATGAGCAGATTGGGACTTTTTCTATGATTTCCTTTGCAATATCACTTAGAACAAAGTTTTTAGTATCAAGACTGTGCCTCTGAAGTCTCCTGGGTGAAATCCAGTATTAATGCTTTCATCCCAGCTAAAAAATTTCAACCTAATTCATCCCCTTGGTTCTCTCCTGCTTGCTCAGCTGCCATCGCCCACAAGAATCACTTCTTTCAGCTTTACTGGAAAGAGACCTGATTATAATAGGCACCTCTTTGTCTCAGCTTGTAATAAATGTAAGCATGTCCTAAATGATGCTAAGCTATTGTTTACTGAAAGAATGAAGCAGCGTTCCAAACATTCTTGCAAGTTTCCAAAGATTACTGGCAGCTCTGCAGTAATCTTTGAACAACAGAAAACCCTTGATCACTCCTCTATTCAAATCAACTCAAAGTCCTCACATCCATAGCAGACAAAGTTGAGTGTTTTGCTCACAAATTCTCATCCAACTCCACACATGATTCGTCTAGAGTACACACACCCATTTCCTACCTAGAACTGAGGCTCAATTGAGCAATATATATATATATATATATATATATATATATATATAAAAAACATCTCTTGTGTCTAACATAATTTCTAAGCTTGACTCCCATAAGGCAAGCAGAAGTGATGGGTTTTCAGCCACCATCTTAAAAAAATGTGCTTTGAGCTGGCTGCAGTCCTCTCCAAATTCTATAAATATTGCCTCACTTCTACCTGAATTCCTGTTTGTTAAAAAAAGAACTTCCACCAAGTCTGTAATTCCTGTTTTTAAAAACTCTGGGGAGCCTTCTGACCCCTCTAATTATCACCCTATTAATGTCTTACTTCTTTTTGGCAAAGTATTCAAGGTTATTATTAATACTAGGATAATTAGGCATCTCCATTTCACCAGGTCTACCACTGATGTACTAACAACCATCACTGAATATATATACCAGGTTCGTGATAAGAACAGCGAAGTTCGATCTGATATCTTGAAAGCATTTGACAGGGTTTGGCGTGCTGGCCTTATGTGCAAGTTCCAGAGCTATGATATTTCTGGAAAATTGTTTGACTTAATCCAATCGTTCCTATCAAATCATGAAATGAAGGTTGTTTTGAATGGGAAACCTTCCAGATCTTTTCATACAAACGCAAGTATCTCTCAAGGCTCTATCTTAGGTCCTACGACTTTTCTGGTCTTCATCAATGATCTTCCTGATGTAATCAATTCTCAAGTTGGCATCTATGCAGATGACACCACCATTTACGACCACCTCTGTAAGAAGTCTGCCAAGGATGACAAAGTAAACCTTGCTGCTACCCTTCAAAAGGTCCCTCAATATGTGATTGAATGGCGTAAGAAATAGCTAATAAATTTTAATTCCTCCAAAACAAAGCTGCTCTCCTTTAAACACCATAGAGAAACTTTCTTGCCTACCATTAGAATGGATGATGCTTGCACTCCTTGGCCTCACTCTCTTAAATGACCTCAAATGGAATAACTAAATTGAATCTATAGATGTATCTACTGCTAGGAAGTTTGGTTCTCTGTGTTGGGCCAGCAAGTTTGTTTTTTTTTTTAATCATTTCACCCCGAGCATGGTGTAAATGCCACTGATGTGCGGGGGGCTACATAACTGAAAGAAAATTAATTAGAAGAGAGAGAAGAGGATTACAAAGCAATAGAAAGATGAAAATGCAGGTGTGATGACAGTTGCAAGGGGGGAGAGAAAGGGAAGGATATACGGGGTGGGGGAAGGGCTAGAGTCAAGTGGTTAGTAGATGAGTATTGACATTGCATTTAAATTTCTGGAGGTTGTAGCCGTCAGGAAAGCAAGAATATGGGAGCGAGTTCCACAGGCGTGATGTGCGAGAGAAGAAGCTGCAGGAGTAGAATTGTCATCTGCATTTGGTTAACCTAACTGTGAATGGGTGGGACCCAGTTGCCATTCTGGTTGCATGAGTAAACAACTGTTGAAGAGGCACCAGTGACTTAAGTTCGTCTGAGCAGAAGCCATGAAAGTACTTATAGAACAGACAAAGGGAGGCCACATTTCGTCGGTGGGGAAGTGGCTGTAGTCGAGCCGCCAAGTCAGCACCTTTCACGTTACTAACTCTTCTTTGGAGCCTGTCGAGAACACTGAGGTGAGCGGCAGGGGCGCCTGACCATAAATGGCAGCAGTACTCCATGCAGGGTTGAATGGTAGACTTGTATATATGCAGGATGGATTCAGGCGGAAAGAACATCCTGGATCGACACAGTGACCCAACCCAACCTTCTTATATTCAATACTCGTTGGAAGTATATGAATCTGACGAAAAAAAAGAAGGAAAAGATTTGGTCACATATGTGGGGATCATAAACAATAAACGTGACAGAATGAAATTAAAAGGGCTGACTCCAGACATATTTAAAGGATTAATTTTTGTTCAAAGATTAACGGTAAAACGTTGCGTAAATACGTGAATCCTAACAAATCTAGAATAGAATAAAAAAAACTAACACTACAAGAAATATCGGACGAATGAATTAATGGTGTTTATTATTTTTGTACAATTAATATTTAAATTATTTTAGTATGGGATAAATTTAGGTTTATATTTTGCAACATAATTTTTTATTCAACATCATTTACTCACTTTTGTTTATTAGACATCAAATTATGCCACTGAGCATCCTCCATAATTTACCTAGACTTATCAGTTAGCCTTATAAATATTTATTGAGAGTCACTTAAACTTAAAAACATTGAAAAGCAAATTTTACTATTGTTTTCTCATCGGAATCCATTTTGCAAATTTATAAATCTGCCATTTGTCCATGCATTAAATACTGTTGCCATATCTGGTTGGGTGCTCCTGCTATTTATTTTGAGGTTCTCGACAAAATCCAAAGAAGGATCTGCAATGTAACCAATCCTGACTTGGCAGCCTGTTTTCAGTCACTTTCTCACCAACATGATGTGGCTTTCCTCTATTTTTTTTTTTTACAAGTATTTTCAAGGTAACTAATCTGATGAGCTTTCTCTCTCTAGTATCCCGACCTTGTATATTGACTCGTTCTACTTTATTGGCATCAAGGTACCCCCCTTTTACCATAAAAATAGTTAAATTTAACTGCATCTTCTATTCCATCAGTTTCTTTTCTCATATTTTCCAATTGTAGAATTCGCTTGCTCCCCTGATAGCTCCAATTCCCAAAGTTAAAGGGCAACATCAATTGCCATCTTTTGTCTACTTAAGTCTTATACATCTCTTATCTTTTCTTCGATATATCGTGTGCCTTTTTTTTCTCTCACTGTAACCCCCTGTGCACCAATTTCTGCCTTGCTTGGAATGAAATAATTATTAAAAAAAAAAAAAAAAAATTGTCTCCTCACCACTCTTCTATATTTCAAAGCAAAAACATGTATTCTCCTGGGCTACTATAATATCGGTTGTCTTAAAATCCTGAGAAATATTTTTCAGTGAACCTGCAATTCCATGGGTAGACACTGTAAATGAAACTGTCTTTGAAAAATTTAATGTTAAATGCAACAGTTTTGTGATGTTCCAAAGAAATCCTAAAAACATTTGTGCGTGTAAACATGATTCAACCAGATGCTCATTTGAAGACATTTCAACGTGAGCCAACAAATTTTTATCAATTAATAAAGTATAACCCGCTAATGTTGAGTGATTGTCTTGATTTCCAAACTGAATTCATTGGCAAGAAGAATATTTTCTGTTTCCAGCAACCCAAGCAATGATCAGTGGCCAACATTTTGGCTAAGCGGATAAACACAACTACTGCTGATAACCAGGAAAATAATCTTCAGCTAAAAGTACATGGCAAGAGTGAGAAGAACACACTTCATTTTCTATGTATTTCTATAGTAAAATAATACACAATACATTATTATAATAAAATTAGCTTTGGTTTTTTTTTTCTATAATAAAATCATTAGTAATGTATTTGCAGTTAGAAAATAAAACCTTATTCTGTCATTAATACTTGCATTAATTCCTAATATAATCTGAACTACTGTCTTCATCTTGATTATTATAGTTGTTGTTATAGATGCAATGTTTTGGTTGACTGACTTTCAGGCCATCGTCAGGTGGTCACTCATTTTTGGACAATATGGTATATCTAACATGTATTGGGTTATTTTGTCTATGTAAAGTTATTTCTTATTTAGTCCTACTGTGTTTATAAAACCTGTAATAAGCAAAATGAAAACTATAAGTTTTATTACTTACTGTGCAATTTTTCATATCAAGAATTAAAGAAAATGAAAGAAAGCTATTAATTCCTTACAACTCATAACCTTTCTTCCTTAATTTTAATGCCTAAATACAGATTGAGTGATGAAATTTAAGACCAAGTTTTATATCAAATAGTATAAAATTTCTTGTTTAATGATTTTTTCTCTCTCTTCTGCCAAAACCATTTTGTTTATTAATGCAGGAAGTGACTAAAACAAAGTGTGAGAAACTTTTGACTCCTCCCAAAACTAAAATTGCTATTGTAGATCAGCGGAACTGAGTGGGTATTTCAAACCATAGACATGATCAAGAACATCATGAAGTAACCAATGTAGATCTCAAAAGAACCTTGCAGACAGTTTTTGAAAAGCAACGGGGAGGGGACTGGAATAAGCATGCTAGGTTATAAAGGAACTACTTTGGAAAGGACTACAGTTACATTTCCTTGGGTAGACTTTTTTGGGAGGGGCTTATATTAAATGGTTGGATACTTCCTGGATAGACCTTGCATATCTGTCATTTACGAAAGAGACAGACGAAAACGCAAATTAGTTGGAGTCAAAAAGTTGCAACTCTACAATTTAAAAAGAAAGGTTTGTTTTAATTTAAAGATTGGAAATTTAAATTAAATTAAAAATGAAAATAGAAATACCAACAATTTTTTCTACATGATGCGCAATGCATTTCTTTTGTGACGAATAATAAAGAATAGTACAGTACACTATATGAAAATTTTCCCCCCTTCCAAATTGTTGCTAATGAGAAAGTCAGCCATTTTGAAATAGTATCAAAGCAACTAACATTTCAGTTGTCACTGCATCTTCTTTCTACATCATTCCTCTTGACAGCTCTCACATGAACACAAAACAACAATGAAAACCACACATGAGAAAAGACATCAAAGTTATTTTTCAAAATTATCTTATCAGACCAAACCCTTTTACATTCTCTTCAGGACAACCATTATGTCACATCAAATATGAACATTCCACTCTTTGAACTCATCTAGTATAAAGGTGAAAGTTTTAGAATAGTCTACTTGGTTGGTGCCATATGTAAATCGCACTCCAACAATCCCAGTGGTTAGTGTTTCTGAGACAGGATTCTGAATACCAATTAACAAAGCAGGTGGGTCTTCCTCCGCTCACTTAAAAAATTTGTACAACACAGTCTAACACTCCACCCTCACCTATTGAACAGGTTAAGAGGCTCATCTCTTGTTCCCTGTTTAGGATGTGGTTTCCGGCTTTCTCTTTTCCAATCTTTTCACTATTACGTAGCCCCCTGCACATCAGTGGCATTACGATTAAAAAAAAAAAAAAAAAAAAAAAAAAAAAAGTCTTCCTAAATCTGTTTTTGACCACACAAAACAGGAGGCAAAATAGGAATAACTGGCGGGTTACATTTTTAGGTAAGATATAAATGTGGTGGCTGGCTGCTCGTGTCTGAGTACGCCCATCTACTAGACCAATCCCTGTTGGAGATGCCTGCTCAGGTACATTTTGTCTTTGTTCAACACTCACTGAGCCCATCTGTGGCTTACACTACAACTATACTGAGTGGACCTTAGTTACAGTTTCTAGGAAAGATCATATTATCTGGCATGATCAACAGTCTGAACAAGTACATTCAAACCCTCAATCACTATGACTTGCAACTTTGTGCCAGCACAATCATCAAAGGCTACCAAATAGTTTTGTCTACCCAATTTTGCTCAGAAAGCTTGTGTCAACCTGTGGTATGATTTTCAAAGGTGCCCCGCACTGTGATCGCCTCCCCAGGACCAAAGTCACCTGAGAATTTAACCATAATGAAATTCAAACCCAGGTCTCATGGTCAGAAAAAATGTTCAACCACTTGGTCATGCACCCACAAATGCCCCTGCAAACAAGGTATATTTTGATATTTTCTATAGTTTTCAGACATAAATCAGATAATGGAAGAACAATAACAACTTTGTAAGTAAAATTAAGAAATGACTCGAGGATAATTTTTATCTCACTGGCTATCTTGATTTTATCAGGGTAGGAAAAGTGCCCATCAAAACATAATTCGCCCATCACTGTATGCTCTTGAATATTTACTATATAGATTGGTGGTGGAAATTTTTTCAATGTGAAAGTGGGTGATGATGCTTCTATCTACCCAAACAGCTGGTTATGAAATGTCAGTGAGATCTGCCTTTACTGCTTCTCCAGCTTTAAGCTGGAGATTAAGTTGTCAGAGGCAGTTGTGAAATGCATGCCATGGGAGCATTTTATAGACAGTGGGAGCTTGTTCCCACAACCACTCTCTATGACAACCCTTTGGAACATATATAATATAGCTATATAAACATTACATACACTATATGTTTTAGAATTATCATCATCAAGAGAGCTGTTTCGACTGGAAAACACACTGCAAATCAGTGCGATTTTTCATCTTCAGTAACTTTGTAAATAACTCAGTAAAGGATTTTTTATAACATTCAAATAGTTCTTTAGACAAAACAATTTGTGTTTTTTTTTTAATATAAATCAGATAAAAAGTAATAGAATAACTTTGCTAGTAAAATTAAGAAGTCACCCAAGGATAATTTTTATTTAATATAAAAATTTTTTTACGCTTTTATCAAGTCAGGAAAAGTGCTTGTCAAAACAATGTACCAATCACTGTATGCTTTTGAATATTTAAGTGGGTGGGCGTTAGAAAATATTTTCATGTGAAGGTTGGCGATAATACAAAAAGGTTGGGAACCTCTGACCTATAGCAATGTTTTTCAACCAATTTTTTTTCACATCACACCTGAACATAACATTCCGTGGCACTTAAATTATGATGATTAAAAAAAAGAAAAGTAAAAGAAAGCGTATACTTTTTATGAGTTATTAATACAAACAAAACAACTTATTATAATTTGTAATAAAAAGATTACTGAAATTCTAAAAAAAAAACTTACATTTATTTAATTTTGTTTATTATAATTTAGCATTTAATAAGATATCTTTACATTTAAACTTATTTATAAATGAAACTTTGTCTGTGTGTGTATCCGTTACCTATAGACTCCGAAACGGCTGATCCAATTTTCTTGAAAACTTACACAGTTGTACTATAAGCCTCTGCGAGTGTTCTTAGCTAGGTTTTGTGTTGAGGTACCCCCAATAAATATCGAAAATTGATAATCGAAAAAATCTGGTTATAGAAGGAATGGTCCGATTTTAATCAAATTTGATACACTCATAGACAACGACATAAGAAACGATATTCAGAAGTTTCAAGGTTGCAGTTCTTACAATAGTGCAGAAAATCGATTATATATATATATAAGGCAAGATGTTTGTGTGTATGTATGTTTATCTGCCTCTATGTCTGTATTTTTTTCAGCCCTTTTATTTTAGTTTTTGCTTCGGGTTTGGCTCTAAGTAGGTATAATTGTAGTTCTTAGTCTCAGCCATGACACCATTGACTCAGAGGACTTATTTAGCCTTCAAAATTCAGTTTACAACGAAAAAAACTTATTTGATATCGATACCAGGAAATCAAAATTTGACTTACATCTATTCATTTTTCTTTCAGTCTATGGTTTCGCTTTAACTGGAAACAACTATTGCTTTTTAGTCTTTCGTGCCAACGTCCAAAGAGTGAGCTCCAGGACCATGGATTAGTTTTAAAGCTTTCATTACACCCGAGCAATGCCGGGCTATACTGCTAGTTTAATGTATAAGTTTGTTATTTATTATAACAATGATACACTTATATAATCAATTTAGAGTGGTTTTAAATTTTATATGGATATTTATTGTGCTTTGTCTGTCAGTCAAGTGCCATATATGATACAGATTTGGGTAGTCATGTCTCTTTCAATCCATGACTGACTGGGCAGAAGATTTTTGAATAGTAGGTTACCATTACTTTCTGCAGTAGACTGGTTGCAAACCAAGGCTACAGAACCCAACCTGCTTTGCTATTCAACCCATAGCTGGAGAGAGAAGAGATGGATTATTACTTTTCCCAAGGGTATTTGTGCATAAGTGAATACAATGAATTTGACTAGAATTTGAACTCGGCTCTCTGATTTCTCATTTCGAGCCGATATCTGCTGCACCACTTGTACTTCTTTCAAAAGTAATTTAATTAATGACATCTAAAAATTGTTGCCCCACACCCGTTGGAAATTACTGGTCTCTAGCATGAATTAACCCTTATTCACTTAACCCTCTAGGGCCATTCGTATCATATTTGATACAGTATGAAAACAAGCCTTGAAAGAAATATTTTCCTGAAAAATTTTTTAAGAGAAATATTTTATAAATTTCAAATGAAAGCAGTACTGACTGCTCAGTCAATGAATACCAAATGTTTCCTTATAGGGAAATACCAAATGTTTCCTTATAGGGAAATACTGTATCAAATATGATACGAATGGCCCTAGAGGGTTAACATGGATTGACAAACAAAAGATATTAATCAAAGGAACAATTACATGGTGATGAAGATCTTCCAGGAGGCACAATGTAGAATAAAAATTAATGGCAAACTGATTAAGATTTCAGCAGTTGCTACTTCTGTTAATTTAGCACTGAAAAGCCTGGGAAAAGGTAGGATATCTTAGCAATATGCCATCACTGGCATTCAACAATGGTTGATAGAAAATAGTATGTGAGTGAGAATTTAAGCAAAGCTATTCTCTTGCTGCCCAGGCAGTAGTAAGTCAATAAAACAATCAATAACTGGCTTGTTTTTCAAGACGAATTGGTAAACTGTACAGGTTAAGGTGTTGAAAATTACTTCTTAAAATTTATTAACACTTTAATCCACGAGGTTATAGTTCTATGGGAAAATAGCTAACTGGATTCAAGTATCGGTGGATAAATTTGGTGGCAAAGTAATTGTGAGTTCAATCCTTAGGCTGGGTAGTACAGATGTGAACTCCATGGAAACAGAGCAAGCAATAATTGAGCTGTACTAAAAAGACCAAAGTGAGGTATCTCTGAACATGGAGAGTATATCTTGACATTCTTGACAAAATTCAAAGGGTTTGTAATGTAATTGATCCAGATCTGGCATCTTGACTTCAGTTACTTTCTCACTGATGCAGCATGGCTTCCCTCTGTCTTTTCTACAAATATTTTCATGGCAACTGTTCTGATGAGCTGTTTTCTATAGTGTCTTGACTACATGAATTTAAACGCGCGACTAGATTGGCAACTAGGTCCCACTATTTTACTGTTGTACTAGATAGATACAACTGTCTCTTCTATTCTAACAATTTCTTTTCTTGCATTTCTCAACTTTGGAAATCCCTTCCGATTTCTTGCTTCCCTGATAACTACAATCTTCAAAGTTTTAAATGCAACGTTAATCACCATCTTCTGTCTTCCTGAACGCTCTTTATCGTTCTCCTCAATTCTCCCAATTAAAGTTTTCTTTTTTTCTTTGACTCTCTGAAACCCTTGTGTCCTGGTAACGTTATCTCCTTGCTTGGGGTGAACAGATGAATAAAAAATAAAATAAAAAGTATGTTGAGAGTAATCTATCCTTGTAGATTATAAAAATTACATGAAAGTAACCCAAATCAACAGATGTCTGAAGAAGGCTGGAGGGCACAATGGTTGAAATGTTGTGAAAACAGTAAAATGAGGACATTAGTCCAGATGTAAATAAAGTAACTGCCAATGTATATCCAGTAAGAATAGGCAGACATGTTCTTTCTGGTATGTGTAGATAGACTAGCAGATTACCTCTACCTGCAAAAGCCTCAATCTAAAATGGTATATGAATGAGCCAAAAGTCAATTGTTTCATAGTATTCATACAAAAGTTAAAGAGTGCGTCAACCAAGGCACTATGAAAACAACAAGATATTACTTTAAGTAATTCATGCAATAAAAAAATAGTTACTAACCTGGACTGGGATAGACAATGGTATATTCTGTGTTGCATTGGGGACACCGGACCTTTGTTGACAGATCCTCCAGTTGCTGGCCATCAATCCAACGCTGGAGGCAAGCGTTGTGTACCCATTTGGTCGACCCTCGACAGCGGCATGGCTTCAGCCAATCACTTGTTCCTTGACTATCTGTATTATAGCAGATGTAACATGTCCGCCTGCAAAGTAAATAAAAAAAAAAATTTAAGCATAAACACTATTTTCAGTTTTTGCATGAGAATTGGCTGGAAAGTTTATACGCTAATCAAATTATAAATGTAAATAGACACACCAGTTGGCAGGCTAAAAGATCTGCAAGTGTACCAGAATACAACAGCAGGTCGACCAGCTGTTGAATTCTGGTACACCTGCAGGTCTTTTGGTCCACCAACTAGTGTCCATACTTACATTTATATCTTGGTCAGTGTATAAACTTTCCAGCCAACCCCTGTATGTCTAAAGTCATAGACACAAAAGAAAATAGGATTAATTAAAAGTTTTCAGAAAATTAGAAATAACAAATCACCAATACGTTTTGTAAAATATTTTTCTTTTTCAGACATTTTTCTATTATTATTACCTCTGCTGTAAAGCAAAGGTATTGTATTCAGTCACATTTGTTAGTTTGTCTGTCAGTTTATGGTCACGGTATCCCAAGACCCAGTGAAAGGATTCAAATGAAACTTTCAGAAATGATTAGCCTTGTGACTTGCATGACTGATTAGATTAGGTTTTTGGGTAGGATAAAGTTTCTGAGTTATTTTCCTATTATTTTTTTTTTTTACTAATATGAAAATATGAATGTTTCACATGCCAAATACTAAATTACCTCCTCTAGATTCCTTTACATCTTAACATTTTCTGAACACACTATTTTTTTTCCACAAAAATATCATTGATAATATAAATTTAATATTTATTATCCAAAACCAAAAAAAAACAAAAAGAGTAGGTAAGTTCATTGCAGTTATTCTCATTTTAATAATCATCTCTTACTAATCGCTAAGATGATGTTGGTATTGCCTTGGCAAAGGTTTGTGGTCTTTGACTGATCTTGTTATTACTAGTTTTATTTAAGTTATTTTATTTTACTGTTTTTTTTTATGAAGCCTTTTTCACTATTATGTCACTACTAGGGTTTTTTCAACATATTATTTCTTACTTTTTATCACAGCACAGTGAATAATAATACACTAAGAGTTAAAGTTATGAAACCACATTAAAAAAATGTAAAAAATAGATTCAATAGATGTAATATAACTACAAAAATCTCGATTCTGTGCAAAAGTGGAATATCACACAAATGGCCTCAATTTTGTGCAAAAGTAGGCTCATACAAGCTCCAAATTAAAATGTCCACAACAGCATTTATTAAGCATTCAGCGTCATTATCCCAAAACCGTTCAAGCTTAATATAGTTCAATTATTAACCAGTCAGCGTCATTATTTCAAATGCCATTCAAAAAGCAGAAGATATCTGTTGATATCCTATGAAATGTTGAACAATAGTTTCCCTCCTAAAAATAAATATTAAAAAAATAAATATCTATTAACCAAACAAACTATTGAGCTTTGTAAATTTTAAATTCCAGTCTTCCAATTTTTTCCTGATAAATAGTTTAAAGTAAATTGATCAATCAGTTTTCAGTATGAATCGACTGGGGAATATAAACAATACTGATTATTTGGCCTTTCATATAATTTATTGAGTTATGTCTCTTCTTGCAAATATCTCCCCATTTTTTAAAGTAATTCATACATGAAAATCATACAAGATATATAAATAAAGCAAATTGTACAAATAAGGTCAGACAGCCTGCTGCTGGAATCATACATAAAATAACATAAATATGTGAATTTTTCATGAAGCATTCACATACATTTTCACTCATATTAACAGAATTCATTTCTTTGTGTTGTAAAAAGAAAAACAGAACATTTTTTGTTAACTATGTTTGCAAGGATTTTTTTCAACTTGAAAGAAAAAGATTATTTCTGTGCTCAATAATGAAATTGTTGAAATTTGTAGAGCTGTGTTTGAAGATTATTTCTTTTCTTCACTTTTCACACTTTTTCTCTACAAAGTAAATCTTGAAATAAACAAACTATTGCTGCCATATCTGAACTGGGACTACATAATCTTACTTTCCAAGTTTGAAATTCATTTTCCCACTCTGACAACTTTTTCCCAGATGCAATCTCGCAAACATATGCTTGCTTTATCATTAGACATCTATGCAAATGTTCAGATCAGCTCCATTCTTTTGTTCCGTCATTTCAGACCTTCATTTCTTTCATATTCTAATTGTAAGGAGGAAGTTCCAATAAGACAGCTTCCTCCCCTCCCTTAAGAACCCCTACTTCATGGTATAAACTCCTGCATGGATGAGTAAACATATAAAAAGGCTCCCTTCGGGCTTTCACCAACCTCTACATTGTATTTCACTTCTCTTCTGTATTAATGTGCCCAAAAACTGGAAAAAGTTTTCTGCTCAGAAGGTGAAATCACTGCCATAACAAAAAATAAAAACAAAAATCCTGTTTTCGCAATTTGGTTATCGGCATTCTCTCATTGCATTCACTTATGTGCAAAACCCTTAGGAAAGTTATTAATCAATCTCCTCCCTTCAGCTACAGGTTAAATAGCAGAAAAGATTGGATTTTATAGCCTTGGTTGGCAACCAGTCTACTGCAGAAAAGTAATAGAAACCTACTGCAGAAAAGCCTACTGCCCAGTCAATCATATCTTTTTCAAGAAAGATTGCCAAACTCTGTATCACATATGGCAGTTAACAAACCAATTCTCTCAGAGAAGGATGGTTATGTAGGTGGCACATAAATTCTTTTACCTCATCCTATTTCCACCAAGTGACTGCTATCAATTTGACTAGTTGGAGACAGCTCCTCTTTCTGCCTCACACTAACTGGGATTCTACTGATATAAGGTTGTAAACAGAAAATTGTAAATTTTGACTAAGTGTTACTTAGCCTTATAAGTTTTCATTCATTTATTTATTTTTTTTATTGCCCTTCAGGTGGTATGTTGCTTTGGACACCAGACCTCAAAAATTTTATTGTCTGGCAATGCAAACCCCAAACATTTTGAACTCCAATGACATTATTTAGAGCCCACTTGACTTTGTATATGCGGTACCCATTGTGTTCCAGATGGTCACCTGAATACTACAATCCTAACCTCTTCAGTTGTTATTATTTTAATTTCACTTTCTCTCACTTCTTTCTTTCATATCACACACCTCATTCAGTAATCAGCGACACTGTATGGCTCTCAAACCTTGTATTGGGCAAATTTTATTAAAAAATATATATATATATATAACAGGTGTGTGTGTGTGTGTGTGTGTGTGTGTGCGCGTCTATTCTAACAAACCCTACTCCTCCAAAACTTTTGGTTTGATTTCAACCAAAATTGTGTAACTTGTCAATCATGACATGAACCTTGATGTAAGTAAATTTTTTTGCATCAATTTACAGGGCATAGCAGAAATTGCCAAAATGCTTAGAATTTACACACTCTTCTCCTATAAGATGCCTTATGTGAATTCGAACAAAAGTGGATAAATTGGAGATCAAGGTCCAAACCTTTAATGTACACAAAAGTTTTTCAAATCAATGTACAGGGTATCTCAAAAATCAATGACAAACATAATTCGGGTGGTCTTTTGCACACTTTTATGCATTTCTCCCAAACGCTTCACTCAAACTCAACCAAAATCAAGTCACTGGGAGATCAATGCCTTGATATGTGAAGAAAAATTTCAATTGATACACAGGATATAACAAAAATTAATAAAAAATGTTGCTTTTTGCAATAATTTATTTCTCCAAAATGCTTAGTTGTATTCAAACAAAAATCGGGTCTTTTTTGTAACTTCTATCTTATCATATGCCATAATAATTTCACATTTTTTACAAGGTGCTAACTCCTTCGAAGTTGCAGGGACAATGCATCCACTTCTTCTGTGCCACAACCTCATTGCATAACATTACAAGATCCTATAACACTCGCCCCCATTCTTCCAATTGTGCATACATCATTCCAATTTATTGGCAAAATTGACCAAGTATGAATCCTGTTTTACAAATACAACAAAAACCAATACTTACTTCACATTTATTTTAACTCATAACCTCATACTGGAGCTTTTTGAATAAGCACTTCATCTTAGCATTTCAACATAACCACTAAAAAGAACCCAAGCAACACCAGGCTACACAGATAATAAAATAAAGAGTACAAATATTGGAAGTCAAAAAAAAAAGAAATTCTCTTGTGGTCCTCTGAGACTGGCATCTTACATCTCAAGAGAACATCTTTCATTTGTGCTTTGCTTAATCATCAAGGCTTTCATAGCTTGGAAATGACTTCTTTATTTTCAATTTAACACTGACACTTTAGAAACCAAAAACAGAGTGAACTCTGGATATTGTGAATTAAAAAATATAAATAAATAATAGGATGCAGAAAAACTATTTTTCCTCACTTAAACTTTTTACAGTATTTATTACAAATAATAAAAGGTTCAGTTCAAAATTCCTAGCACCTGAAGAAGGCTGGAGCGTACAACAGTTGAAATGTTGTACAAATGGCAACAAAGATGAGGATAATAGTCTGAATAATTAGATACTGTAAATACTACCTCATCTCAGAAATATAGACAAATATTAAACTTTTTAATATTTTAAAAATTAGTTCAGTAATTTAGAAAAATAAAAAAAATATCAACAGCTTCAGAGAAGTTTCTCATTTCTCTTAAACCAAACAAAAGAAGTAGTTAGAAAAAGAAAAAAAAATTATAAGGATTTTACATTATACTATTAATATATTTTTAATTTTCTACATTGATTATTTTTTATGGATTATCAACCTTTATTGGTTAATTAAAGTTGAAACATTTTGGATTTTAAAATTTTTTGCAAATATTTTTTAAGAATAATTTTCCCCGATATAAGTCCTACTACTTAATCCATAGATAAGGAGGGAAAATTCATACCTTTCTCATGGGCATTCATTTATGTGTGTTCAGATATAATAAAATATATATAATATAAAGCTGTTGCTTTAGATATCTCTAAGGCATTGACAGGGTTTGATATACTAGTTTTCTTCATAAGTTTAAAGGTCATGATATTTCTGAACAAATTTTTGAACATTCTCATGAAATCAGAACGAAAGTTGTCTTGAACAGCCACTCTTTTAGATCATTTTGCATTAACGCAGGTGATCCCTAGAACCATATTTGAAATTATGCTGTCCCTAATTTTCATCAATGATCTTCCTGATGTCAACAGTTCTCAACTCTGTATCTATGCTGACAACTATTTATGTAAGTATGTTCAGTTCAATAAGGTCAAATTAGCAGCTGATGTTAAAGATGGCCTACAATGAATTGTTAAGCAGGACAAAGAATGGCTTGCTAATTTTAATGCATCTGAAATTAAACTGTTCTCTTAATTATCTGAGAGAACAATTTTTGACTTCAACCATTAGCATGGTTGATGCTAACTCCCAGGAAAGTGGCTCATTGGGTCTTCTCATGCAGACATTTTCTGCTGGCATGAAGTGGAAAGATTATATTGAATCAATTGCTATGTCAGGTGCCAGATAAGCTGTG
Source organism: Ascarosepion bandense (assembly GCA_037127315.1). Classification (NCBI taxonomy): domain Eukaryota; kingdom Metazoa; phylum Mollusca; class Cephalopoda; order Sepiida; family Sepiidae; genus Ascarosepion; species Ascarosepion bandense. The sequence continues at coordinate 1,263,675 of JBBBDQ010000328.1, read as the reverse complement.
TTGTGCTAGACAAGTTTTCTCACCAGAATCGATTTTACACATTAATATATCTGCCATTCATCTATGCATTAAATGTTGCTGTCAGATCTGGTCTGGTGCTTCTGCTATATATTTAGAGATTTTTGATAAAATACAAATAAGAATCTGCAATGTTATTGGTCCTGACCTGACATCACGGCTTCAGTCACTTTCTCACTACTGTAAAATCGTTTTATGGTGCCTTTTATATAAATATTTTCATGGTAATTGTTCTGATTAACTTTCCTCGATGGTAACTAGACTTTGTGAATTTAAGCTCAGGGTGTGCATTGTGGTGCAATGGATATTGGCTTGGAATGAGAAATTAGAGAGTCAAGTTCAAATTCCAGTTGAATTCACTGTATTCACTTATATGCAAATACCTTTGGGAAAGGTATAAATCCATCTCTTCTCTCTCCATGGTTGCCAACCAGTTTACCGCAGAAAGAAATGGCAACCTACTGCAGGAAAATCTTCTACCTAGTCAGTCATGGATTGAAAGAGACATATTCACCTGAGGGTATCATGTATGGCACTTAAGTGACTGACTTACTAGATAAGCAGCAAAGTCTTACCTTCTTAAAGTTGAAATGGTTAGATGTAACCATAAGTTCTATGCTAACAGCATCTTCTTTCGCATTTCTTGTTTGTGGAACTCTATCCTAGGTTTTTGCTTTCTAGTCAACTTCGATCTTTAAAAATTTAAATGCAATATTAATCACTATCTTTAGTCCCATTAATTACTATTCTTTTATTGTTCTTTCTTCTTAATAATCTTTTTTCTCATAATCAGTAACCCCCTTATAACTTAGTGGCTTTATTGCCTTGCTTGAGGTGAGATTTAAAAAAAAAAAAGACTATTGCCTTAAATAAAACCCTAGAGTAGATGCACATGTATATTAGTGACAATATGTAACATGTCACAAGTAGTAAGCGTGTGACCATGCTTTAAGGTCTATTTTTCACTGATTGGTTTGCTCCTTTTTTTTTTTTTTTTTTTTAAATCAATTCACCCCAAGCAAGGTGGTACCACCACTGATGTGCAGGGGGATACATAAGAGTAAAAGTTTAAACAAGAGGAGAGTGAAGAAAAAGATGACCAGTTATAGGGGTGTCAGAGAAAGGGCAAGAGAAGGATGGAAACACAGGTGTGAAAACAGTGGCAAAGGTAGAGAGAAAGGAAAAGAACAAAATATACAGAGTGATGTAGAAAGAACTGGAGTCAATAAGATAAGAGATGGGTATTGACATTGCATTTAAATTCCTAGAGACTGCAGTCATCAGGGAAGCAAATATACAGAAGGGAGTTTCACAGGCGGGAAGTGCGAGAAAAGTAGAATTGTCAGCTGTACATGATTTAGATTTTCTATCTGCATCAGTGCAAAGAACAGAATTGGGAAAAGGCTCAGCATAAATTCACAAAGAATGAAAAGTGAAATATCACAATGGCGAGAAAAGAAAACAGTCTAGTTTTTGATATATAGGATTCATCTGCCACTATCTGGAATAAATGACACTTGGGACATCAGTTGTGTTCTATACATAATTTGGTATCAATGAAAAGCATCATTTCTTTTTGATATTCATTTTATTAAGAGTTGCAGCTTGGATTCTAAGAGGCAGTAGGAGACCAGATATCAAAGGAACACATGTCATACATTGGCTCAGCATTCCTCTGTGGGTGGTCTTAGCCAGTTGCAAACATGGATGTGGGAGGCATATCGAAGCTTCAGAATTCTTGAGAGCATGTCAGTTGAATTTCGCACTGTTTCAGACTTATATTCAAAACCCAGACAAAGGCAATTATCATTTTAAAAGTCAGTAAATCATGGGAATGTGCAGTGTGGTGTAAAGGATATCGGAATGAGAAATCAAAGAGCCAAGTTTGAAATCCAGTCAAATTCATTTCATTCACTTATGCACAAATATTCTCGGGAAGGGATTAATCCATCTCTTCTCTTTCCAGCTATAGATTGAATAGCAGGACATATTTGGTTTTTTATTCTTCGTTTGCAACCAGTCTAGTACAGAAAGTAATGGAAACCTACTGTAAAAAAATATCTTCTGCTTAGTCATTCATATCTCGAAAGAGACATGATCACCCAAGTGTGTATAATGTATGCCAATTGACTGATTATTGTAAACTATCAAAAAGTTTTGCGATCTAAGATTTCTTTCTTTGCTTTCTAACCACTAACTTCATGGCTATATCACATGAAAACACCAGTTCTTATTCAGTCACCAAAGTTAAGCAATGCTGAGCCTAGTCAGAACCTAGATAGGTGATCACTTGGGAATATCAGGTGTCATAAGCTTAGCTGTGCGGGAATAATAGCTCAGAATGAGAAATTGGAGAGCCATATATATATATATATATATATATATATATATATATATATATATATGTCATCCACATACAAGCCTGTTTTGCTGTATCACGGCTCATCAGTGTGGCTAGACACATCCACTTGCTTCTGGCTGTGATCGAAACTGAATCGATTTGGTGTCAGCCGGAGTCGCTACCCCCTAAGCCATAGGCGCATGAAATCAGAGAAGGGAAATTTTAACGTGTTGTATATGAGCAGTGTATACATACGTCAGTCACCGAAAGAACTCAGTTAACAAAGAAAATAATTACAATGTTCAAAACCATGCTCAATATAAAAATAAACCAATGAATATTTATTATTATGTTAGAACATGTGCAAAAACATAATTATATATATATATATATATATATATATAGCATGTCTTGCCTACCAGCCAACAAAGTCTACTTGTGTATCAATATAAGTGTCAGTGGGAGACTAACTATGAGAAAAAGACCATTCAATGGTTGGAGATGAGGATCGCTCAGTACGTGCCAGGTAGAGTCCATAGATATGAGCCAATTACATACGGGCAGTCAGAGAGTCATGAATCAGCTATCTGTGAACACTCATTAAATTCTGTAGAATGCAGAAGGCATTATTCTTTGGCTTTCTTCTCTGTCATGCGCAGGGCAAGGATGGGACTCCACTTCAACATCTTGGAGTCTCTGTCAATTTACGTCTTGTCCTGTGCAGGCAGAGAGAGTTAAAATTCAAATTTTTTTATATTATTTTATTTATCAGTTGTTTAAATTTTTTCTGAACAACTTCTCAGTTTTATTCTGACAATGTGTCAGCTGAAAGGCAGCTAAAATAACAAACCTTACCCCCCCACATTTTCTTTTAAAGCGAGATACATTTGTATCTATTTTAACAATAAAAGATGATCCTATTTAAACTATATATATATATATATATATATATATAATAATAATATTTATTAATAAATTATAACATTGATATGTTATAATATCACTACAAAAGTAGCTATTTTGTTTCGACACTTTTTGTGTCTTTTCAAGTGATGTTGTTATTTCGAAATGAATGGCTTTAAAAGGTTAAGAACAAGCAAGACCTCTTTCATCAGGGAGGCATTATTGTATGTACAATGTGGACCAATCAGAGTAAAGCAACTTTTACTTTGGAGAATATGTGGGAAGACTTAAAATTAATCTTGGTGGGCATTGGTATTAAAATTTTATAAAATTAAGATCAGCATTATTAATTAACTATTATATCTACTATATTTTTGTTGCTAAAAAAAACAAAACAAAAAAAAACACTATATACATATATATATATATATTTTAACAATTTTGTAGATTTAGAAAATTATTCATATTTTAGACGGAGGAGAGAAAAAGAACGCATACATGAATAAACTTACAAACATTCACATATGGAGAAATATTCACAAACATTAGTGAGAAAAAACATATACATAGTAATACACCCATGTATATATACATACACAAATTTCAAAATTTAATCTTTATGGAGATGTCAATTTGTCTGTTAACTTTTAGGCAGACTAAATTGCTACATATTGGATACAGTCACGGCGGATATGAATGGGGTCAGGATAGACATAATCATATTTCAATGCATGAACACATAAGCGGGAATAAATATATACTTACGCAAAAACATAAAACAAACTTAAATGCGTATGCATGTGCAAAACGTCATACATATATATATATATATATATATATATAGAGAGAGAGAGAGAGAGAGAGAGAGAAAGTTCAATACTGTTCATATGAAGTTATGACTGTAAGCCTCAGTTGTTTAGCTCGCGTGTGCGTGTGTCTCTGCGCATGTCAATGGTTGTATATATGTAAAATTATGTCTGTGTATGCGTAAGAGGCGTCATGACAAAAATACATATCCCCACCAAAGTCAATTCCACCTTCAACAAAAGTTCATCAATATACATATCTCCATATACATCCAGTATTTTGAAATAAAATTAAAACAGTTAGACGATCAAAAAAGCATGAAACTTAAGAAATCTATCTATCTGTCTGTCCATACATACGTACAGATATAAATATATACACACACTTACAAATATATACAGAAATATACATAAATATAAATACATACACAGAAATATACACAAATATATATATATATACATATATATACATATACACATACACACATACAAATATATACGTATTATAAACACATACATACACACACACATACGCAAACAAACATAGAAACATGGACACTTTAACAAACATATATACATGTGCGGACATATACACAAATATACAGACATACACAAACACATGCATGTACACATATACACACACATATATACACACACATACACATACATATACACATATATGATCGTATAATACGTTTTTAATTCATATTTGGAAATCACTTGTTTCTGATGAAGGACCGAGGGCGGTCAGAAATATAAAACAATAATAAAATATGTATATATACATACACATATATACACACGTACACATATACATACACACACACACATATATATATATATATATACATACATTTTCAAATTCGAAATTTTTTTAAAAAAATTCCTTCCCATACACACATATACATATACACATATACAAAAATATACAAACATGTAAAGCCTACACACATATACAGATGAGTACAAATATCTACAAAAAAAAAAAAAATATATATATATATATATATATATATTTATATATATACAAATCAGTAATTAAAGCAAATCTCAATATGTCTACAAGCACAAAAGGACAAATGTACACTTATACATACATACGCACAAAAATATATACATACATATATATACATACGCACACACATACACATATACTTACACACATACATACATACATATACATACATGCATATACAAACACATACAAACACGTACATAAAAATATATATATATATATATATACATAGATACATAAACTAATATTTAAATATTAATTTGCCTATATCCGATGGGTACCTCCACCCGACCTAGACGCCCCAATAATAACCTCCCCAGATACACAATCAAGCACATATCAACACAACAAAAACTTACAAGCAAAGAATCCAATACCGAACGCCAACCCAAATAGCCATGAGGCACTCAGTCCGACATCGATCATTGCGTCAAAACATGGCAGAAACTATACCAATATAAGTCATTCAGCCGGAGTATAACACATTTCACTATAGTAACGACTGACAGACCAACAAATAATAACCATCATACTCGAGGCCAACATCTCACATAATTTCTTAACTATTTATAAATTCCCTGCCCTGCAAAAACCAATGTCGGGCAGAGCACCACACAGCCACACAACCTGCCTAACAATATTAGGTCTAATGGCTGGCAAAAATAGTATAGTATATGATGAACAAAGTACCCAGCAGAGTTAACCAGAACGTCTAACCCAAATAGAAACACCCATCAAAAAGACAGTTGAGGATATTTTTCTTAATTACTTGAAAATTACAGCCCGTATTTTAATGTAAATGCTGAACTATGCTTACAATGAACTGTGAGCTCATTCCTCTGGTTTAACAGTTTAACCTTATCCCTAAATTTGATAATTTCTAATTTTTCGTTGAGACAGAGGTAGCAAGGTGCACGGAGAGAGTTACAAATTCGGGCCTTTGTAAGGATTTTCCATTTAACAGTGGGTGTTTTGTTTTTTTCCTTTAAGGACCAATAGTGTTTAGATAATGAGGTGCTGTGTTTATAGGAATTATTACTGAAAGATAATGTATGTTGATACCAGCGAGTTTTAAATGAGTTCTTAGTCGAACCGATATAAAATTTTATATTACTAGGATTTTCAATTGTGGATACGGTACAAATATAAACTATGGAGCTAACTAGACAGTTAAGGTAAACCAGCTCTGATGAGCTAGAACATCATAAGTGTCCTCACGGAACTTCAAAGTGGGCATGAACCTGCTCAGTTAAAATGACAAACTCTTTGCTTATCAATACTATCTCCACCCTGATATTGAGCTCTTTATGGTAAAATACATTTTATCAGTAAAACAACTGTAAAAAAGAAAAAAAACAAAAAAAAAAACAAAACAACCTTGCCACTAAACATTGTCACAACTCAACACACAAACACACATAATCTCACATGTGTACAGTAACTGCATACCTTGAGCAGCTTTTAGAACAGGAGATGTAGTGAGTGAACAATTAGTAAAACAAAATTTAAAAAAAAAAAAAAAAAAATCACTATCCATGAATTAATAAAGAAAGACTTCACCTGATGAGCTACACACTCTACCCCAATAAAAATGGCAGTTAATGTGACATTTCAGACTAAAAGAATTTCAATTATCTTAAAATAAACAGTAATTAAAAACAAAATCATGTGAAAATTATATTTTAGTGTCCTATATTTAGGTCAGCCACATAAAAGAAAAAAAAATGGAATTTACAAGAAATTCTGAAAACAAAAATGTTACCTATATCTTAATGAATGCCTTTTTGTTTGTCAGGCTGTCATAACTCAAGGACAGCTAGAACTATGGTACCAAGTTTTCTATGGTTACTAACTCAACTCTGAGGCATGACTATATCATATAAGCTTTAAAAGGACACAGAATATAGTTATTATAGATTTGTAATGTAACCAAGCAGAAATGGAACTGGCAGGTAGAGTTCATGTTTTAACAGTTTGTTGCACTTACTTTTGCACAAATACCCTTAAGAAAGGGCATTAACCCATCTACTTTTTACCTGCACACTCTAGCCTTGGTTGGCAACCAGTCTAGAAGCACAATTCTCGCATTTAAAACCAATTGGGCATTGAACTGGCAACTCCAATCCATAAAAACCTACTTGCTGCAAAAAGCACCACAGCAACACCTCAGGTTTTGAAGCTGTGGCCTTATACACTACAAGAGAGATTAATGGCACTAAGTTTATTTTGTGAGTATAAGTATACTGTATTCCCTTAAATAAGCCTTTGGGATACATTCAGAAACTGAATCTTTTGGAGAGGAGAAGATATTGGGAGGAAGTGGGGGGGAGAACACTCACACGTGAAGCAACTGAAAATCTCTTATAATTTGAAAGGATTTAGTTTATCTTTTATAAATCATAAAATCAAAACAACATTATTTTTTCAAACACGAAGGGTCAAACATTTTTCACTAAAACATACAAATCTGGCAAAAGATGACATGATTCTTAAACACTTGTGACAAATGAGCATGTTTCCAGACTATTTTAATTGCAGTACATAAATTTTCTTTTAGTCGTTAAATACTATCCTACCTAACTGACTGCCATTGCGATCATAGAGTCAATCAGTCAGTCAGTCAGTTGACTGCCATACGTGATACACGCTCAAAAGACTGGGCAGAAGATTATCCTGCAGTAGGTTGCCATTGCTTTCTGTGGTAGACTAGTTGCCAGCCAAGGCTATAGAACCCAATTTGTTCTATTATTAAACCCATAACTGGAGGGAAAAGATGGATAAATACCTTTCCCAAGGGTATTTGTGCGTAAGTGAATGCAAAGAATTTAACTGAAATTTGAACTCAGATTTCCGATTTGTCGTTCCGAATCGATATCCACTGCACCACAACACACATCCTAATAGAGTCATTAGCCAGACCAAAAATGAAACAATGGAATCTGCTTTGCCCCCAAGTTAACAGAAGTAAATCTTACGCACATTTGGAAGATATCACGTTTTAAATTAAAAACTTGGCTTTTTCTTATTATGAGATGGGAGTATACTTATTTGAGAGGGACACTTATTTAAAAATCACTTCTTGAGAAGAAGGCACAGCAATGTTTTATCTTCATTCCATAAAAAAAACAGTATGTCAAAAGTTTGAAAAGACGATTACTGTATACACTTTTGACTCTCTCAAAAAGGCTTCTTTTAAAAAGCGATGATTCGATTTTAATAAAACCCCAAAATTTGAAAGTGGATTTATATTTTTTCTGTATTCTTGTGAATCAACAACGAAGATACTAAACACTATCAAACTAAATAGACTCCAACTGACACCAAGTCAGTCAAGTTTTGATCCAGACTAAAAGTAGACATCTAGCCACACTAATGAGCTGTGATACAGCAAAACAGGCTTGTATGTGGATGACAAATATATTGGGTACCTCCAGGTGGTGTAATGGTTAGCAAGCCTGTTTCGTTAGAATCATTACAATTGAGTAGTGAGTTCAATCCTCACTAGGTGTCCCATACTTTCGGCCTTGTGCCACATCTAAGCTGTGCTTAGAAAAATCAACTAAATAAAACACTTGCTTTCATAGTTACTTATAAAATGGTAAATAAATATTATATCGTAGTTTGTTTACATATTTTGATAAGTTTTTTTATAAATTTTTTTTTAATAAAAGGTTTCTTTTCAAATTTATTTCTTTGTATTAGGTGGTTACAAAAATAATGGCTGATTTCAGAAACAATTTTATTTTAACTGTAGAAATGTTGAAATTAATCAAAATACAAACCTTGAGCATCTATGAACCTCAGCTATCACTTGACAAGATCATTGATAAAAGTTATTGGCTGTGATGCAATGAAATCTTTGAAAGCTGATTCCAACCATGGTTTGGATTTAAAAGTTTTAACATTTAAAATTGTGCTTAAGTAATTAAAAAAATGATAATCAGTGGGTGAAAGATCTGTGACGTTTTGCAACGTCATTCTTGCAACATGTGGCCACACATTATCATGGAGCAGAATTTGACCATGTCATTTCACCAATGCAGGTCTTATTTTTTGCAGGCATGCATGCATTTCAGCAAGTTGATTGCAGTAAAGTTCTGCAATAATGCTCTGATTGGCTTCCGGAAAGCTGTAGTGGATAACACCAATTGCAGACCACCAGACAGTCACTATAATCTTTTGCTGATGCAGTTTTGGCTTTGGAAAATGTTTGGAGGGCTCATCATGATCAAGCCATTGACCTAATCCTTTATATAGGATCCACTTTTCATCACAAGTGACTATTTGGTCAAGAAAGGGATCATTGATGTTACACAGAAAGAGCATTGAGCACACTTTAAAACATTTAAGTTTTTTATTTTCATTGAGATTATGAGGAACCCATTTATCAACATTTTTCACCTTGCCAATATTCTACAAAAGGGGAAAGATTGTTGCAGTGCTGACACCAAGTGTCCAAGACATTTCTCTGACAATTTGACATGGGTTTTGCTCAACAAGTACTTGTAATTGTCCACTATCAAGACTGCATGACCATCCTCTACCTTCATCTTCAAGGCTCTTATCACCAGTATGAAATTTCTGGAACCACCTTCGTACTGTCCGATCTCCTCAGGCTCTGTTTATATAGACAGAAGTTTGGAAGACACTGCATCCAAGTTTGAATTCATGCAAGAAAAGTAAACAAAGATCATGTTTTGTCATGTTCATAATTAAGGGTTTCTATGATTCAAGAATATTTATGTCTGAAAATACCTTATACCTTGTGTTCCTTGTCATCAGTCATAATAACCCAAGCCCGAGTTAGTAACTGCTCCACAGTCATAGATTCTATTATAGACGATGGCCGAAGAAGCTGTCTAACTAGTGGTGGCAGACCAGATACAAAGGCGCACGCTATCCAACATTCTGGCAACGATTCTCCTACCAAACGAGCTAGAGATTCGTCGACTGTTTCATTCAGCCTAAGGTGATGCATCACAAATTAGTCGTAAGCATTGAATGCATCTGTAGCGTATGTGATCATTAGGGCTCGCTTAATTTCTTCAGCATCTGCCTTCTGTTCTTTAGTCAACTGCTGATACACAGTAAGAGCATCGCTGCTCAACTTTGTCCATGTTACAAAGCTCGCAAACCAGTTCAACATTTTCAATCCATTCTACGATCAGCAGGTCAGTTGAGACACCACTATACATCAGCTGGATGTCAAAAATCTTGTCCGCCATGATGGTAGGAAAGGTAGACAAAATAAATGCCAAAATAGCTTGTTGCAAAAAGAAGAAAAACTGCATTGGTAAAAAGCAACCACAGGAAAATATTCCAAACAGGCACGCCAAATTCACACGTCTTGTCTTGATCTCCGAAACACTATTCTCACACAAACGACGGCTCAAATAACAACAACCCCCATCAAAATGAGCATACCACATTTTATGCACTCAACCTGGCTACCATTTAGCCAATGAACGCTCAGCACAGTAAATATAAACTGCTACAGGTGACACCAATTCTGTTTACCACAATGTGCTGTCCGATTCTCCATCTGACCAATGCTTACCAATTCGCCGTCGCCACACTCCCTTACAAAACATACACCCAACTCTGGGCCATTTGGGTCACCGAGGCAAGTCACTGTTTCAGCAAGTATATTAAATGGAGTTCCACAGGTGGGAAGTGCAAGAAAAGAAACCGTTAGAGTAGAAGTGTCAGTTACATTTGACAATTTGAAGGGTAAGGTGGGACCTAGATGCCAACCAAGTAGTACAAATCTTTGAAGAAATACCATCATACCAAACTGGATCTTTACTTTGTGTCCATCAGTTTAGTTATCCAGAAAGCAAACTTAGGACATATTTATTCCTACTACTTATTCCTATTACTATTACTACTGAGGATGTGCATTGTGGAGCACTGGATATCAGCTCGGAACGAGAAATCGGGGGGCCGAGTTCGAATTCCAGTCGAATTCATTGCATTCACTTACACGCAAATACCCTTGGGAAAGGTATTAATCCGTCTCTTCCTCCCAGTTATGGGTTAAATAGCAGGACAGATTCTATAGCCTTGGTCGGCAACCAGTCTACCGCAGAAAGCAATGGCAACCTACTGTGGGATAATCTTCTGCCCAGTCAGTCATGTCTCTTTCGAGACATGATCGCCCAAGCGTGTATCACATATGGCACTTAACTGACTGACTGACTATTACTGGAAAAATGAAGACTTTCAAAAAGAATTGTTGCTTTCAATTCTAGTATGATTTAAGGGCCAGGATGTCATGTGAAGTCTTTCTAACAGCTGTAGCATCGGTCCACTTTTAGCTTGGCAGTAATCTTACACATGGGTGTCGTTGCATCATTTTTCCCTTATGACCTTTAGTTGTAGTACTTATTCCTTCATCCATTTGCACAAAATTGTGAAATAAATTATATGCTACTCTCTTCTTTTTCTTTTACTGCTGACAAGTCTTGTGAGTGCAATATTCTCTAAGCCTTTTTTCTTCTTGGTTCTTTTATCAACATTATCAAGTCTCTTTGTAGCTCTTATTATCATTAGAATAATTCCTTTCAGCTTCATTACACTCTCTTAAGCATAGATACCCTTGAGAAAGGTATGAAGTCACCTCCTCCACATCTATTGGTTAAATAGTAAAATCAATGTTATTCTCAAAATATTATGATTGCAATGTTTATTTGCAAAAAAATAAATTATTCTTCCAACCTAGAAATGTCTTGTTTTTAAGGTTGATAAATTATAAAAGGGTTGATAAATCATAAAACACAAAACAATTAATCAACAATCTCCTTAGAGCTTCTTCAATTGTTGCATATTCTCTTCCATGTTATTCTCAACATTTGTTGGTAAAGACATCTATTCCAGTCATTCTTTTTTTTTTTTATTTGCGATAAAATTACTCCACGTTCACTGGCATACAGGAAAATAGATATCACAAAGCAGCTTTGTTTTTAATGTTATTTCTCAATCTCTTAATACATCACTCAGTTTCCGACAAATGCCTTTCGTTACTCATATAAATCTTCATATTTCTGTGACACACTTTGTCATCTGTTATACCACAGCCAAGATAATTCAATTTCAATGCTAGTTTCATTTTGACATTCCAAATGTGTAACTCACACATTTGGTTGCCTCTTTTGCTCGTAACCAAGCATCTCGTCTTTTTACAGTTAATAGTTATTCTATTTTTTTTTATTTTCACCATCTAACATGTCTAATAGTTCTTACAGTTTTTCTTCTGAATCTCATCTGTTGAGAATACTTTGTATCTGCTGATGATAAATCCTGAAAGGTGTCTAGGAGGTGGGGGAGGGGTCTTCTAATTGTACTCATTAACCTCACAGGTTATTTCAGTGTCAGTCAGTTTAGGTGCCATACGTGATACACACTTGGGCAATCATGTCTCAAAAGAGACATGACTGACTGGGCAGAAGATTATCCCGCAGTAGGTTGCCATTGCTTTCTGCGGTAGACTGGTTGCCGACCAAGGCTATAGAACCCAATCTGTCCTGTTATTTAACCCATAACTGGAAGGAAGAGACGGATTAATACCTTTCCCAAGGGTATTTGCGCGTAAGTGAATACAATGGATTCAGCTGGAATTTGAACTTGGCTCCCCGGTTTCTCGTTCCGAGCCGATATCCACTGTACCACAACGCACATTTCAGTGTAAGGGTTAAATAAATCCAGTAAGAAAACATTCATTTTCATATAATTTTCATTACTTTCTTGGATCTAAAGCTTGTTTTATAGAATTGGAAACCTTATTTATCAATCGTCACACAGTTAAATGGCATACATGATACATGCTTGGGTGATGATCTCTCTTTTGATCTATGACTAATCAGAAGATTTTACCCTAGTAGGTTGCCATTTCCTTCTGCAGTAGACTGGTTGTCAACCGAGGCTATAGAACTAAATCTGTCCTGATATTTAACCCACAGCTTGGTCACACATAGGCTTGCAGGAAAAAAAAAACCCAACATGACTTAAGAAAATATTTCTTTGTCTACAACTCCTCAAAATCAGCCCATACTACCTACGAACTTGACAACAACTACAACTGAAAAGAATTTATTTAAACTTAATATTTGTTACAACTTCAAAAACAATAAGAAGTTTTAGTACTAAACAAAATAAACCTAAAACAGGAGTTTACAAAATAGACTGTAAAAAAAAATAAAAATAAAAAATCCCACAACAAATACATTGTTTTTTACAACTTATCAGCCTTTTAAAGCCAGAATATATTTTTAGATTGTTAGAATTTTAGGAAAATAACGATGACTTACTGATACAAATCCTACTAATTAGCCCATAGATGAAGAGGGAGAAGAGTTGGATTCATACTTTTCTCAAACATTTTTGCACATAAATGAATATGAAAAACCAGACTGGAATTGAAACTCAGGTATCCAATTTCAAATTCTGAGCTGTTGTAAGTAATAGGTGAAACATTTGGAAATTTAAATAAAATTATACAAAAAAAAAAAAAAAAAAAGGATCTTTTACAAAATAATGCTCAATGCAATTCTTTTTTATAACCATTTCACCCCTAGCAAGGCAGTACTGTCACTGGTGCGCAGGTGGTTACAGTGAATGAAAAGGAAGAAACAAAAAAATAAAGGAACAATGTACAAAGGATGTCAAAGAAAGGATAAGAGAAGGATGGAAATCAAGGAGATAGGAAATGGCAATTGATATTGCACTTAAATTTTTAGAGATTGTAGCTATCAGGGAAGCAAGTATACAGAAAAGAGTTCCACAGGCGGGAAGTGCAAGCAAAGAAACTGCTGTAGTAGAAGTGGTGGTTACATTTAACTATTTTGACAGTAAAAGGATGGGACCCAGTTGTCAATTTAGTAGCACAAGCAAATTCATGTGGCTGGGACACAATAGAAAGAATCCTATATTTGTGAAAAAGACAGAGGCAAAAAAGCAAATGAAGTTTAGCTGCTAAATTGGGATTGATTACATTGCAGATTCTTCCTTGGATTTTGTCAAGAAATCCAAGATGAATAGCAGAGGAACCTGACCAGATATGGCAACAGTTATATTCAGACCAGAGACATGAATATTGTTGCCATACCTGATCGGGTTCCCTTGCTATTCATCTCGGGCTCCTTGACAAAATCTAAAGGAGGATCTGCAACGTAATCAATCCTAATTTATCAACTAAACCTCAGTTGCTTATATGCACGGACGAATGATAGATTTATAAATGTGCAAAATAGATTTTGATGAGAAAAACTACAGTGACCCAACCTTCTTAGCAGTAACTATTCATTGTAATAAGTTTAACCATAATTTTAATTTAAACTATATTTTTAATTAAGTGAAAGTAATTATGACAAAAAATATATAGAAAGTACACTAATTTCTGAATCTTCCACAGTAAATTTACATCCAGGCTCTTACAATATTGGATGCTGGTAAAAACAAAAGCAGTTGAAAGTTGAATGAGATCAGCCTGGTTGGGACACATTGGATACCAGAAATTTAAATTTAAGCCTCCCTGCAGTGTCAGCATTTCTCTCGATGTATAACTGATATTTGTTATATTTTGTTCCCTCCTCATGATTCAGTTATTTAATTGGAAAAGTTTTTAGAAGAAAATATGTAACATAGGGTTTGTTGGATATTGGTTAATAGCAAGTAGATTGGTGTAGTCAGTCCAAATGAAAGACCAAGCTCTTGAGTGATCTAATGGAGAGATATAGATGAGTGAATAGAATCCACTCATGCAAATGTGTTGGGCAGGTCCATTATAGTATAGTGGACTAATCCACCTGCTGCATTAGATATTCTCCTATAAATGAGGTAGACAAAAAGAAGGTAGCCATGTTAGAAGGTAACTTATTTGATTTCTACATCTCTCTACTCTCCCCATTGCAGGAGAGTAGTAGCCACTGGGGAGGAATCAGTTCCTTATTACCTGGCTGATTGTATGGGAGTAGTCGGGATAGCACTCTGAGGATCCTGGTTCTTGATGGCAGTGATTGAGTTGGGCTCTGGGATGCCATGTCACTTTGCAAAGTAATACCACCATTTCCAGATTTCTCGTCAGATTGATGTGGCCTACATACATCCGTGACCGTTGGTCCAAGGGACACAGGCACGGCACTCAGGATAGGGGTTTTGATTCCAGGTGCTTCAAGTTTTCCGCAGGAATCGACCTGATCCGTCAAGTTTTCCGCAGGAATCGACCTGATCCGTCAAGTTTTCCACAGGAATCGACCTGATCCTGCAACTCTAATTATATTTTGATGGTTGGGAAGCATTTCCTCTATTCGCCCAGCAATGTTCCATTGATGACTATATAGGTTTTGAATGGAAACTGTGTTTCCCTCATGAAGGGGGTTAGAGTATGTGCAGTATGTTTGGATGTCTTTTCACGTCTTCGGGCTGTAGCTATCCACTCAGAGTGTGGCTTATATAAGTGTGGGTGTGATGGGATAAAATTCTGAAAACATCTATGAAGCAAGAGTTGTGCTGGTGAGAAGCCAATGCCTTGGATAGGTGTTTTTTTTCTATATTGCAAGATTGCTCGTGCTGCCATATCATTGTCCAAGGAATCTGATGTCCTGTGCAGTCCTTTATGAGTCTTTTTGCAGTCTTGACTGCTAACTCTGCTCACCCGTTAGACTGGGGATAGGCCACTGATGAAATCCTTTGTTTAACAGCCCAGATTTTTAGGAACTGTTGGAATGAGTAAGCTGAGAATGGTGGCCCACCATCAGTACTAAATTCCTCAGGTGCACCATATGCTCGGAATATTTCCATGCAGATGGATATCAACCTAGAGGCACCTGCCTGCCCTGGCTTGATGCCGTACAGAATGAGCCATCCATCTGCATAGGCAAGATATGTGAAGGATCCAACATAGAATAAGCCCAGTGCAATTTGTCGTCTGCCGCAAAGGTGCAGCACAGACAAAAAAAAAGAAAGCAGCCATGTTAGAAGGTAACTTATTTGAATTCTACAGGATTTTTTTTTCCATTTGTCAATCAATCAAACATCAACTAAAGATTCCAGAAAGCTAAAAATAAAAACACTTAAATGAATACATCACATATTTATATCTAGTGTTAACCCTAAACAAAAACAAAAAGAAACATCCCGTCAATTTGTATCAAAAACAAAAGAGTATGTTACTTATATAAAATCTACCAAATTGTCTTTTTACCAAATTTTATATATAAATATTTTTAATATCTTGATATTTGTTTATACTTCTGAGATGAGGTATTATTTACATTATTTGGACTGCTGTCCTCATCTTTATTGCCATATTCACAACATTTCAGTCATTGTATGCCCCAGCCTTCTTTAGGTGCTTGGAGAAGTTGAAATAAAGGATAGAAAACATCAATGGAAACTATGTAAACTTAAGGAATCAGCACATATGCTAGGCCACAAAAATCTCCTATGCTGACCATGCATAGAAGCGAATACAATTTTATATATAAATATGGGATTTTATAAATATGAAACCAGTAATACGGAGTGCAAGAGAAAATCATTAGCTTCAAAGATTGCAATATGAGCTTCAGCAAAAAATGGTTACTGAGACATTAGGTTTATAAGTTCTCAAAATTCATACACTGATGCCCTCTAGGATACATGGATCAGTGGATAAAAGTGTTGGTTAGATCCAGTGATTTGACCCTACAGCAGTGGTGGACAAAGAGTTCAGTTAAAGGGAGATAACTACATGATGGAAGTGGCATGGCACATGAAATGAGAATGATATACCCCAGTTATTGAAATAAATGTTTGGTTCAAAATTTCATGCACCTGAAAAAGGCCGGAGCGCATAATGGCTGAAATGAATGTGGCAATAAAGATGAGCACAACAGTCTGAATAATGTAAATAATGTAATATGTATCTCACACATCCATTGTACCTCATTTTGTGGTTCTTATCACAACATTTTTGCAATTAAAGAAGTCAGGAGTATAAACATCCAAAAAGTGATAACAACAACAAAGACAATGACAATCGTCCAAGTGAAAGTAATGATAGTTCCTCACTTGAGTAATTTAGAAAAAATATTTTAAAATATGCAAGTCATACTAATTAACCCATAGCTGAGGGAGAAGAGGTGGATTTGTACTTTTCTCAAGGGTATTTGCATGAGGATATATGTTGTGGTGCAGTGGATATTGGCTCGGAACAAGAAATTAGAAAGCCAAGTTTGAATTCCAGTTGAATTTGTTGCATTCACTTACACACAAATACCTGTGGGAAAGGTGTTCTTTCATCTCTTCCTCCCAGCTATGGGTTAAATAACAGAGCAGACTGGGTTCTATAGCTTTGGTTGGCAACAAGTCTACCACAGAAAATAATGGCAACCTACTGCAGGAAAATCTTCTGCTCAGTCATGTCTCTTTTGGGACACGATTTAGTTATTGTTCATTACACCACCCACACATCTAAGCTTAGAGCACCTGGTATCCTTCGGTGATCTTATAAGAACTAGTGTTTCAATGCAATGTGGCGAAAATACCCTGGAGTAAAGATATTAAATTTGATTTTCAATTTGTCTTTACATTCATATTCATCATCACAAAAGTGGAGGTTAAATGCATTCAATAGACAACAAATCACTTCAACAAATACCGAACAAATTCCCAAATTGACATTAACTGACAAAACTCAAAAGAAATTCTCTAAAAGCAATAAATGCAATAGACTTATTTTATTCTAACCACATTTGACGTATTTTTTTTTATAATTATTTCATCTCAACCAAGGCAGGGCTGCTACTGGTGTGCAGTGAGTTACAATGACAGAACAAACAAGGTACAAAAAAAGGATATGAAATGGATCAGAGAGATAAAAGATAGCAATTGACATTGCATTTAAACTTTTAGAGATTGTAGTTATCAGGGAAGTAAGCAAATACAAATGAGTTCCACAAACAGGAAGTGCAAGAAAAAAAACTGTTAAGAGTAGAAGAGACGGTTACATTTAACTATTTCTATTGATGCCAATCTAGTAGCACAAGTAAATACATGTGGTTGAGTTACCAGGTTAAAAAGCTCATCAGAATAGTTGCCATGAAAATATGTGTAGAAAAGACAGAGAGAAGCCACATCACGTTGGTGAAGAAGTGACTGAAGGTGAGCTGCCAAGTCAGGATCGATTATATTGCAGATCCTCCTTTAGATTTTGTTGAGAACCTTAAGATGAATAGCACCAAAATTATGAGATGAAACACGTATCAAAACTAAATGCATTTCTTACATAAGGCAAATGAATTTTGCTTGACTATGAAAGTCTTCTGTGGCTAAGCAATCAAAAATCATGCTTGGCTTGACAATAGTAATTTTCTTTGAAACTTTTGCTCTTACAATATGAGATATTGTTACAGAATGCAGAGGCTGGACCAGAATGATCATTTTTCTGGATGTGGTATTCTGACAGTGACAAATTGCCTATGTCAAAGTTTTGGATAAAAGAAATGAAGCCAGTAGAGGCTGACAGGAATTTTGAAGAGTCAATACTCTTTCCACACCCAAATCCAATACAGAGACCAAAGCTGTACATGGATGGACGCAAAGTCAACAAGCGGGCATGTGTTCCTTGAAGTTCTTCCTCCACATCTCTCCCTCTTCTATAATAAAACGAATAACAAAAAGAAAGAAACATTTTTCAATGATACAATCTATGAGGTAGTGTTAGGGTCTGAAAGGCTGATGATAGTGATGACACAGAAGGCAACAATATTTAAAAACAACAGCACAAAAAACAAAAGTTGTTGAAAGTTTAATGATGTCAGCTAAGTTGTGCTAATAAACACATTGGACATCAAAAATTTAAAAATGTAAGTACATGTGATGAAAATATAAAAATTTTCTCAAATTGTTTAGTCTGCTGATAGGTAATTTTATGGATGCTACAAATGGAAGTGCGTTGTGGTACAATGGATATTGGCTCAGGATGAGAAATCAGAGCCAAGTTAAAATTCCAGTTGAATTTGTTGCATTTGCTAACACACAAATATCCTTGGAAAAGGTATTAATCCATCTCTTCTCCCTCCAGTTAAGGATTGAATAGCAGGACAGACTGGGTTCTATAGTTTTGGTTGGCAACCAGTCTACCACAGAAAGAAATGGCCACCTACTGCAGGAAAATCTTCTGCTGAGTCAGTCATGTCCCAAAAGAGACATGATCACTCAAGCGTGTATCACATATGACACTTAACTGACTGACATTATATATATATGTTATTGTAAATTGCCTAAAGACACCGAAAGGTAGAAACCTGGGTTGTGTAATAACTCGTTTACAAACAAAAAATATGCAAAAGTTCTACAATTGTATTGAACACTTTTTAATACAACTGTGTACTGGTCTAATTTAATTATGACCAAAAACTAATAATTATATATATATATATATATATATATATATATAAAATAAATTGAGACATTTTCAAACAATAAGGAAGGTGTTTATTGCAAAGAAATTATCTATCTATCTATATATATATTCTATATTCTATATTTATTCTTATTATTCCAAAAAACTACTCAAGTGAAACCAGGCTAAACTACTAGTTAGGTCATAAATAAAAGGATTGTCCAGTGACATGGAAAATACCAAATAATTTCAACATGATCATTTTCGCAATCACATTTCTTTTTTTTATTAGTAATAGTAAAATATCTTTTAAAGCATCATGATTTTTCAGGACATGGACAATCATAGTGATTCATAGTGATTCACAGCTTTCCTTTTTCTTTTATAATAACTGTAAATTGTTCTTGGAAAAGATACAATAATTTATCACAGCTTTCTATACAATTTGGAACACTGGTTACAAAACAAGGCAAGAGAGCCATGTCTACCCTGCTATTTAACCAATACTTGGTTGGGGGGGATGGACTTATGCTTTTCTCAAGGGTATTAATGTAAAGTGAATGCCAACTTTACTAGCTAAAATTTGAACTTGGCTTGTTAATTATATAATGCCAAAGATTCGCAAAAAAATGAACATGCATGATGAAAAAATGTCTGAAACTTAATGAAAAAAACAAATCTTTGGACCACCTGACACAAGAAAAACATGATTTTTTTAACTAAAACTTCAAACATACTAGAAAGGATTTTAAAAAATTAATAAAATAATAGGGTAATTTCATGTTTGGAGCCTTTCTTAAAAAATATTTAATTTTAAAAGGCAGAAATACGAAACTTTGCAACAGGCCATAGTCAGGTAAAAAAAATAATTAAAAAAATAAATAATAAAATGCCAGCTTTTCTACCCAAACCTACACCCAGTGACTCCCTTAATGGAAATGACATTCCCTGAAATGTATGAAATTTCAATGTTCATTACCCATGTTTGAAATAGCACTATTATTCATTGCAGAGACACGTCCACATAAAATCATCTTATACACGCCCTTTAATTTTTTGTTGAAATAACTAAATGAAGTGCGATTGTGATCTTAAATTCACAATTAAAAAGTATACTCCATTATTTTTTTTTTTAGTAATTAATGCTGTTACTGCTTTTTACAACAAAAGAAAGTTTTAAGAATATTTAATTAATATTTAAAACATATTTGCCAATGTTATAGATTTTACTAGAAGGTTAAAAAGTTCTCCGTCCAACCCACTTCAAAAAATCTTATACTTTCAGTCAAATATCGGATTTTTTTTTAAGGACTTCGTGATCAAATCAAGAATTTGGTAGTACTAACTACTCACTCATAATAATTTCAAATTTGAATAATTTTTATCACTTGATTTTTAAACTGTAAAAATACTCATAAAAGTAACTACAAATTCACGTTTTGCAACGTAGTAAAAAAACTCTTTTGATTTGGCGAAGAGAATAAGTAAAACTTAAAATATCTTTAAAAATCTGCTTTCGGTAGATATATATTTTTATTTTTTTTAACAAATAATGACACACAGCCACTAATGGTCAGTTAAAAATGCAGACAATTTTTTCTAACAACTAATTTTCTAGTATCAGAAAACAATGTTTAGGAGCCATAATCAACAAAACATGTTTCAATTTCTATTAACAAAAAAAAACAAACTTTGTATCAATGAAAATGATTTATATTTTTAATTTCAGGAGAAATTTCATAATCTTTCAAATATGGTAAAAAAATTAAAAAACATCTTTGAATTTTTGTTTTTTTTAATGAATGTTTTATTTTATTTTTTTACTTTGGTTAAAAAATATCCTTTAGAAAGAAAATCTCACACAAAAACATAATGTAAACAAGACAACAATAAAATCCCAAGAAAATTATCACAGAAATTGTTTAAAATACAATTACAATCGAAAAATACAATAACAATTCTCATCTTCGATGAAGAATAGAGATATGGGAAAAAAATAGCTAAAGTTTTTCAAGCAAGAGTACAATTTCAATACATTATTTCAAACAGCAATGAAAAAAAAAACAAAGACATAAATTCTATAAAATAAAATATTTTTAAAAATAGATAACTTACGTCTCTTCTTCTGTGTCATTCATATTTATTTATAAACTTGGACCGATTGTCCGTTTTTGTGCAATTTTGCTTCTTGTAGGGTGGTGTAAGGTCTTTCGGGGGAGCTAATAGATTTTTCTATGGGGTTATTTCAGGGTATAAAAAAATAAACAAACACTAATGAGAGCAACATAGGAAACATTAAACGACAGACCTATATTTTAATTAAGAAACGCAATATACTGACATATTTATAAACGAGATTTAAATTTTTAAAAAAATGAAGCTTAAGTGTCACATAGACACCCTATCGTTTCACATCTATCTTAGCAAAGGCTTGGATGGTAATGACGTTTGTATTTATATATATAACTGAATAATTATACTAATTATTGTTAAATATTAACAGGGTATTTTGGGTATCTATTCTGATCTACAACCTTTTTTTACATCTCTTCTAGTTCGATTTATAAAAAAAACCGTCAGTCGTCGACAAGAAGAGAACAGAAAACTGTCAAAAGGTCGACATTGTTATTTCAGTTTACCAGCAAGTCATGCCATCTTCAGGTTCGGCTCTAGGGATATATGGGGATTTTCTTTTAGGCACTGAAGAATTCAAAGGCAGCAGTCGAAACAGTGGGAATTTGTCCCCCGGGGTCAGAGGAAAAGATGATTTTTTCCCTCTTCTCCTCCTCCGACAACTAGGAGTGCATGTAAATAAAACCGGAAATGACCGACTGTGAAAACACAATTTTTCTGTTCTTCTTGGTGGAGAGCGCACAATTTCATCAATTCACTTCCGGTAAAATTGCTAGTAAACAAAAGGAAACTGCATGTAATTTTTAGTTGATTTTACTTTTATAAATTGGAAACCTACATTTTTTTAAATCTTAAAACTCTAAGGACAAAGATGAGCACTTGAGATAAAACAAAGGAAGTTTTTAAATCAAAACCGAAAGTACAGTTTGATAATAATTTTCAAAATGACAATGTTATGATGACAGCTTTTTTGTTTCTTATGTTTTTTAGTTTTTCTTTAACTTAAAAAAAATTCATTCATTCATTCATTCATTCATTCATTCATTCATTCGTGACTTGACAATTGACATTTATTAAATGATTTAATAAAATAAAATGGTTTAATAAAATAAAAATTAAATATTAAATGATTTAATAAAATAAAAATTTGTTTATTCTTTTTAACTTTTATATTTTTTTACGTTTTCGTTAGCAAAATTATACCGAAAGTAATTTATACATTTTCTTTTCTTTATTCTTTAGAATTGACAACAAAGATATTAAACATTTTATTTATTAGATAAAATAAAAATCTTGTTTTCATAGTTATTCATGAAACGGTAAAAATTGCATTTTGATAATTTTACATTGTTCAGACTGTTGTCCTCATCTTTATTGGCATATTCACAATGTTTCGGACATTGTATGCTCCAGCCTTCTTCAGGTGCTTGGAATTTTGAACCCTTTATTTTAATTATTCTCATTCCGTGTGACATGCTACATCAGGATGTCATGCAGTTACCTCCCTTTAATTCAGCTCTAACTTATTTGTTTAACACTGCTGTAGCCAGGAATTAAAGCCAAAACTCTTTGGGTCAAGTCACTGGATCTAACCAATGCTTTTATCCACTGGGCCATGTGTCTTTGAGGACATCAGTAAATGAATTTTTGGGAAATTAAAATTTAAAATAAATTTTTTAATAAAAAGATTTTCAAATTTATCTAAACTTATTTATAAATGGAAATTTGTCTGTGTGTCTGTATCCATTACCTATAGACTTCGAAACAACTGAACCAATTTTCTTGAAAATTTACACAGTTGTACTATAAGTGCCTGCGAGTGTTCTTAGCTAGGTTTTGTGTCAAGGTACCCCCGATAAATATGGTAATCGAAAAAATCGGGTTATAGAAGGAGTGGTCCGATTTTAATCAAATTTGATATACTCATAGACAAAGACATAAACGATATTCAGAAGTTTCAAGGTTGCACTTCTTACAATAGTGCAGAAAATCAATGATATATATATATAAGGCAAGATTTTTGTTTGTGTGTATGTTTATGTTTATCTGCCTCTATGTCTGTATTTTTTTCAGCCCTTTTATTTTAGTTTTTGCTTCGGGTTTGGCTCTAAGTAGGTATAATTGTAGTTCTTAGTCTCAGCCATGATACCATTTACTCAGAGGACTTATTTAGCCTTCAAAATTCAGTTTACGACGAAAAAAACTTATTTGATATCGATACCAGGAAATCAAAATTTGACTTACATCCATTCATTTTTCTTTCAGTCTATGGTTTCGCTTTAACTGGAAACAACTATTGCTTTTTAGTCTTTTGTGCCAACGTCCAAAGAGTCTGAGCTCCAGGACCATGGATTAGTTTTAAAGCTTTCATTACACCCAAGCAATGCTGGGCTATACTGCTAGTTTCTTTATAAAATGAACTATTTAGAAAAGGTAAATAATAAATATTGTATTGTAACATATGGTTAACAAGTTTTTATAATCTTGTAAATAAACATTGCCAAGGGAGTTAAAAGTGTATACAGTAATAGTGATGTCCCAAGGAATAACCATTCTTTTGACCCATCATTTTATTACAGGTACAAAGGTTAAATATTGTTGTCAGAAATTTAACTTGCCCCAGTGTTTAACAACAGAAAAATATGAAATCATTAAAATGAGTTTAAATTACAGTCAAGATCATTTATGTTAATTTTCTGTCTAATGCCCTTAGCATGATTCTCCTTCCTAGACTGTGTCCTATTGACAAATATAGT
This sequence comes from Ascarosepion bandense, assembly GCA_037127315.1. NCBI lineage: Eukaryota > Metazoa > Mollusca > Cephalopoda > Sepiida > Sepiidae > Ascarosepion > Ascarosepion bandense. The sequence goes on along the minus strand of JBBBDQ010000328.1, from coordinate 1,239,320 downwards.
AGATGTTTTTTCATTTCACCTAATACAAAGCCCAAGAGCCACTCAAAGTATGTAAGATAGATATCAGTTGACCTACTACTTGAAGTGGTTAAGTGTGTGGTGATTGGGGAAGCATCTTCTTGGGAGTTTGTTCCACAAAGTAACAGTTCTGGAGAAGAAGAACTTACCAATGAAATATGAAGAGAATAATGATGATTTGATGCTGTGAATATGGCATAGTAGGTCCTAGCTGTGAAGGTCTGAACTGGTGAAACTAAGGAATATAATTTGTTTGAACATTTGTCATAGCAATATAGTGAGAGGCTAGCAATATTTTATCTATAGGATAGGGTTATTATTTATTAATTTGGCATCTGTGAAGCACTGGGGCACAACCTCACTACACCAGCAGTAGCCGCTCTGTTTTCTGTGGTATGTATATTACTATAAAGTGGAGTTGCCAACTGCATGCCCAATAGGGTCTGAATTCAGAGTTGTTTGTCTACTAGACTGCTTGCTAACCAAGATTAGAAATCCCAGCATACCTTGGTATTTAACCAATAGCTGGAGGAGAAGAGATGGATTTACACTTTTCCAAATTGATTGATTTTTGTTTTTTTTTACAGTTTATCAACTCTTTGTGGGTTGTGTTGCAGTGGATATCAAATCAGAACGAGAAATCAGAGAACTAAGTTCAAGTTCCAATTGAATTCATTGCATTCACTTACACACAAATACCCTTTGGAAAGGTATTAATCTGTTGCTTCTCCCTTCAGCTATGGGCTAAATAGTAGAACAGATTGGGCTCTGTAGTCTTGGTTGGCAACTGGTCTACCACATAAAGTAATAGCAAACTACTGCAGAAGAATCTTCTGCCCAGTCAGTCATGTCTTTTTCAAGACATGATTGGCTAAGCATGTATCATGTATGGCACTTAACTGACTGTGGGCTATTTGAAGCTAAACTATTTTTGATGGTCAGAATAATTTTTTTTTATTTAGAGATTGAATGCTGGATAAAAATCTTTGGAGGAATAACAATGATTTTTTCAGATACAAGTCCTGCTGTTTAACTCAAAGCTGGAGGGAGATGGATTCATGACTTTCCCAAGAGTATTTGTGCAAAAGTGAATGCAATAAACGTGGCTGGAATTTGAACTCAGCACATTGGTTCTACCAGATCTGTGTTGTGGTGCAGTGGATATCGACTCAGCACAAGAAATCAGGAAGCCAAGATCGAATTCCACTTGAATTCCTTGTATTCACTTATGCACAAATACCCTCAGGAAATGTATTAATCCGTCTCTTCCATCCAGTTATGGGTTAAATATCAGGACAGATTTGGTTGTATAGCCTTGGCTGGCAACCAGTCTACCACAGAAAGTAAAGGCAACCTACTGCAGGATAATCTTCTGCCCAGTCAGTCATGTCTCTAAAGAGACATGATTGTCTAAGCGTGTATCACGTATAGCACTTAACTGACTGGTATTGATTCTACTTTCTATAGCAAAAGAAATTTGCTACACATGCATCTGATATCTCTTTTAATCTGGACAAACTTATGAAAACACTGCAAATTCATAGACCTACAAGAAAGCTGCAAAATTCTTATTCTGGACTATTGTTTAGTAGTGTCATAGCTAGAGTGTGTTCCACCCAGGGTAGCACTTCTCTTTGCCATACCTGGTCCTGACAAAAAATATATATTGCACAGTGACTCACTCTTTAAGTTATATATTCATGATTGTCATTTTTTTGCAGAAAATGACCATCTCTTCACTTGGTAGCTTTTTCTTTTGTGTTTTTCATTCAGAATTTTTATTATATCCTTTACTTTTAACCGAGCTAATATTCTGCTGTTGGCTCGTAAGTGATTCTTAAGGCCGGCTTCACTTTTGCAACCTCTCTTTGACAAATGGCAAGCATAAAGTTTGTCTGTTTTATCTATGTTGGAAACTTGCCTGCCTCTGTATACAATCATGTGATTATGACACTATTTCCCGCTGATACATTTTTTTTGTTTGGTTTAATACAACGGAGAGAGAGAAATTAATATTAGTGGTATTATTAGTTGTGCTTTATTGTAATCCGCAATGGTGAGCTTATGTAAAAAACTATTTTTAATACTATCATGTGTTTGTAAAATCCGGGGAATAGAAAAATTGGCTGATGGTTGGGAAAAAAGAGAAAAATATAATTTTTCTTCTTTTTTTTTTAGTTAAAATTTTGTAATATGTAAGTAGCCATAACAAAATGTCAGGATTTACTTGATGAGGTCAGATATGGTTAGATCCTCAACAGTTGTTCCTGGGAACAGATTGTAGGATTGAAAGAAAGAAGATAGAAAGACATTAGCTGTTGATATTTCATTTGTGGAGCCATGGCTCCCCCAAATCATGTGGGTGGAAAATAATCTCATTGGTCAAAAGCTTTGAGTCGGCTAGATCCCCCGAGAGGATTGGGGATGGTTATAAAAATAGAGACTCAGTGAGAAAAATCAGAAGTTGGGAGAGAGTTTTCAGGCGACAAAGATAAAACAACCCCACACCGCCACCGTCACATCGCCGCTGTCACATCACCACCGTCTCATCGCCACCATTAGCCACCTCTAATTCGGTAAATTCCGTTAAGCTCTGATAAGAACCTGAAAGAACTTTGTTGTTTTAAAAGTTGCACAGAGAAGTAACAGCTCTGATTATACAAAAATATATGAAAAGACTTTAAAAAGAAATTGAATAGGTCTGATATTTTTTTACGAAACTTGGAAAAGACATTTTTATTTGAAGATTGAAAGCTCTAATATTTTTAAACGAATCCTCTCTCCGTTGTAAATTGGCATTCTGACAATTGTACTTTTTGCTTTTGTAATTAATAATTTTTTTTTTATTATAAAGACTTTTCTTTGTAACTCTCCAGGTGTCTTCGACCTTATGCATTTATTTAATTTTTCTTTTGACGCCATGTTTATTTTATTTTTAACCACAAATGTACACAAGTGGCCAGTTGTGGGTTGGTTTGTTTTTATGGCAACTCAACCTCGGCGGGTCATTTATTGCCAACTAAATTTTATTTATTTATTGCTGGTAATACATTTTTCTTTCAACAATTTATTGTTGTTTTTTTTTAATATAAGTTTTGTGTCTAGTAATACATTTTTCTTTTCAAGTATCAAGATTCATTGGGATTTGTTTATAAGGGCAGGGTTCCCAAATCCTACCCTGTTATTTAATCCATGACCGGAGGGAAGGGATGGATTAATACATTTCCCAGGGATACCAGTGCTTAAGTGAATGCAGGTTATTCAACTGGAATTCAAACTCGGCTCACCGATTTCTCTTTCTGAGCTGATATCCACTGCACCACAACGCATATCCGTCACTATACGCTTACAGAACCTGGTATTCCCAAGCGGTCACCCACCTAAGTACTGACCAGGCTCAACGTTGCTTAACTTCGGTGATCAAGCGAGAACCGGTGTATTCAGCGTGATAGACCATAAGCCTACACAAGTGGCCAGTCTGGATCTGATAGAAAAAACGGCTACTGAATTTGCACATTACAACTTTCTGAGATCAAATCACAATGTGGGCAGTAAGTCCATTGTTGCAATAGACGTCTTGAGGACCAGCTTCTGTGACGAGATCATCATGACCAGCAGCCCGAAAGCATCAACATAACTGGTACTGTTTCGACATCATCGCAGCAGGATCCATTCCCGAATGAGCAAGCAAACCAACCAGCCAGCCGGGTGGCAGTGTCACAGTGATATTTGAGTCCCACAACACATTTACAAACCTTGTCACAAAACTTGCACAAGTAACCTGCAGGTGTTTCTACTAGGGTGGCATATACAGGAGCCACTTAAATGGTGACTTTTCCACAAATACAAGTGTGTTGGTGTCCTAATAGCTCTTGAATAGATTCTATTACTCTCATATCTATTTATTGATGGCAGCACGATCGAGTAATGGATAGCAGCTCGGATTGAGGAATTGGAGAGTTGAGTTTGAATTCTATTCGAAACCATTACATTCACTTACATGCTAATACCCTTGGGAAAGGTATGAATCCATCTCTTCTTCCCCTAGCTATAGGTAAATATCAGGACAGACTAGGTTTTATAGCCTTGGATGCCAACCAGTCTATTGTAGTAAAAATTGACAATCTACAGCTGAAAAATCGATAATTCACAATAAATCTTGAGCCTTGGTTGGCAATCTTCCTTGAGATGGTGTCTTGTATATAAAAACCTCTAGATCTAGAGTCGGTGATCCATAGACATGGAAAGAAGTCCTTGATATCTATTCACAGCACTAGGATCTGAGTACTGCGAAGTTTGACTATGTTGTGTGGGTGGGATTGTTGATAATCAGTTGGTTAAAAGATGATAATGATTTCTTCCTTCTTAATGGCATGCCTTCTTGTTGGGATGTTCAATTCTCTTCTGTTCGACATTGTTGCAGCATTCCAATCATCATCATCCTGCAGCCTCGGTCAAGATAGAACTCACTACACCCTTCCAGTATTCCCTATTTGTCATAGCTCCTGTAAGGTCTTCCTTGGCGGTAGATGTATCTCTATGTATCCTGTCTGGATACATAGAGATACATCTATACATTGTGAGGTTGTAAAAATACCAGGTTGGGAAACAGGCGCGGGTTATCCTTCTCTCAATAAGGGTGAATGGGCCTCTCTTAAGCCGTGGTAGGCAACCCATCTAGTGATGGTGTCACGATAAAAACACCCTTGGTAGCTCTAGCAAAGCATCAAGTAGTCAGCTACTGACAAGATTTTGAATTATACAGCATTCCAAAATCAATCTTTTCTAGCCAGATCTATCTCCAGTAATAGTTTCCAAGTCTGTAACATTAATGCCAAGAGCCTAGGTTACATTTAACTACATCCTTGAAATGCTTTTTGGAGCTTATGAGTGGGTTGATTACCTTGGACCATAAAAATAAAGTTTGGAGCAATCTATCATCCTCCACATGTGTCAGGCGTTGTGGTGCATTGGATATCAGCTCGGAACAAGAAATCAGGGAGCCGAGTTCGAATTCCAGTTGAATTCCTTGCATTCACTTACCTGCAAACACTTTTAGGAAAGCTATTAATCTGTCTCTTCCCTCCAATTATGGGTTAAATAACATGACAGATTGGGTTATATAGCCTTGTCTGGCAACCAGTCTACCGCAGAAAGTAATGACAACCTACTGTGGGATAATCTTCTGCCCATTCAGTCATGTCTCTTTCAAGACTTGATCGTCCAACCGTGTATCACATATGGCACTTAACTGACTAAATGACTGAGTTTCTCTATGCTGGCTATGTTTGCGCAAAGAAGGACTTTTGTGACTGGTATTACAAGACTGCCAATTGATGTCCAAGATTAATCTCAGGCACTGCTGGTGAAAACACTCCAAGACCTTAATTTGTCTTCAATAGTTAATCAACACTTCAGAGAAATATAAAAGGGTGGTTTGTAGGATGTAGACAATCATGTCTCTTCACCAGATTCCTTTCTTTGTTATCTATGAATTGCTATTTCTCATCAGGATGTAGACAATCATGTCTCTTCACCAGATCAGTCAGTCAGTTAAGTGCCATATGTGATACACGGTTGGACGATCAAGTCTTGAAAGAGACATGACTGAATGGGCAGAAGATTATCCCACAGTAGGTTGTCATTACTTTCTGTGGTAGACTGGTTGCCAGACAAGGCTATATAACCCAATCTGTCATGTTATTTAACCCATAATTGGAGGGAAGAGACAGATTAATAGCTTTCCTAAAAGTGTTTGCAGGTAAGTGAATGCAAGGAATTCAACTGGAATTCGAACTCGGCTCCCGAATTTCTCATTCCGAGCTGATATCCAATGCACCACAACACACATCCAGATACCATTTCTTAATTATCTCTAAATTGCCATGTTCCATCAGGTTGTAGAATATCATGGGTTCCTATTACCAGATTCCTTTCTTTTTTTTTTTTATGAATTGCCATGTCGCATCAGGATATAGACATTCATGGCTCTCTTCATGGCTGTATTTGACTACCGGGCACACCGGGCACGGGTCCGGGCCGATCTGTGCAATTATAGTGAAAATCCAGGCAAGGAAAAATGTCTTCATCAGAAATCAAACTAAACAATTCACAAAGAAAGAAAGAAAGAAAGAAAGAAAAACGAAGAAAACATCCGAATGAACGCAGTAAAAATCTGTTTGTTTATTTATTAATTTTGGGAGAAAAGATTGGTTATACTCAGAAAGTCCAAACCCAATTTCCTCCTTTCGTTCATGTTCTGTGCCTAATTTCCATTGAAATAGCCGAAAAAATCTGCAAAAATCATAGTTTCTGGAAATGGATGACACTGATGACGTCATCACATTGTTAACTAATAAATCTGGGCAATTTTCTCTGTGCCTGGTGTTTTTTAGCATCAGCTACGGCCCTGGCTCTCTTCCAGAATCTTTTTTTTATTATCTGTGAATTGCCTTGTCCCATCAGATTGTTTATGATCATGGCTTTCCACCAGATTCCTTTTCTTTATTATTTGTGAATTGACATGCCTTCTTGAGAAAGGCATTTGAATGGTTTTCCATTGTCGTGTCCATTGCTTGATGTTAAGCATTTCCTTCTCTTTAAATGCTTGCCACTCAAGGTTATAAAACTCAGTATACTCTACTATTTAGCCAATAGCTGGGGAGGGTGGGGAAGAGTTGCTGTTTCATGCCTTTTTCAATATTTTCATCGGAGTTTGTCTGCTAATGTTTCCTCATTGGCACCTTAACTTAACAAATTTATGCGCATTACTATATTGGTAGTTACTTTTCATCATTTTACTATTGAAATGGCTCGGTGTAAGTTTTATGCTAACAGTTTCTTCTTTTGCACCTCTTGCTTGTGGTACTGTCTTTCAGCTTTTTACTTTTTATTTAACTTTGATTTCTGAAAGCTGAAATTCAATGTCAATTGTTCTCTTCTCTCGTTTTCATACCTGTTCTTATTATTGTCTCCATTCCTTAATAATATTTTCCTTTTTATTATATTCTTTCTTACTCAGTAACCCCTCCATGTCTTAGTGGCTTTATTGCCTTGCTTCAGATGTCAATCAGTCAGTCAGTTAATATGTGATACACACTTAGGTGATCATGTCTCGAAAGAGACATGACTGACTGGGCAGAAAATTATTTCTTTCTGCAGTAGACTGGTTTCCAGCCAAGGCTATAGAACTCAATCTGTCCTATTATTTAACCCATAACTGGAGGGAAGAGATGGATTAATACCTTTCTCAAGGGTGTTTGTGCGGAAGTGAATGCAAGGAATTCAACAGGAATTTGAAATTCGGCTCCCTGATTTGTTGTTACGAGTCAATATCCACTGCACCACAATGCACATATGATGTAAAAAAAAAACCTCATTAGTACAAGAGTGAATGCAACAAACTAGGTCAGAATTTGAACTTGGTTTACTGATTGAGTTTTCCGTGCTGAAAACCATTACAGTCAGTCAGTTAAGAGCCATCTGTGATACATACTTGAGTGATCATGTTTCTTTGGGGACATTGTAATTTCTTTCTGCAGTAGACCGGTTGCCAACCAAGGCATATTTGGTCTCATGGCATATCACGTTGAATACACTGGTTCTCATTTGATCACCGAAGTTAAGCAACGTTGAGCCTGGTCAGTACTTAGATGGGTGACCGCTTGGGAATACCAGGTACTGTAAGCGTTCAGTGACGGATGTGCGTTGTGGTGCAGTGGATATCGGCTTGGAAAGAGAAATCGGTGAGTCGAGTTCAAATTCCAGTTGAGTACCCTGCATTCACTTAAGCACTAGTACCCTTGGGAAAGGTATTAATCTGTCCCTTCCCTCCAGTTATGGGTTAAATAACAGGATGGGGCCTGGAGGCAACCCATCTCAACCCATCACAATAAAAACATCCTTGGTAGCCCTGGTGAAGCATCAAGTATTCAGCTATTTGACAAGATTATGAATTTTTGCTGCAAACTGCGCCAGGGTTCCAAATGCACAGGGAATACTGGAGGGGTGTAGTGAGTTCTATCTCGGCTGAGGCCACAAGACGACGATGAAGGATATAAAAAATTAATTTTATTTGGTATTCAACCCATAGCTGGAGGGAGAAGAAATAGATTCATATCTTTCCCATTGTGTGTAAGCAAGTACAAGGAATTCAACTGGAATTTGAACTCGGCTCCTCGATATCCACTGCACCACAATGCACATTTATATCAGTAATCTTACCAAGTCAAAAATAGTACAAATAACATTCAACATACTTAAATGTTAAGAACCAAAACAAACATTTTAATTTAACGTTGATCAAAGATATTTAAAAAAATATAACAGTTACTTTAATCTTTTTAAAACAATATCAAATATGTTTTGGTTGAAGTCTTCATGATCTGATTCCTCCTCATTATTGTAATGCATGTCTTCATTTAGCATATTTTGGTCGAAAGGTTTATCCAACTGACACTTGGTATATAATTGCTTACTGATGTAATTTTCTTTATTCTCATTATTCATTTTCAATATATTTTAACATTCATAACTTATAAACAATATGCACCCAAATATAAATCAGTCCAGATGGAATCTACAAATTTCAAATCCAAATGGAAAGAAATCAAATACTTATCATTTATTTGTTACACATTTGTTATGATACAATATGATTTGTGGTAACACAGAGAAATGTGGATTTGACTGTAATTACTAAGGAATTGACAGTTAAATAAACAACATGGAATAAATTAGATGCTTCCACAAACTATCTAATAAATATAAAAAAAACTCACTTTAAATAATTTAAATATCATCTTTGTAGTTAAATTGTGGTTTTATTTGAAAGATAATTACCTAAACAAAGTTAATATAAAAAAAAAATGATGTTCTTTAATAAGAACATTACTTGCATTCTGCAATAGCAATATATATATATATAACACTTTCAGCTATTGGGTGTGTATAATGATAATATACATGCTAAAAAGTCTGCCTCCTTCTACCGAGCGCCTATAGCTCAGAGGTAGAATTGCCGACTGACGCTGATCGGGTTTCAATCCTGGGTAAAAAGCAATCGGCTGTCTAACCGTACTGATGAGCTGTGATACACCGAAACAGATCTGTCTGCGAATGACTATATATATATACGCGTACACACAGCACAGTATGTCTAATGGTAATCTTACAACTTCTTTTCAACGTCTATTGAACAGTTGAAGAGGCTCATCCCTTGTTTCCTGTTTAGGATGCGGTTTCTGGTTTTCTCTTTTCCAATCTTCTCACTTTTTTTTTCTTTTTTCAATTAGAGTAGATAGACTAAACTATCGCCCGGTTCACACTCTACCCATGTCTATTGAACAGGTGAAGAGGCTCATCCCTTGTTTCCTGTTAGGATGTGGTTTCCAGTTTTCTCTTTTCCAATCTTTTCACTCTTAGTCCCCTGCACATCAGTGGCGTTACCGCCTTGCTCGGGGTGATATGATTAAAAAAAAAAAGGTTATTTTCTCATAAGTAAATCCAAGAAATTTAACTAGAATTTGAACTCGGCTCTCCAGTTTCTCATTCTAAGCTGATATCCATTGCACTTTAACGCACATGCAAAAGTACATTGCATATGTGTGGGTAGTGTAACCATTAGACTACCCATGCAGAAATCTGCCAAGGCTGACAAAGTAAATCTTACTGATGCTCTTGGAACAGACCTCCAGTCTGTGATGGATTGAGGTAAGAAATGGCTCATAAATTTTAATGCTTCCGAAACAAAAATACTCTCTTTTAATCAAAGATAAATTTTCCTACCTCCGATTAGTAAGGTGATGCTAGTCTCCCAGAAAAGGAACTCACTATGCCTATTTGGCCTCCTTCAACTGACCTCAAGTGAAACAACTACATCAAATCAATAGCTGTGTCAGGCCAGGAATTTTTTCTTATCAGTCAATCTTGCATATTTAAAAATCTACCTGTATTTGTCTATATTTCTGAGATGAGGTAGTATTTACAGTATTTACATTATTCGGACTATTGTCTTCATCTTTGTTGCCATTTGTATGATGTTTCAGTCATTGTACACTTTAGCCTTCTGCAGGTGTTAGGAATTTTGAACTGAAACCACTGGAGTATATGAACTCCATTCCTTTACACAAGGAATGGAATTCACACCTGTAACAGTCAAGTCAGGAACTAACCAATGTCTATATCCACTGAGCCATGTTGTTACACATGGCCAAGTGGATATACACTTTGGTTAGTTCCTGACTAGACTCTTAGAGTTGTGAGTTCAATACCAGGCTACAGCAGTGGTGAACAAGTAACTTGCAGGGTTAGAGGGAGATAACTCATGACTTCCAATTGAGGCTTTACGCAAGGGATGGCGTTCATATACCCCAGTGATTGTAATAAAGGGTTCCGGTTGAAATTCCTAGTACCTGAAGAAGGCTGGAGTGTACAACGGCCGAAAAGTTATACAAATGGCAACAAAGATGAGGACAATAGTCCGAATAATGTAAATACTGTATAAATCTACCATTCCTCTGTACATTGAACACTATTGACAAATCTGGTCAGGTGCCCCTGCTCTTCATCTCAGAGTTCTCAACAAAATCCAGAGGATCTGCAATGTAATTGATCCTGACCTGGCATCTTGACTTCAGTCTCTTTCTCACTGATGTGACATGGCTTCCCTCTGTTTTTTCTACAAATATTTTCATGGCAACAGCTCTGATGTGATTCTTTCCCTGGTCTCCTAACCACATATGCTACTAGATTGGCAGGTATGTCCCACTCTTTTACCATTTAAATAGTTAAATGTAACTGCCGCTTCTACTGTCACAGTTTCTTTTCTTGGACTTCACACTTGTGGAACTCCCTTCCATATACTTGCTTCTCAGATAGCTACAATCTCCAAATGTTTAAATGCAATGTCAATTACCATCTTCCACCTTCCTAAATCTCATCCACCTCTTAACCTTTTTTTAGGCATCCCCAGTACCCTGTTTCTTCTCTTGCTTTCACTCACTGTGCACCAGTGGCAGTCCTGCCTTGCTTGGGGTGAAATGATTATAAAAATAAAAATATACAGTGTATTTATCACAAAATTGTAAATTCTTTATCAAATTCCTCAATCAAAAAATACTGCATACAGTATTTTTTATAGAGTCTAAACAGTTTTCAAATTTATATTAAATGAGGCAAATTATGACAAGCATGTTGTGAGATTTGTGAGAGAATAAAATATGCAAAAATATGTGTTTCAGTCCCTATGTTTTAAAGACCTGAGATATGCACAATTAGTATGTCAGTCATGTTTTATAAAATTACTAGTAGCACTTGTGAAAGTTTCTCAGTTATTGTGATTTGAAATGTTTTTGATTGATTTGTGCTTTATGGCTTATCAACATTTTTAGGATTATTTGAAATGTTTTTAGTTGGTTTGTGTTTTATGACTTATTAATAGTTTAAGGTTATTGGAAATATTTCAGATTGGTTTGTGTTTTATGGCTTTTCAATATTTTTAAAGTTATTTGAAATGTTTTCAATTGATTTGTGTTTTATGGCATATCAATATTTTTAAGGTTATTTGATATGCTTTTGTTTAATTTGTGTTTTATGATTTATTAACATTTTTTAGAATATTTCATGTTTTTTAGTGATTTGTGTTTTATAGCATTGCATTGTTTTAAGAATATTTGAAATGTTTTTAATTGATCTAGGTTTTATGGCTTATCAATATTTTAAGGATATTTGAAATGCTTTTGATTGATATATGTTTTATGGCTTATCAATATTTTGAGGATATTTGAAATGCTTTTGATTGATATATGTTTTATGGCTTATCAATATTTTAAGGATATTTGAAATGCTTTTGATTGATATATGTTTTATGGCTTATCAATATTTTGAGGATATTTGAAAAGTTTTTAATTGATTTATGTTTTATGGCTTATCAATATTTTAAAAATATTTGAAATGTTTTTAATTGATTTATGGTTTATCAATATTTTAAGGATATTTGAAATGTTTTTGATTGATATATGTTTTATGGATTAACAATATTTTAAGGATATTTGAAATGTTTTTGATTGATTTATGTTTTATGGATTATCAATATTTTAAGGATATTTTAAATGTTTTTGATTGATTTATGTTTTATGGCTTATCAATATTTTAAGGATATTTTCAATGTTTTTGATTGATTTATGTTTTATGGCTTATCAATATTTTAAGGATATTTGAAATGTTTTTAATTGATTTATGTTTTATGATTTATCAATATTTTAAGGATATTTGAAATGTTTTTGATTGATTTATGTTTTATGGCTTATCAATATTTTAAGGATATTTGAAATGTTTTTGATTGATTTATGTTTTATGGCTTATCAATATTTTAAGGATATTTGAAATGTTTTTGATTGATTTATGTTTTATGGCTTATCAATATTTTAAGGATATTTGAAATGTTTTTAATTGATATATGTTTTATGGCTTATCAATATTTTAAGGATATTTGAAATGTTTTTGATTGATTTATGTTTTATGGCTTATCAATATTTTAAGGATATTTGAAATGTTTTTAATCGATTTATGTTTTATGATTTATCAATATTTTAAGGATATTTGAAATGTTTTTAATCGATTTATGTTTTATGGCTTATCAATATTTTAAGGATATTTGAAATGTTTTTGATTGATTTATGTTTTATGGTTTATCAATATTTTTAATATTATTTGAAATGTTTTTAATATATTTGTGTTTTGTGCCTTTCCACATTTTTAAGTTTATCTGAAATGTTTTTAATTGATTTTTGTTTTATGGCTTATCAATTTTTTATCTTTTTTTAATTATTTTTTATAATTTATCTGTGTTTTATGGCTTATTAACGTTATCAAGATTATTTACCTGTGTTTGTTTCTCCATATTTCTGAGAATACTTTTTACAAACATTTTAGAACATTACTGCAGTATTCATAGCTGAATAATATGTACCACCAAAGTCCATTCTATGACAACAGTAATAATATATATGTGCAAAGAGATGGTGTTTTGATGGGCTCAGTTCTGGGGCCAACCTTCAGCAACTTCTACATAAACCAACCTAGAAAATAATATATTTAGCACCACTACAAAACCGTCCATCTATGTATGATATGTTGATGATATTTTTAGATTAGTTAAAAATATAAAAGATATAATAAATCTCCAAAAAACTTTCAAAAGAACTCTGTTCTCAAGTTTACGTACAGAATTAACCAAGATAACAAAATCCCTTTCCTTGACATTTTAAGACACAAACAATAACACATTTACTACCTCCCCATATAAAAAACCAACCAGCAAAAACTCTTGCACTCTCAGCTATAAGAGTGAATGTCCTAACTACTACAAAATAGCACTTATACACAACTTAATTAACTGAGCACAAATCAACTCCTCCACAATAAATATATTTTACTCTGAACTAAAAAATATTAAGCAGACTCTCATTAATAATGACTTCCCAAACCACATTGTAGATGAAGAAATAAGACAATATTTCAAAAACCACATTACACATCAAACAAAATATGGTAGTTCTACAAAAGACCCTACACTTATCAAACTCTTCTATCATAACCAGATGCATGATAACTTCAAACAGGATGAGAAAATAATAAAAAATCTCATTTGTACTAATATATTTTCCGTTGATCCTAATAAAAAAATTAAAATCAGTAATATATTATAAAAGGTACAATACTTTTGATTTGATTGTCTGATTTGCTCCTCCCAACCAACTGATGTGTTACATAAAACCAACATTATATATAAATTCAAATGTCCTTTCAGGGAATGTATCTCAGACAAAAAAAAACAAATATATATATTGGATTTACAACAACCACATTAACTAGACATCTTATGTTACATTTGTCCGACCACTCATCCATTAGTAGACATCTGCAACAACATTCCTGTCTACATTCACAATATAAAAAAATAATGATTGATAATACAACTATTCTACACCAAGAAAACAACAAAAGCAAACTACAGATTCTTGAGACAATATTCATTAAAACACTTAAGCTCTCAATAGAATCAGTTATGAATACTGTCGTAATGTTCTAAAATGTTTGTAAAAAGAACAGTTTTTTCATGCTTTAACATGTGCATGACCATGACATTACAACATATAAAAAAATTCCATTTGAGATAATTTTCACGTTTTAATGAACACTAGCAATTTGTCAACCGTTATATTTGAAGCAGGAAAAAATGTACAGTAATTTTTAGCAACCAAGTTTTGCGGTTATATTTATTACCATAATTCACACCACTGAAGATGAACTCAGAAAGAGATTGAAAGTACTTGGGTACCTTAAGAAATGAATGAAAATATCATCTTTCAATGTTACAACTCATTTCTGACATCTTTTGATTGTAATACATGAAATATTATCAGTGAGTATGAACAGATTTTATTAAAAATAAGCAAACAGTTTGTTTGCAATTTATTTATCTGTCATGTTTAAAAGAAAATTTGCTTCTTAAATACACAAATTTTAAATTATATATAAAAGTGATGAGGGTGGATGTTGTGTAAGTATTTGTTTGTTTGATAGATTAGACTTAGCGTCTGCATTTTACAATCTAGCTCGATGGGAGTTGCGCTCAGATGTAGATGGTCCTGAGTTTGACCATAAACTGCATCTGGCAGCAAGGCCTCTGAATGGGAGGTTATGAGGAGCATGGAACCACCTCTTAATTGCTGTTGTTTCCAGGTCCACCCTGACCCGGAGTGGTAACACCTGTTAGGGTCCCAGCTATGGGTAAATAGTTGTCCCCCAAACCAGGGTCAAAATGCTATGAAAGTATTTACCAACAAAACTTTTTTCAATGAAAAATATTACCAAAAAAACTTTTTTTGATTGAAAAATATTACCAACAAAACTTATTTTGAGTGAAAAATATTACCGACAAAACTTTTTTGAAAGAAAAATGTTACCAACAAAACTTTTTTAAATGAAAAATGTTACCAACCAAACTTTTTTGAATGAAAAATGTTGCCAACAAAACTTTTTTGAATGAAAAAATTGATTTAAAAGAAAAATACGTCTCTGGCCTTAAATGACCCTTTAGATGTTGATAGGCCATTAAGCAGGAACAAACAAACAAACATCAGATGTAGATCAGATGTAGATCAAATCAATGACACTTTGAAATTTTTTGGAAAGCCAAAATTAGGGGTAGAAAAATATATATTATCACACCACAAAGTCAGGGATCAGTTTATGTATTGATTATAATATAGAATCGATCACCCCTCCCCACTTTATATTATCTATGTATGTTGCCCCTTCCCCTCCCACCCTAATCCAATAGAGACATTCTACATTGTTATCTATATTGGTACAGCATGAGAACAGATTTAATAGAAACAAACAGACTATACGAAAATGAGCATAAAAATCAAATCTGTTCTAATGCCCCACCAATATTGAGAAGAAGGGAAATTATGATTTGGAGAAAATTTCCAATCCCAAAGAATTTGTATTATAATTGCCATGCTTTGTATGTATTTTCCACAAGTATTTTCATGGCAACTGTTTTGACAAGCTTTTTTCCTTGGTTCCCCAACCACATGTATTTACGAGTGCTACTAAAAGTGCTACTTTTATCTTCAAAATAGTAAAATGTAACTGCCTCTTTTACTCTAACAGTTTCTTTTCTCGCACTTTCTGTTTGTAAGACTCCCTACTGTTTGCTTGCTTCCCTGATAGCTAGTTGATTCCCATCATGGCTTCTCTTGAACTATGCTGACTGAACCTTAGTTACAGTTTTTGTGAGAAGCCATAACCTGATGCGATCAACAGTTTGAATAAGGCTTGTATGCTCAAACTCTCAGTCAGGACGACTTGTGACCTTGTGCTAGTACAACTGTCAATGGTTTCCAAACAATTCTGTCTACTCAATTTTGCTCACAGGACTTGGGTCTGCTTGTAGTATGGGTTTCAGTCACTGGGACCATCTCAGATTGATACTATCAATCTCCCTGACAAATCAACCTGGGTGAGGTTCGAATCCGAGTCTCAATGAAAATATAAGCATTCTAATGACTCAGCCATGTGCTCACTCAGCAACCTGATAATTTGTGTGCATATATGCTTATGTGAGTTGAATATATGGATCGGAATCCGATAAGATGAATAGAATAAGTAAAGAACAGGTAGGAAAAAAGTGTCTTTAATCTAACATGTTTCACTTTAACAAACTTCTTCAGAGATTTTTTAAAGACGTCTTTAAAAATTCTCTGAAGAAGCTATGGAATGTTATGGCTATTACTGCTGGTTTGGTTCTTTCGCCTAAACATCCAAAACTTGTTGAATGGCTTTTGCTACTGAAATAAATAGGCAAAGAGAAAAGGAAAGATATAGAGACACTAGAGGGACAGTTTGGACACTGATTTTATTTTTTGGTTCCAACAACCTCTTGTTGGGGAAATTCCTTCCTGAACACTTTGGCAGGTCTTTACCATCCAAAATCCAACAGAGAAAGAGATAGAGTTTATTTTTTGGCACCAGGAGGCCTCTCTTTTTGTGCATGCGTTGGTTGTCTTTCCTGTCAGAGGACTCCTGGGAGATTTTTATGTTTATTTTATTTCATACTTTTATTTTATTTTGTATTTTTATTTTATTTAGTGTTTTTTATTTTATTTCGTATTTTTATTTAATCCCTACAAAGCTTGTTAAAGTGAAACGTTAGATTAAAGACACTTTTTCGCTACCTGTTCTATGTGGCTCTTTCCATGCATACTTGATTGCAAAATTTGGGGTACTCCTTAAAATTTATTAAAAAAAATGGTTTGTATTTGTCAAGTATTTATTGTATAAATATACAATAAAAAATAAATATATACCATTTAATTGTATAAATTTGTCAAGTATTTATTGTATAAATCACCGAGTGTTCTATGGAACCAGTTCTGCTAATATTGCTAAAAGTCTGTCTGGTTACTGCGTGAAAAATGAAGAATGCCAACATGCAGAAGGTACTGGGGAGGTGATTTGTTAAGTAATGTTTAAAATAAATATAACAATTACTGATGATGTCTCTGTGCATATTCGAAACATTGTGGAAGCTATCCAAATATAACACTTCATAAAAAATTGTAATCTTGTATTTGTATCAATGTGAAAGGTTTTGTTGTTCAATAAGCAAAGATCATTTTGGTAAAGGCATGAACCCCATCATTCCCAGGTAATAAAACTGACAAAATAAATGTTTTGCCTTGGATTATTACTCATAGGGTAAAAAAAGGAAGTGTCCACTGCAGTTTAGTTGAACTTTTACTTAATTACTGCTTCTTCAACTCAGGATGGCAATAATCAACTGCTTCGATCATTTGCCAGAACACAAAAGGTCATATGGAAGCACACAAATACAATAATATAAATATACATATATCATATATGTATGCATCTTAAATGGATGCAGAATGCAGTGTAAAAAGAGGATGTCCTTGTGCCAAACTTGGCCTGAACATCGTGTTGAATAATAATTAACATAAAATTCCAATCGATTGGGATACAGGTAGTTCAGTGTGTAGATTTTTTTGTACCCATACATTTGCGCATACACACTGAGGAATAAGAACATTGATACACACACTTACATATGCAGTTTGCCTTTAAGGCGTAGGTGTTAAAATGAAAATAAATAAACAAATAAAAAGCGAAGCGGAAATTTTTCGAACGGTGGAAAATAAACATTTTCGTAGATTAAAACAAAAAAATCACATAGATAAATTTATCATAAATAAAACAATATTAACTTTTTAACCAAACTCACCAACTAAAAATAACATTTATTTTAATTTTAAAAACTGAAAAAAAAATTATTATTATCTTTCAACTGCAACTACTCTTCTCGTGTGGGTTGAAATGACACCCGCCCACGATTATCAGAAATCATTTTTTAATAATCTTTTTTTAATTTTTTTCACTTTTAGACGATTGTCGCTTACTTATTTCTAAATTTATTAACGAAAATAGTTTTTATGTTTTAAAATAAATTTGATATATTTTTCCTTCATTCGTCCGTGACGCATCGTACATACATTAACACACATTTTTCGACGTTAAATCTCGCCACATCTCGCCAATCTATAAAAATTATAAAAAAATTATAATTATTATTCGGAGAGAAGGACGATGAGTTGGAAAGGGGATGTTAGTTTTCTTGAATGTTAGTTACGGAACATTCTTTTAGGTCGGAAAATAGTGAAATATTTGAATTTGAAAGAAAATATTAGAAATTAATTTTTATTTAATAAAAATCGATGAGAAAAAGTAGAAGGTAATGTCGACGAAGTGGATGCGAAATCTCGTTCGGACGTGATTACCCGTAAGCCCTCAGTCGACAGACAAGCAGCCAGGTCGGTACAGTAGCAGAAGTAGAAGAAGGAGGAAGAATCGCAATTTTATTATTAGCAGAAAGAAGAAGAAGGAAAAAAAGACGAAATAAGCAGCCAGGAGAGGAAATAAATAAGCAAGGACTGAGCCCTTCCCCCTAACACATTAAAAAATTTGGAGGTGGAGAAAATCGGAGAAGTATCCGTGGAAAAAAACGAGACAGACTTGGCTTACTGTTGGAACATTGGAGCCAATTGCAAAGAAAAAAAAGGTGCTGTGAAGGTTTTTGTTTCTATTGAAGAAAGAATTTTGGCTGAATTAATATTTCTGGTTTTTCTTTTAGATCTTGCTGGGGGTGATAGGAAAAAGATCTGAAGATGAACCTTTGAGATTTAAAAAGTAAAAAGGTAGCTTCTCGTTAAAAAGAAAAAAAAAAGAGAAAACGTACCTTCTCAAATGTCTTTCATTATGAACCTCTCTCACTCTCTTCTTTGAATTGGATTTTTCCTCCCTTTAATTTATTCCTTGATTTCCACCTTAATTAAAAACTAGTTTCCTTATCCTTAGATCTTCATAATTCCGTTTTACATCTGTTTTTGTTAAAACTTGACTCTTCAGGTCTAATTAATTGTAGTCAATGATCTACGCATCTAAGATATTATGTGTGTGTGTGCGCGCAAATATGTTTGTTTTTGCTTTCCAATGTCTAAACATTTTTAGTTGGCTAGGGGGGCGGCTTATTTTCATAGAAATACCTACATATAAGTCAGAACAGAATCTTATAAGAAGTTATCTTATTTAATTGTATAAATATTTTAGCTTTTATTTATTTCTATTTTTTTTTTTTTCGATCTTCTCAGAGAAAGGTTATGGTGTGTTGATGCTGAAAGTAAAAAAAAAAGTAAAACTGAATTTAATTCTTAATTC
>JBBBDQ010000328.1:1170000-1215000 GCA_037127315.1 Ascarosepion bandense | reverse complement strand
GCTATAGAACCCAATCTGTTTTGTTATTTACCCCATAACTGGAGCGAAGAGCCAGATTAATACCTTTCCCAAGGGTATTTGTGCATAAGTGAATACAAGGAATTAAACTGGAACTCAAACTCGTTTCCCTACCCCTTAGAGTTGTACAAAATAGATAACTATTTGAAAATTTCAAATCCATCCTTAAAATAATGGTATAAAGACAACTTTTTCTTACTATAAAATATCATGGCATTTTAGCCCCCCTCCCCTACCTATTTCAATATCTTAATTTTCTGGATTCATAACATTTTGGAAAAATTAACCATTGTCAAAGCAAAGCATTTTATGGTGTCGCCAGTGTAGGGGAGAGAACTCTAGCAACATGTTAAACACTTCTGTTAAAAAAGTTTACATTTAATTGCTTTTGAGTAACAGTTTGCAGATGTTCAACTTCTGTTTATCGATTTATGAAATCATTTGTCTTCTCCAATTATAAACAAAAGATAAATAAGGATCTTTGCAAAATAACAGATTTCTTTCTAAGGATTAGAGTTCATGATTTATTTTTAAAATGAAGGCTTGAAATCTTGAATCCCTTGATCTTAAACTAAAAAAAAGAAAATTGGAAATAAATCTCAATCTGCAAATTTAAAGTGTAACAAGCAACATAAAAATTTGTCAAATGCAGAATGAAGATTTGACAAAATTTAACTTAAGGCCCAAGAGGGAAAAAATGGTATGTCAAAAGTATATTTTCTTTTGACACCACTGTTACTGTCTATTCCCTTGGCAATTTGGTTTTAAAAAGTTATTACATATGAAACCTTAGCTTAGAGCCATATCATGTTGAATACAGCAGTTCTCGCTTGATCACCGAAATTAAGCAACGTTGAGCCTGGTCAGTACTTAGATGGGTAACCACTTGGGAATACCAGGTGCTGTAAGCATCTAATTGGTGCAGTGGATATCGGCTCGGAAAGAGAAATCAGTGAGCCGAGTTCAAATTCCTGCATTCACTTAAGCACTGGTACCCTTAGGAAAGGTATTAATCTGTCCCTTCCCTCCAGTTATAGGTTAAATAACAGCTTAGGACTTGGGGACCCTGCCCTTAACAAGTCTCAATGAATCTTGATACTTGAAAAGAAAAAAGCATTACTAGACACAAAACTTATATAAAAAAAAAAAAAAACAATAAATTGGTGAAAGGAAAAGGTATTACCAGCAATAGATAAATAAAATTTAGTTGGCAATAAATGACCCGCTGAGGTTGATATGCCATGAAAACCAACCAACAGCATATGAAACCAAATAGCAAATTTAACCGCACTCTCTTGAAAAATAAAATAGTAACGAGGTTGTTATAATTAATAACTGAGGAAAAAAATAAATGTAGGAACTTATTTTCATGTGTTATAATTTAACTAAAATTTTAAAATTAGCTTCATTTTTTTTTTTTTTTTTTTTTTAAGCAAAAATTACCAAGGGAGTATATAACAGTATCAAGAGAAAAAAAACCCAAAAAACAACACTCTTTTAGGCTTTCTTTTATGTTAACCTTTGGCAAAGTTTGTATCAAGATTTTACAAATAAAATCATTTAATGCCACCCACACATCTCAGCTTCCAATGAAAGAAAGTAAAATGTATTTGAAAGAATATGTGCATCCAATGTATCTCTTTTCATGGGAAACTTTAGCTGCATCCCTATCAGCATCTGTGTATATATAATTTCTTAATGTTTGGGTTGGAGAAATTTTTACTTTGATTTATTTTTGATACTTGATTGTTTTTGATATCAATGATTTTTTTTTCTCAAAAGTACTAAAGTTTAAAAAAAGAAAAAAATAGTATGGCACTCTTGTACTTGCCAAATTTTTATGCCCTACTTGGTGATCAGCCAGTTAAATAATATATGCTTGGATAATCATATCTCTTTAAATCCATGTCTAATTGGGCAGTAGATTTTCCCTGTAGTAGGTTGCCATTACTTTCTGCAGTAGACTGGTTGCCAACCAAGCCAAAAGATTCCCAGACTGTCTTGCTATTTAACCCATAACTGGAGAAAGGAAATATGGATTAATCTTTTCCAAGGGTATTTGCACAAAAGTAAATGCAATGAATTCTCTTCTCCAATACCCCTAAATTTAAGAACCATTGCATTAGTTTGTGGAACACTAGTTTGCTTTATTTGTCAAGTTATAGATGACGAGGTTGGATAACTTTTTAGTCCAAGAGCTTATTCCCCCCCCCCCCCAGCTTGTCAGATATTAGTACAATTTGGTTAATAAAAAAAACATGAATTTATGAAATGCTCAATGTAGTGATTAAAAATTGGTTGTTACTGTTAAGTAAAAGAATTGAAGCTGTTATATAAAGAAGTTAGTCTTTTCCTCTCCCCTTCTTTTTGTCTTTCAGAAAGAGTGAAATGTCAAGAATCTAATCTAAACTTATTTATAAATGGAACTTTGTGTGTGTGTCCGTTACGTAAACGGCTGAACCGATTTTCTTGAAAATTTACACAGTTGTACTATAAGCGTCTGCGAGTGTTCTTAGCTAGGTTTTGTGTCGACGTACCCCCTGATAAATATCGAAAATTGATAATCGAAAAAATCTATATATATATATATATATATATATATATTATAAATTATGTTTTAGAACATGTACATTATATATATATATATATATATGCCAAGGTGTTTGTGTGTGTGTCTGTTTATCTGCCTGTATGTCTGTATTTTTTATTTTTATTTTTTTTTCAGCCCTTTTATTTTAGTTATTGGTTCAGGTTTGGCTCTAAGTAGGTATAATTGTAGTTCTTAATCTCAGCCATGATACCATTTACTCAGAGGACTTATTTAGCCTTCAAAATTCAGTTTACAACGAAAAAACTTATTTGATATCGATAGCAGGAAATCAAAACTTGACTTAATCCATTCATTTTTCTTTCAATCTACGGTTTTGCTTTAACTGGAAACAACTATTGCTTTTTAGTCTTTCGTGCCAACGTCCAAAGAGTCTGAGCTCCAGGACCAGGGATTAGTTTTTAAACTTTCATTACACCTGAGCAATGCCGGGCCATACTGCTAGTTCTGAATAAACTTGATTCAGCACACAAGGCTGCAAGTAACTTTACATAAACGATGGCAGCTAGCTATTGTGATGACCAAGAAATTTGAATGTATATTTCTGTTCTGGGGACCAGAATTACAATGATTAACCTGAAATTATCTTTACTGGCAACGTACCATGCAAAAACCAACGGGATTATTTCTATATCAACCAACAAATCTACCAGAGTATCATTCATAATGGTGGAATTGGGAAGGAAGCAAAAGAGTGATTTGAAGAAGAAAAGCTAAAGTAAAGATGTATAGTGAGTGTATCAAGAAGTAATGGCTTAAAATCTTCAGGTTAATCTTTTTTCCTAGATTTGTTGCCAGTCATGGCTAGGGAGCCCAGTCTAATTTGCTATTTAACCCATAGTTGGAAGACGAGATGAATCTCTACTTTTCAGTTTTACTTCTTTACCCCTTTGTAGAGGTTTGATTTACGGGTTTTTCATAAGTCTTCAAGATATAGTGACTTATGTTTTATTAATTTCCTGAATGTTTTCAGGCACATTCTCTCTCATTCCACCCATCAAATTATGCATTTTTGGGAGCTGCCATGCAAGAATTTGATTAAGGACCTAAAAAGAAGCTCATTCGGGAGAAGAAAAAAAAATTTATTTTCAGAGGGGGGTTGTTAGTTATTACTTTCTTTGATTTCTGTTGCATAGACATTTCCTTCCCAATCTCAACCAAAGATCTACTTGAAGTCACACACATTAATCTGCTACTATTACTATTCTTAATATAACAACCGCTACTACTGTTGTAATGACTAATATGGATCTGAGTAAAATATTACTTTAAAAAAAAAAAAAAAGGCATAAAATTTCTAATAGTCAAAAATCTCAGAATATCATTGTAGTTCAGTCACATATCACTGTTGATTAGCTCAAATGTTTTTTTTATAATGAAAAATATTTATCAAAACAAATATAGGTATTTTTTTTTCTTTGTTGAACGTTATTCATAACAAAAATCTTTATAATTAGTCATGTTTACATCAGATTTTATTCATGTGGCTAATAAAATATTGAAAAAATTAAGACCCTTAAAAAAATTTGTGATACATCACCACAAAATGGCCAGGTTAAAGATCATCAATGATACCAACTAAGATTTCCTTTAAATAATAAGCCCAAAAATGTTGAATAAAAACATTTGTACTTGCATCATTCACAATTTTAAAAAAACGTCACATTTGCAAGAAAAGCAGACTGAATAGCTATCCGCTAAATGGATTACTAAATAAAGGAATACTTGCCTCCAGGAGTTCATTTTCCATCATATGGTCTAAACAATAACATGGTTTAAAACCTTTAACCATAAACTGTTGCATTTTCATGTAAAATGTTTAAAACCCCTGGTCCATCTCCTAATCACCCAGCAGATCCTCAAAAATGAATTAAACAAAAAAAAAAAAAAAAAAAACTTAAATCATCATTAATGGTCTGATTTCTTTATTATAAAAAGAAAAAGGTGTAGCTAGTAGATTTTGTGACATATCCCCCACAACCTCTACCCTTTGATCTTTATTAAAGTGAGTCAAGTTCTTTCTCCCCACCCACTCCAGTAGGGTGAGCATCATATTCTGGTATTAATGTATAAAGTTAAAGATAATAGTTGGCGAGTGGGGAATAAATTGAAGACACCTTTTCAAGTGGTCATTGGCTTCATCCTTGTGATGAGGGTGAATGAGCTACTGCTTCTAGGTAGCCAGCTTCAAGGAATAGTTAGTAGAGGATTCAGAACTCACCAAGATCACTTTTTGATTTATTTTTTTTAACCTGGTGAGAATCATGGGCAAAGAGTGTGCTGGTAGGTGTAGTAGATAGCCGCTCAGAATGAGAAACAGGAGATCCAAGTTCAAGGTCTGGTCAAGTTAAGTTCACTTACGTGTAAATATCTTTTGGAAAGATATGAATCCATCTCTTCTCCCAACTATGGGTTAAATATCAGGGCATACTGGGCTCTCTAGCCATGGTTTCCAATTAATCTAGGTCAACTCTGAACTCAAAACCATAATAATTGTCGATACCTTCAGCAATGAGAAGAAGAAAAACAAAAAGTATACTCATAAGATGTTGAAAAGCTTAAAAATTGGACTTCTTTTGTACAATTTAAAAATATGGTTTGTGCATACTTCTGATGAGATATTTAAAAAAAATTTTTTTTTTATAATCATATCGCCCCAAGCAAGGCATTTTACTGCCACTGTTTTGCAAGGGGTTACATAGGAGGAAAGTTACGAAAAAGTGACAGGTTACAGGGGGTGTCAGGAAGTGGGTAAGAGAAGGATGAGAATACTGATGAGTAGAATGGACAAAGAAAAGAAGCATGAAAGAGAGGATGCAGGTTAGTGAGATAGATGACTATTGACTTTACATTTAAATTCTTGGAGATTGTAGCTGTCGGGGAAGCAAGTAAACGGAAGGAAATTTCACAGGCAGGAAGTGTGCAAAAAGAAGCTGATGAAGTAGAATTTGCATTTACAATTTTTTGGTTTCACAGTAAAAGGGTGGAACCTAGTTGCTAATCTTGTGGCTTGAGTAAATTCATATATAGAGGGCACCAGTCAGCTAAGTTCATCAGAGCAGAAGCCGTGAAAGTATTTGCAGAAATATTTACATTGTTCTGACTGTTGCCCTCATCTTTATTGACACATTCAAGAAGTTTTGGCCATTGTATGCTCCAGCCTTCTTCAGATGATTAAAATTTCAAATGGAACCCTTTATTTTCTTCATGTATATTGTTCTCATCCCATGAAGCATACTACTTCCAGGTGTCTTAGTTATGTCCCTTTAACTCAACTCTGTGATTTGTTTACAACTACTGTAGCCTGGTATTGAACTCACAACTCTTTAGGTCAAGTCAGTGGATCTAATAAAAGTGTTAGTGATCAAAATAAAGGGTTTGGCTTGAAATTCCAATCACCTGAAGAAGGCCAGAGCATACACTGGCTGAAACATTGTGAATATGGCATTAAAAATATAAGCAAAACTCTTTTCTCTGAAAATGTTGTACGGTCATATATCAAAACTTTTTTCATGGTTCTTATAGATTAGCTACAAAATTGCTACATACATTTGTCCACTTGGCTTTTTACAGTGATGGCTTCAGTCTATTGTTACGAGGCAGCAGATGGTCACTGAACAAATGTTGTTTTTATTTAATGACTTTTATTATTATTGTTTAATCGATACTATCATTAGCAGAACTGTGCTAGTCAATATGTGTGTAGCTGGATGATTTTTATTTGGGTAGGAAGAGAATGAGGGTCAAGTAACTAAGGTAAAGAGTGCCGAGGGGTGGGCAAACTTAGTCCAATAAAATTATTAAACATACTAGTTGTACCTATGAATTTGGTAAATGGAGCTCAACAACTCAGGAATACAGTCCATCTAGTAGAAAGGAAAACCCTAATTTAAACCTCCACTGCCTTGTGATCCTATCCACACAAGGAAAAGGTGGTGGAGGTCCTGGGCATGACGGTAAACTGCATCTGGCAGCATGACTTCTGATTGGGAGGCTGTGAGGAGCATGGAACCACTTCTTAACTGCTGTTGTTCCCAGGTCCACTCTGACCTGGAGTGGTAGCACCTGTTAGGGACCCAGGTATGAGCAAAAAGTTAACTCCCAAACTGGGTTCAAAACATTATGAAAGAATAAAAATACACTTATAGAAATATATACATAAGAATAGACTTTTATAGAAAAATACACATTTTTGAAGAAAAATTTATTACTATAACACATTTTCGAAGGGAAAAAAATTATTCTCAGCAAAACATTTTTGAATACAAAACTAGAAGACATTTTGAGTTTTCTAAAATAAAAGGAATAAAAACAAAAAAATTCAATAAAATCTGTCCAAATCAATCTTCTCACTATAACCAAACATTAAAAAAAAAAAAAACCCCTTAAAACCCCACCTTTTTGGCATTAAATAACCCACAGAGGTTGATATGCCATTAAACAAAATTCAAACTCAAAAGGTGGTAGAAGGAAATCCAGACCGAAAACCTGAAGTGAAGCCCCAAAGGTGGTTGGCTGTCAACACTGACAATATTCTAGCAACAGCTGCAGCCAAGTTGTTCCTGCAAATCTAATGTCTTTTATTTATGGCTGGAGTGGGGATGCATGTAGTTTGGATAGTGCATGATCTCCATAAACCATTGTCCAGCTGGTTTGTGCACTGGAGAGGTTCTTCCAGTCTCACTACAGGACACTACTTTTCATCTCTTGAAATAAATGGATGCCTACTGCGACCTGTGAAAATTTCACTGGTTTTCTAACTGTATATTCTGTTAAATCTTAATTAAGCTCATGGTGAGTTCTACAGCTATAAAATATTTGTGAAAATTTCGTTATTGTGTTAAATATTCAAGCTTAAATTTAACAATATAGCAATAACAATCATAATTATGAATGCAGATCATTATTTATAGAAAGAGGGTACAAATGAAAATATTAAAAATTGACAAGTTTTTTTTATTTCAATGAAGCAGACATTAAATATGAGTGTTATCACCTGTTATCTTTTTCTCTCTCTCTTTTTTTGCTTGACCAAAAGACAATAGTCTATTTATGAGATATTAGCAGGATGTAATATATGTGCTGACTAATGAAGGAACAAGCAGAATTATAATGGATTTTTTTTTTTTTTTAGTCTTGTTAATGAGGCAAAAAGAATGCCTCTATCTTGTAGAATAGTGACCCTAGGTTTTATGAAAATTTTCTCATAGTCTATTTATAAGTGTATCATCAATTTTGTGTTCTAACTGCCTAAAAAAAAAAAAATATAGGCCTGGGTGTGATGACAAACTACATCCAGCAGCAAGGCTTCTAATTGGGATGGTGCAGGTTTTGAGTCAAACCAACTCTTAATTGCTGTTGCTTCCAGGGTGCTAGCACCTGTTAGGATCCCAATTATGGGCAAATAATGAATCCCCAAACAAAAGTAAAACACTCTGAAAGTATAAAAATAATTTTTATAGCAAGAATATCAGCAATACATTTTTTTTTTTTTTTTTTATGAAAAAAATTTGCAACAATAAATTTTATCTGTACTTAGACATATAGTTGCATTCAAAATTTATATTTAGTTGAAACTATAAAATTGTGTTCAAAATATAAATATTTTGGTATTAAAAAAAAAACTCTTAAAGGTGTTGGTATTCTGCTAAATAAAATCAATCAACCCACAGTTTCTCTTTCTACATCTCATGAGAGTGAAAGGAATGTGGAGAAAACCGGAAACTGCATCCTAAACAGGAAGCAAGGGATGAGCCTCTTCACCTGTTCAATAGACGTGGGTGGAGTGTGAACCCACGTCTATTGAACAGATGAAGAGGCTCATCCCTTGTTTCCTGTTTAGGATGCGATTTTCTTTTTCCCAATGTTCTCATTTTTTTTTTTTTTTTTTTTTTCCAATTGGAGTAGATAGACTAAACTATCGCCCGGTTCACACTCCACCCACGTCTATTGAACAGGTGTAGAGGCTCATCTCTTGTTCCCTGTTTAGGATGTGGTTTCCGGCTTTCTCTTTTTCAATCTTTTCACTCCTATGTAGCCCCCTGCACATCAGTGGTGTTACCGCCTTGCTCGGGGTGATATGATTTTAAAAAAAAAAAAAATGCTTTTTAGCTACTTGGCCATGGTTCTTGGGGGATGAAGATGTGGTCAAGTGTCTTTAGTTACCTGGCAGTTCAATCTTTGTGTTGGGAAGTAAAGTTCATTGGAAGAGACAAGTGACATCACAAGAAAAATGAACTAGTAGTAATTGATATAGTGTGTGTCTTTGGTTTGGGTGGGGGTCTTTCCATATATGAGCATCATCTATTTCATACCTCCAAAATGTACAAATTGAATAGCAAATATATAGAACAAATGAATTAAAGCAAGGAAATTTTGGACTGTGAAATCACTCCCTCTGTGAATCTTAGCTCTGAGGTTAGTAAACAGTAGTTGGGCATTCACATAAATTATTGATTCACTTTTGCTATCACTGGCAATTTCTTCTTTGATTCACACCAAAAGTAAATTTTTAATTTCATTAATAACATTTCTACATGATTTATCAAGTTTGGTTATTCCCTTAGCCACCTGACAGCATAATTCATCCTTGTTTTAAAAAATTGTGCAAAATATTGATTTTTTTTTTTTTGTCATTCTATACTTTGCACTAAGCTTTTTTTTCTTAACACATGTTCTGCTTTAATGTTCAGAAATTACATCCTTAATTTCTATGAAAATTGATTTTTCTTGCTCACTTCTGTTGATCCATATTTGTGTTTTAGAAAAAACATGAGAATTATTTTCGATATAAAACCCGGTAATTCGCAAGCTAAGTTCATAGCTTAAGTCTTAAAGTTAGTGCAGAATTTGCAGTGAGGATGTTGCCGGCCATTTCTGTGAATACATAGTCAGCTCGGTTTAATTCAAATTTCATATCTTGAAGCAAATTTACTTTTCTTCAGAAAAACCAATCATTATTCAGCTTGATATTAATGAACTATATATATTCCTTGCCTGGCTAATAGGATGAGAACAATCCACTTTTTGGAGATTTAGAAGAAAAAAAAATGATTCAGTTCAAAGCATTACCAACTACAACAGATACATGAAGCAAACTAGAGGATAATATAAGCAAAAAATTGTGACTATAACAACAAAGATAAGGACATTAAACTGATTAAATTGGTGTAATAATGATAATTTATTTCACAAATTAAAACATACACTTCTATTATGAATATGTGTGCAAACAAATGCAGACTTTCACTTTGGTTTTGATATGCATGTGAAGCTCACAGACCTTTTGCCTTATTTCTCTGAATTTTTTTTGCTCTTAGCAATCACGCACACTACATCACAGATATTATTCTCGCCAGTAAGTGCTAAAAAATGTACTTCTGCGATATTCTAAACTTAAAGAATGGATCTGTTTCAAATCAGATTAATTATACTTTAAACCTGCTACTATTCCTCAAAATTTCAGAAAAGTATAGTTTATTTTAGAAAGTTTTTCTTGTTTTTGTTTTAAGAGAATGACATTCTGATGACACATTGCTGAAAATAGTGCTAAATTAAAAACATTTTCAACAATTTCAAAACAAATTCCTTTTGACCAATTGAAATTATTTTTGAAATGCAGTAAAATATTTTACTTTTTGGAAATATTAAATTTAATCTGTCAGATTGAAATAAAAACTTTAAAAAAGACTTTTCATTTTTAAAAATTAATTTTAAACCATAAACATAAGGTACCACAAATCTGTGGTGGTACCTTTTTATTTATATATATATATATATATATATATATATATAGAGAGAGAGAGAGAGAGACCATGTCTATTTTTTATTTTAATCCTTATAATCATAACATTTAAAGGAACATCCCTGTTCACATTCACGATTTAGAGAAATATTAATAAAAAGTACAAGTATACTCCACCACAAAAATAATGAACAAAAACTGCAACCAATACTAAATAAAATTAGTATAGCAACAATGTTTTAAGATGTCTATGATAGTAATTCTTTAAAAAAATTTTAATAAAAAAAAAAATTATAACATTTTAAAGCACGTAAATTTAACTTAAATAAAAATTAAAAACCTTAAGTTCCCTTATATAATGGTAACTTGAATTAAGGAACGTGCTTCATGTAGAGAAAAGATTCACAACTATCAACTACATTAATGTTTTTGTGTTAGCAATTCACTTCTGATGATATCGAAAGTACTTAGGAGAAAATAAAAAGAATAAGAAAAATTATGGTGCCTTCCGTGATGGTTTTAATTACAACACAAAAAAAATTAAACCATGAATATTAGGATTAAAATAAAAATAGATATTATGTCTAAATTATTCAGCCAAATATGTTTGAAGATATAAAGTTTTCATGTTTTTAGAAGTTAGGGAATTGTCATTGTGGATGACAAAAAGTTTTTTTTTTTTTTTTTTCTAGTGTGACTATGCTCATAATTTTAAAAAGGCTTTCGTCAAATATGTGCAAAATGTCCCAAAATATGACATATTCTGTACATTACAAAGTAATAGCACTGACCTTTGTAATATAAATATAAGGAGATAATTTAAGAATTCCATGTTGTAAGGGTCTTAATTTGAAGAATTGTTTGAATTGATTTAATGAATTTTTCAATTGCAGCCTTTTTTTATTGGATATTGAGAGGACCAGAAACAAACAAAATTAAAAATTGTTAGAATTTTTTTTTTTTCTTTTTTTTTTTTCTGTAAGTCAAACATTAAAAAACAAAATATATTTTGAATTATTGAAAATCAATTTCCTTTATTTTATAATGTATTTGTTGTACTTTTAGATAAATCTATATAAAGGCTTAATTTTTTAGTTTTGTATTGATGTGATTCATGTAAAATGTATGTTTTTTTTTTTTTTTTTTTTTTTTTTTTTAAATCATATCACCCCGAGCAAGGCAGTAACACCACTGATGTGCAGGGGGCTACGTAAGAGTGAAAAGATTAGAAAAGAGAAAGCCGGAAACCACGTCCTGAACAAGGGATGAGCCTCTACACCTGTTCAATAGACGTGGGTGGAGTGTGAACCGGAGAGAAATGTTACTATTAAAAATAGTTGGAATTTTAGTATCAAAGAATTTGCATTTTCTTTTCGCTTGTAGACTCTTTTGTGTGTTGTATGCATAGATACAAGCTTTGAAGAATTTATATTGTGTTGAGGTCACATGTGTTCTATTTAATTTTAGGTCATTGAACTTGGGTGACAGGTGGATGCACCAGTTTGTTGATTCCATACACAAGTAACTAATCTACATCTCTTTGGCTCTTATTTATGTAAAATTAATTCTGACCAAAGACAACTGGGGTGGGTTGAAAGGTATTGATATTTTTCTTTATTTTTTTTTTCCTTGTGAAAAGATTTTCACAAAAATAAAGATTTGTAAAATATAGAATGTCTTTCAGTTGACTGTTTTGGTATATGGCCACATCATGTTCAAACACTGGTTGCTGTATGGTCACCAAAATTAAGCAACATTGAGCCTAGTCACTACCTAGGTGGTTGACTGCATGAGAATACCAGGTGCTGTAAGTTTATATGTGTGAGTAGTGTAATGGATAATGGCTCGAAATTCTTAGAGAGCAGAGTTCTAATTTCAGTTGGGTTTGTTATAGTCACTTACATGTAAATACGTGAGATCATTAGTAAGGCTTGTATCACTGAACCATTATCCCCCCTCTTGCTTACAAAACATTTCAATTTTGGCCTTAAGTAATCCATGAAGATTGGTTTGGTTGTTTAATGGCATACCAATCAATTGGCTATTTTGATGATCCTATCTGTTCTTTGCTTAATTTTTATATTGTAAACTTCCTCAGTGTTGTGATTAGCATGATCATTAAGTATCAAACAGATGTTTTTAAAATTTTTGTACCAGAAATTGTCAGTCAGTTAAGTGCCATACATGATACACGATTGGGCGATCATGTCTTGAAAGTGACATGACTGACTGGGCAGAAGATTATCCCACAGTAGGTTGCCATTGCTTTCTGCGGTAGACTGGTTGCCGACCAAGGCTATAGAACCCAATCTATCCTGCTATTTAACCCATAACTGGAAGGAAGAGATGGATTAATACCTTTCCCAAGGGTATTTGTGCGTAAGTGAATACAATGGATTCAGCTGGAATTCAAACTCGGCTCCCCGGTTTCTCCTTCTGAGCCGATATCCACTGTACCACAAGTCACTTAACACAGATAAGGAGTTGTAATTATTTACACCTATAGAGGGCAAAACCACCAAAACTTTATAGTAATAACAAAGGGTTGCAGCAATATGAACCTTCATAACAAAAAAAGGGTAACAAAATATTACTCTTAAATTAATATCCAAAATGTTTGTAATGCAGCAGATATTGGATTGGAATGTGGAATTGGAGAGCTGAGTTGGAATTATGCGCAAATATCCTTGGTAAAAGGGTCTCTTCTCCTTCCAGCTATCAGTTAAATAGCATGATAACCAGTCTATTGCAGAAAGTAGTGGCAACCTACTGTGGGAAAACATTTGACCTAATCAGTCATGTCACTTTTGAGAGATGATTGCCCATGCATGTATCACATATGCCATTAACTGACTGAACCATTGAAAACAGTTAAACTGATTTATTGTACCTCTTTTGTCAGACCAAAAATTGAAAAAAAAAAATGCACTGTGACTCAAAATATACAACCCAGACTAATATTATATATAAAAAAATGTAACCTTAAAGGCCAATTATCTCTTCAAAATTTAAAGTTTTACATTTTAATTCCTACTTTGTTAATTTTGTTAAAAAAAATTGAAATTCACAATTTGTGGAGGTACCTAAAAAGAATATAAAAAATAGATATTAAAAATAAAAATTAATAAATGGCATAACATTTCCTAAATTAGTGAGTAGCCTCTGTTATGTTATATAATTTCATTCTGTCATTAAATTGTCAAATTTTTAAAAAGTTTAATATTTCTATTTTTCATAAAACATCTTCAAACGCAAGGCTAAACTAAAATTCTATAAAATATTAGATAATTGTAGAAAATGTTAAATTTTTAATTTTACCATATAGTTAAAAACCAAAAAAAAAAAAAATGAATCGTATGATTAAGCTACATAAAATTGTCATACTTAGCATTTTTTTTTTTTTTTTTTTGACTACTTCAATCTGTCATGTCAATTATCGCTTCTGATAACACTATGATAACCCCTGATAATAAGGTTACCATAATTAAGAAATGCTTTTATAGTACATTTCAGGTAGTAAGCAAGTAATGCTTACTTTAAATTAGATTATGGTAAGTTTAAATTTGTTAATTTGACTTATAATAACGTGTCAGCAAGGTATTCTTGTTTTTGCAAGATTTTTTAAAACCAAGAATTGTCTTTTTACAAAATGTCTCGATTGATTAAAAATGGCCCAAAAAAAATTTAAGATTTTTTTTAAATCTGAAAAATTTTTATATTTCAATCAATATAATTTCAGTTTGAAATACATCAGAGTATTTTACTTACTGGGATTAATAAATTTAATCTCTTTGTTTTTCAGTTAAAATTAAAGTTTCAAGAAAACTTTATATTAAAAATATTCAATTTAAATTTAGGTATCGCAAATGAGTTGAGTTTAAGCCCACAAAACACTTGTGTTTACAGAGCAATAGTTTGTAGGATTTAATATATATTGATTCTAAAATTTTCAGACGAGGATATTGCTCTGATTCAATAATGTAAATGTGTTTTGACTAGTTTCTAAGACATGGCTAAAAAAAAAACTTTCATATTGAACAGAAAACACGATGCTCTATGAATATTTTGGCAATTTCTCATTCAGTTCTTTTAGTCTATATAAAATTAATGATTTGTCTATATTTCTGATATAAGGTAGTATTTACATTATTTGGACTATTGTCCTCATCTTTGTCGCCATTTGTATGATGTTTCAGCCGTTGTACTCTCCAGCCTTCTTCAGGTGCTAGGATTTCCGAACTAAACCCTTTATTACAATCACTGAGGTATATCATTCTCATACCTTACGTAGTAATGCCTCGATTGGAAGTCATGAGTTATCTCCCTCTAACCCTGCAAGTTACTTGTTCACCACTGCTGTAGTTTGGTATTGAACTCACAACTCTTTGGGTCATGTCATAGGAACTAACCAACGTCTATGTCCACTGGGCCATGTGTCCTTAAAATTAATGATATTGAAATTCCCATATCTAATTTATATGATGAGCAATGATGCTAATGATCTTTTATTTTGCATTCATTTATAATACTTGCAAAAGCTTCTCGAAGAGATGTGTATTTAAGTGGTAATGTTAAATAAGTCTTAAACTTGTAAACTTTCCATGGAGCTTAGGGTCAAAATAAAGGTAATGCTGCTGTTATTTTACAGGTTGGAATAGTTAGTAAATTGGTTTTTATTCAAATTTGTCCCCTTGTCACTTAGATTAGGTCGGGTTACCTTGCTATTTAAGGTAAAGCTCATGAGAAAATAGATTCATGCTTTTCCAAGGACATTTGTGTAAAAGTGAATGTAAGAGATTTTTTTTTTTTTTTTTTTTTTCCCCAGAATTTGATCTTGGCCCACATACTTCATTTTCTGTATTGATATCTTTAAATATGAGCTCATGCCAAATAAAGCTTAATGGTTAATGTGTGTGTGATTGAGAGAAAACTGCACAACTTTTAATCAAGTTGTTGACAGTTATTGAAGATTGTGGTGGGGGATATTGAAATTGTATCTGGATATTAATTCCAGAAAGTAAAATGAGTTTGAGCAAAACCAAACATAAAAACCTGGTAAAATTATTTCACATCCCTGTAATGACATTGATTGATCTGTTCATGATCATTACGAACTAATATCTTCTACCTACTTTTATGTGTTTAACTCATGTATAAGCAATTTTTTTGTCAAACAGTTAACTGCATGAGGTAGAGTTCATAATATGAGCCATATTATTAAAAAAAAAAAAGGAGGGGTGTAATTTTTCATTAAAGATACTGCAGCCATTTTCCTGATGAAAAAACCCAGCACATCATTTTTTTTTTTTTTTTTTTTTAATCATATCACCCAAGCAAGGCAGTAATGCCACTGACATGCAGGGGGCTACGTAAGAGTGAAAAGATTTGAAAAGAGAAAGCCAGAAACCACGTCCTAAACAGGAAACAAGAGATAAGCGTGTGCCATAGAAATGGGTAGGGGAGGAGGAACCACTTTTCTTTTCAAGTAAAGATTCTTTCTATAATTTTTTTTTTTTTTTGGTGGGGAGTGGTCTCGGTCTAATATTATCACTGATGACAGTGAATAACACACTCTTGTATTTGCTTTATTTCTAATTTATTTTTTGGAGTCTACAAAAATATTTGTAAAAGTATATTCTTTAGAGAAAATATAATTTTCATTGACATTTCCTGTTTCTGAAATAAAAATGATTACATGTGTGATCTTTCTTGAATAGCTTAAAATGCTAACCACGTCACCTTCAACAAAAAGTTAGAAAATTCATAAACTATTTAATCATTGTTTTTGTATGTGGTTATACAAGAGTGTGTGAATGAACAAGGGAGAACAAAAGGAGGCAAACATTTTAATGAATGTTATTTTCCTAATGAAATTAGGTGTCGTGCCATTCAGAAAGCCAATTGGACCACCTGTAGCCTGCAGGCCACAATATGGCTGACTGGTTTAAATCATGTCTCAGTCACAGTACCCTCAGGAACATGTTATATTTTGAAATTCAGCACCATATGATGGCTGAAGAGTCTCATAACAAAGGTGAGGAAATTAGGCTGAATGAGCCAATATGCAGTGGCAGTAACATGTTAAAAAAAAAAACCAAAAAAACCTTCAAACCAAAAAAATGTATTCGGATAGAATTTATTTAGTTTATTGGGAAAACTTTTAAACTAATGATTAGTGGAGAAATTAAATTAAAAAATGTAAAATATACATTGCATTTTTTCCATTATGAAAATGTATGAATTTTTATAAAAACACTAGCAGTATAGCCTGGCATTGCTCGTGTGTAATGAAAGCTTTAAAACTAATCCATGGTCCTGGAGCTCAGACTCTTTGGACTTTGGCACGAAAGAATAAAAAGCAATAGTTGTTTCCAGTTAAAGCGAAACCGTAGACTGAAAGAAAAATGAATGGATGTAAGTCAAATTTTGATTTCCTGCTATCAATATCAAATAAGTTTTTTTCATCATAAACTAAATTTTGAAGGCTAAATAAGTCCTCTGAGTAAATGGTATAATGGCTGAGACTAAGAACTACAATTACACTTACTTAGAGCCAAACCCGAAGCAAAAACTAAAATAAAAGGACTGAAAAACTGATTTTTATCAGACCCGGTATCTTGCCTTTTATATATATATATATATATTATCGATTTTCTGCACTATTGTAAGAACTGCAACCTTGAAACTTCTGAATATCGTTTCTTATGTCTTTGTCTATGAGTGTATCAAATTTGATTAAAATCGGACCACTCTTTCTATAACCCGATTTTTTTTCAATTTTCGATATTTATTGGTGGGTACCTCGACACAAAACCTAGCTAAGAACACTCGCAGACGCTTATAGTACAACTGTATAAATTTTCAAGAAAATCGGTTCAGCCGTTTCGGAGTCTATAGGTAACGGATATACACACACACACAAAGTTCCATTTATAAATAAGTTTAGATTGAATTTTCAGAGCTTGTTAATTTCTACAATTACTTATATAAAAAAAAATGTTAGTCCATAGAAAATACAACTCACTTGGGTATTTATACCTCATCAGCTAACCGTACCTTGTTAGTGAGGCTATTTTTACCAAATAACTAGTTCCTCGCTGGGTGTTCTCATACAAAATACAGCCTTAAATAACCCAACAAAGTTAAGATGTAAATCCAAACAACCTAATCTAACCAGGTATATCTATATAATTTATATTGCTTTGCTAAGAACTTTTATAGAATTGACATCTAAATTGTTACTCCTTGTTAAACCTTGGGAAGTTTTTGACTACAAATTCTGTTGAACACTAAAAATATACATTAAATGCAATGTGTATATATACAAGTGTAATATATATGAAAAGTTCTAGATTCTAACTCATTTTGTAAAATCAAATCACATGAATAAACATATTTTTAATTCGTTCTTGGTTGAACTGTGGACTTTTCATCATTCTTCAGCCAAGTCAAGAAGAGATTCTCGAGCATTGTTTGGCTAAATGGGTTGGGCCAAGAATTC
The DNA here is from genome assembly GCA_037127315.1 of Ascarosepion bandense. Classification (NCBI taxonomy): domain Eukaryota; kingdom Metazoa; phylum Mollusca; class Cephalopoda; order Sepiida; family Sepiidae; genus Ascarosepion; species Ascarosepion bandense. Next base: position 1,197,129 of record JBBBDQ010000328.1, on the reverse strand, counting down.
TTCAGCTCTACCCTTGTGTGTGTAATATATAAAGTGTATTCACATTTTATAAAGTGTGCATATGCTCTGATTCTAGACAGAAGTGCCAATTCACATATGGATAATCATGTTTTTTGTACCATGTCAGTAAAAATAATAATTCTTTACGTACAATCTGATTTCTTTTGCTGGTGAAAGGTGTTGGATTTGAAAAAGAAAATTCAAAGATTTATCGACCCAGATATGCATATATTGTACCAAGGTATTACAATGTGTAATATATAGATATGAAAATGAATTTTCATTTTTAATACGATTTTATTCCTGTTGGTACCCATATTTCAGAACCTGTTAATTTAAACGGTTTTCTTCTACCAGTCTGGTCCTGGGTATGACAGTAAACTGCATCCAGCAGTAAGGTTTCTGATTAGAAGATTGTGAGGAGCATGGAACCACCTCTTAATTGCTGTTGTTCCCTGACCTGGAGTGGTTAGGGTCCCAGCTATGGGCAAATAGTTAAACCCTAAACTGGGGTCAAAACACTATGAAAGTATAAAAATACACTTTTATAGAAATATGAAATATATACATAAAAATAGACTTTTATAGAAAGCTATACATTTTTGAAGGAAAAAATTATTACTAGAATTACATTTTTGAATACAAAACTAGATGATCTCTTCAGTTTTCTAAAATAAAAATATTTTCATCAAAATCTAACTAAATCAACCTTCTCACCATAACCGAACATTAAAAAAAATACCTTTAAAACCCTACCTTTGTTTTGGCATTAGATAACCCACAGAGATTGATATGCCATTAAACAAAACTCAAACAAAAAAAATCTACCAGCCTGTGCATCTGAGAAAACAGGGCACATTTTCTTCAAGTTTTCTTGAATGTGCGAATAAAATAAACGCTATTTAAATAATCAGGGTATCTATTCAAATAATGGTATCCACTAAAAATACCATTTGAAGTAATAAAAAATATCAGATTAAAAATAAAAATCCATTCTCGGGTGAATCAATAAAATCTGTTGAATTATTTTTTTTTTTTTTGTTTTTTTTTTTGCATATTGAGGAAGTGATACTGAAAGAGATGTGAAAATTAATGTAGCCTGCGCTGCCTTGAATAAAATGGATGTAATCTGGAACTCTGATCTACCAGATTCTTTCGTGCCACTGCCTGGACATTAAAACTCTTGAGTCTGATAAAACCGACACTTGGATGCTGAGAGCTATACTTAACATCTAAATCAAAGCTCTATGGTCCCATCCCTGATATTTTCCTCAATCTGATGTAAACACAGAATTTGCCTTGCAGTCTATATTGCTGGTAAGCAAAACAAGAACTTCCAAGGGATTTACTACTGTGAACACGTAGCCACAAAGCAAGATGGGTTGGTTGCCCAGCAACCACCTACATTGACTAGCTAAGTTAGGACATAGAATGCCACCCTAACGACCTTTTGACCTTCATGCAGAAGCATGATGGTTGGTATGATACTCATTTAGCTAGACAGTAAATAACTTTTTTTTCTTTTTTTTTTATTATCAGATTGCCCCAAGCAAGGCATTTTACTGCCACTGTTTTGCAGGAGGTTATATAGGAGGGAAGTTACGAAAAAGAGTGACAGGTTATATGGGGTGTCAGGAAGTGGATAAGAGAAGGATAAGAATACTGATGAGTGGAGTGGATGGAGAAAGGAGCATGAGAGAGAGGATGCAGGTTAGTGAGATAGGAGATGACTATTGACTTTACAGTTAAATTCTTGGGGATTGTAGTTGTCAGGGAAGCAAGTAACCTCTTCAAAAATTTCTTTATTTCAGTTTTGTCTGCAAAATTGAACAGTTATGGTTTTTTAGAAAAACCTGAACGAGATATGCTTTACAGCAAATAGAACCTTGCTTGTTTGTGCGGCACTCTGTAACCAGGGGGGGTCTAGGACAGGGTTGGCAACCTATTGTATACAGCCGCAAATGACATTATAAAGTCCCAATCAATAATTACTACAACACAAAAAAGATATTTAGCTATTTCAAAGCTGCTCACTCATTCGACTCTGTTTGTTTCAAGTTCTAAGAGCATCGCTAATAAGGATACCAACTAATAGGCAAGAAACCTTTTCTACGAATGTGAGTCTTTTATCAATTAACTACTCACTTGAATTGATTAGGGTCTGATAGTTCTCCCGAGATCTTTTATCTGTTTGAAGAAAATTGCTTTTTCTCTTTTGATTCATCTTATTCCTGTGAGCAAATTAAGTCCGCAATAAAGTTGTCCAACACCCAACAATTTAAAAAATTATGTAAAACCCAAAGTAACAAAATATGTTAACAATTGGCTAAGACCATGCAAAGGCAAGGCTCCCATTAATAATAAAAAAAAACAAAAAACAAATGTGGTTTACATATTGTATATCTTACTACATAAAATATATTGTAGAATGAGTATACTGACCTTGACTTGTATAAAAATGTGTATACTGCTGGCACACTGAATAATTTTGAAACCTTAAATCGACACCTAGTTAACAAAAAGTTGTCAACCCCTGGTCTAAGGCACACTGGATCAGATGGTGATTCCTCCTACAAGTGGTGGAACATAAGTTGGAATCCTTTCAGATAGTTTTTCTTAGGTTTTCTTGAATGGTCAGGCCAGTAGACAAATAAACTAAATAAATGAAACATTCTATTTGGATATGGGTATCAACTAAAAATAATGGTTGAATTAATAAACATATGAAAGTTATATAAATCTATATATCAGATTAATAGCGGATAAGTGAAAAAAAAAAAAAAAATTGGGGATCATACAATACACACACACACACACACTACTGGCCATAATTATTAGGCCACCCTAATTTTTCAAAGAAAATGATGTATTTTATACTATTTTTAATATTTATTGCCAAGTGGATAATTCTAAATGAAAATAGAATGGGTCTTTTGTTATTATTACTTAGCAAAATTTTACAAGGCAAGGAACCAAAGGTGAACTCGTCCAAATCACCCTAAATTTTCTTCATTCTTTCATTGATGAAACTGCAACATAGTTAATTATTAAATATTTATAAATTCTTTTGATGCACATGTTGTTGTGCAGTATTAATGAAAGGATCATTCTATTTTCATTTACAATTATTTACTTGGCAATAAATACTAAAAAATAGTATGAAATACATCATTTTTTAAAACCCTAGGGTGGCCTAATAATTATGGTTGGTTGGTTGTGCGTGTATATATAGTGTCATCCGCAGACAGATCTGTTTTGCTGTATCGCAGCTCATCAGTACGATTAGACATCCAATTGCTTTTAACCCAGGATTGAAACTCTACTGAATTGGCGTCAGTCGGCGATTCTACCTCTGAGCTTTGGGCACTCAGTAGGAGGAGGCAGACTTTTAGCATATGTATCATATACCAGTGGCCTAAGTGTTCCAATTCATTACTGAATGAGCAATATCTATATACACACACACATGCACGCAAGCTGTAAAAAAATTAAACTGGAGCATCTCTGTGTCTTCAACATTTTAGTTGTAAGACTAAACCTGGAATTTGCTGCATTTCTCTCTCTCTCTCTCTCTCTCTCCCCCCCCCCCACCCAATATAAAAAAGTTTTGTTAAATTTAACTAACAAGGTCTGTCTTAATGCTTTTATTGCATGTTTCAAATTGGGTGTTGACTGAGTGGTAGGCAAGAAGCTAAGAATCTTGTCGACCACACTGACTGATAATGATTGAAAAAAGTAACGCCCTTCAACAAAATGTGCACTTAAGATAGCTTATCCCCAATTTTGAACCCAATGTGTAAGATCTTATTCAGAAATTAAAAAAAAAAGTATTTTGTTTGAATTCTCATGCATGAAAAAAAAGTAATACACACAAAAGAATGTAAAAATTCAGATATTAATAATAAAAATATAGTTTTAAGTTATGTTATATTTATGGGTGAAAGTGCTCAATATTAGAGATAGTGTATGCAAATATAAAAGTAGGCCCTGAGGTCAACGCCAAGTGTTAAGTTTTTCATACTTCAACACAATTGTCAGGCCATGTGTGTGGTTTTGGCTGTACTACTTGTATATGCTTGTTAGGAGTGAATTATGTGTATTAAAATCTATTGTATTATCCTGATGGTTATTGGGTGGGTGGTAACATTAGTTTTACATTATTCTAGAGGCTATTGATTAAAAATAATTGTGCATTCAAATCCAGTTATTTGTAGCTACTATGTAGCCATTTATTATTGATTACTTATTTTTTGTTAATTATTATTATTACATTTGTTTGTTCATTCATAGTTTAATCTACTTAATTTTAGATTTTTTTATTTTATTTTTTCAGGCTTGATTATCTTAAAGTATTGGCTTTGTCTAAAATATGTTACATTACCCGAGTTGTATATTGGGTATATAGTTTTCAATTTTAAGTAATGTAGTAAAAAACTTTTTTGATCTGCATTTTAAAAACTAAAACTTATGTTTGGCAAATATATTTGGCATATTAAGAGAGATTAATATAAAATAAAATAGCAACACAAATTCAGTATTCTATTAATGGTACAGCATACATTGTCTCCAACAGCTGATACACTAAGTGTAAACACTAACCAAATCACCATTTAACTTAGGCAACCATTCAGACAACTAAGTATGGTATGTGGGTCATCTGTGCAATTTCATGATAGTAATGAGTTTTTTTTTTAATATGCACATACTGTAAAAAAAAAAAAAATCAGTTATTGTATATTGTATTCTAACTTCATTTACTGGTAGGCCTACATTTGGACTACTGGTATCCTATGATATGTTTAGGAGTCAGCATATAAGGTAGGTATAGGCCAAACTCAGAATTTTAAACTAAAAATATTGAGGTCAACTTGTCTACCTCAATTTACACTAGTTAATTTTCTTTGAATGCATTGGAGAATTTTTCATGCCTTTTTTAGAGGCTTATGGCCATATAGTGTTGAAACATTGATTCCTGTATAATCACCAATGTTAAGCAATATCAAGCCTGGTCAGTAGCTAGATGAGTGACTACTTGGGAATACCAGGTGCATTAAGTTAGGATGTGTGGGTGGTGTAATGAATAATGGCTCTGAATTCTTGATCAGAGCAGTGTTCTGATTTCAGTTGGGTTTATTATATTCATTTACGTATACCCTTAGGGAAAGACATGGATTCACTTCTTCTACCCAGCTGTGGGATAATTAGTAAGACTTGTATCACAAAATCATTATCGCCAAAAGAAATTTCTTAAAATTATAAAATATTTTCTGGCTTTAAATAACCTGCAAAGTATTGATAAGCTGTAACGAAGAAAAAAAAAAAAAAATCCATCTTTCTGAAAGCATCCTGCTTCTTGAACACCTTCAGAAAATTTGAGGTAATCTTAATACCATATTTAACTTGCCAAGGACCTGTCACTTAATGACCTATATTTTTACACCAATGCATCACAACACTTCTGCCTTTGTTGTATTGACCTGCTAAGATAGTTTCCACCAATGGTCACCAAGCTTTGCTCTCTGTGATCTATAAAGAAATAAAAATATATTACAGTTGACAATGAAAAGAACAGTTGAAAAGATATTCTTTGTATTTTGTTACCCATTTCATTCTTTTTTTTATGGATATCTTTTAAAGGAGATCTTGTAATCAGTCTTGCATGTTTTGCCACTTTATAACCTGATATCTTACTTTCCAACTACCACAATGCCTAAAAATGTTATAGCTTGACAAAGATAGATGTTTTATAACTTCTCTTGTAGGTACCTCTAGTCATTTTTCTATACCTAACTTGAAATTGAAATTTTAAAAATAAATCTTCGAGCTTTAAAATTAACTTTAATTGAAAACCAAGGGATTAAATTTAGTAATTCCAGTAAGCAAAATACCCTGGTGTATTTTAAATCGAAATTATATTGATCAGAATCAAAGTGTTTCTAAAATTGCAAATTTTACACCATTTTTCATCGATTGTAAACAAAAGTCAATTTTCAATTTCAAAAAGTCTTAAAAAATAAAATACACCTCGCTGACACATTTTCTTCAAATTACTGAATTTAAACTTACTTTAAGTTGACTTGAAACAAGAATGACTTTCTTACTGCCTAAAATGTTTCAAAACATTTCTCAATTATGGTAGCCTTGTTATCACAGCTGTCGTCACCTTAGCAGCTGACAATGGATGATTTACAGTATCCAGCCAAAAGTATGATAGATGAATTTGGTATAAATCTTATTCATACAAATCATTTTTTTTATTCTTAACTATGTTAAAATTAAAAATTTAATACAGTTTTCAGCAATTACCTAATATTTGATAGAATTTTAGTTAGTTTAGCTTTGTAGGCTTACGTTTGAAGATGTTTTATGAAAAATAAAAATTTAAATAGTATAAACCTTTCTTTTAAAAATTTTGCAATTTAATAAAATGGAAATAACAGCAGAGGTAACTCAATTTATGAAATGTTATGGCATTTATTAATTTATATTTTTACTATCTATTTTTCATATTCTATTTAGGACCCTCCACATATTGTGAATTTCACAATAATTATTATTATTATTATTATTATTATTATTTTTTATTTTATTTTTTTATTTTTTTCAACATAATTAGAAAATTAGGAATTAAAAAAGAATAAGTTGCTTTAAATGTTTAAGAAATGACTTGCAAAACAGGCTGTTGAATTTTATAAACATATTGAAGAGACTTGAATCAGAATCAAAGTGCGGTTTCTGTTGTTTTCCATGTAAGGGGAATAATCCAAAATACTTAACTTCTAAAATAATTACAACCCCTATGGAAACTTGCTATGACCCCTATAAAACATCATACTTATTTACACACACAAAAAAAATGTTTTTTTACTTATTTTGAAAATATCATTAGTGAACAACTTTATTAAACTTTTCAATTTTTGATAGGCAATATAATCATCAATTCTTAACTAAAATAAATTAGGATGACAGTTCTTTAAAAGATTTTAAAAATATTTTTAAAACTTTATGAATTATAATAATAAAAAAAAAATTGAAAACAATTCTTTTAAAGTTTTATTAGTAATCAAAAATTTTTTCTTCAGACTATAATGTCCTTAATTATTATTTATTTCAGTAATAAAAAGCTTATCAAATTAAATTATATCAGTGTTATTGCATTTTTTATTTTACTCTTCAGAGCAGATTTTCGGATAGTGTCATAAAATTTAAAATAAAAACAAATGATATTTCCCCATGAGTCCTATGTTTAACTAATAAAAAAAATAATTTGCAGCCAATTAAAATTTATTAAAATTTTATGGATTTACGTGGAGGTGGGGTAACAGTATTTAAAAAAAAATTTTTTTTCACTAAGAATTTTTAAAAAAACAATAATTTAAAAAAAATAATTTAATTCGTTTGTGAATGAGTACTGAAAGTTTCATTAAAATCTGACAATTATTGGTTTTTGCAAGAATTTCTAAATTAATGTTTGTCACTGAAAAAGTGAATTACGTAAAATTACATGGTTGATTGTAAACAGTTGCAACATTTTCTGCTAACTCAAATCAAAACAATTTTCTGCCAAATTTTGAGCATGTTAAAAGGGATTAAAAAAATTTAAAAAAAAAATAGATAAAAATTTTTTTTTTTTCCTCTTAATATTGATAAACATTTTGATGGAAAAAGTGTTTTATTAGATTTTTGACCTTTTTAATTCATACTATTTTGCGATTTAATGGAGGAATCTACTCTTGATATGGGACACGATTTGGAAAGACAGGGTCCTCAACTCTCTCTACATTGAGACTTGCATTGAAATTAGCCATGATTATTTAAATTTTTGTTCCTGTTTAACTTTCAAAAGCTTTGAAATTACTCAACATCTCTTATCTGCATTATGGTCTGTTTCAAAGCTTCAGAATTGCAACATGGTTATTAATTTTAAACTTTGAAATTCAGAGCATTTCATACAAATAGCTGATCTTTATTTACATGTGTGCACAACAAAATGGCTTTCATCGTTATATGTTCAGATCTTTGTTGCTGACATTCAACAAATTTAAATGCTATATCAATCATTATCTTTTGTTTTAATTGATGTTAATGTTTTCTCTCCTTAATGGTGTTGCATATATATATATATATATATATATATATATATATATATATAATTTTTTTTTTTTTTTTCTCACACTCTGTAATCCCTTGCGTCTTAGTGGTTCTATTTCCTTGCTTTGGGTGAAATGATACTAAAAATGGCGTTTAAGAGTTTGATAAGTATTTTTTATATATCATTTAGATGAAGTGGCCCAATGTAATGCAGTTTTGCAGGTGGGGAGTATACACTGTCAGATTTATTATGCAAATTTATATTTTCATAAAATTTCTATTAACTGATGTTGGTAAAGGTTTCACAACACCTATTTATATGATCAATATATTATGATATTCAGTTTATGTATAACTTTTTTTTATTGTTTGGGTGAGGGGTTGGTGGGTTTTATTACATAAACAAGGTGCAACAAATGTTTATTTACCAATGAAACTAAACAGTATAGGGTGCAGAAAATTTTCCTGCAGTAGGTTGCCATTACATTCTCCAGTAGGCTGGTTGCCAACCAAGGCTATAGAACTCTATCTGTCCTATTTTAAAGCTGGAGGGAGAATTGATGGATTAATACCTTTTCAAGGATATTTGCACATAAGTGAATGCAATGAATTCAGCTGAAATTTAAACTGCTTTCTGATTTCTTATTCTGAGCTGATATCAACTGAACCACTGTGCATTCCATATACTTGAATAAATTATTTCAAGTGATTATGGGCTCCATGATATTCTATAACATTTCAACTTTTAAAATTTCTTGTTTTAGAATTCTTATTTGTTTGAATGTAGCTTCCCTGTACTTTTTCCATAAATTCTTTTGTCATAATAAGTTGTTTGGAAACTTTCTGATATGGTACATAGACTATGAATTTAACCACAGTACTAGATTGGCAACAAGGTCTCATCAATTTACAGTCGAGTTGGCTAGATGCAACTGTAAACTTTATGTTAATAGTTTCTTCTCTTGCAGTTCTCACTTGTTGAACTGTCTTCCTACATCTTGCTTTCCAGCCACTTTGATCTTCAAAAATTGAAATGCAAAGGCAATCATTACCTTTCTTTTATTGTCACTCTTTAGTAACGTTACTCTTTTGCACTCGGTGGCAACCCCTTGTGTCTTAGTAACTTTACTGCTTTGTTTGGGGAGGAAATGATTAAAAAAGTGGACATCTGGACTTTGTCTGAAGATGCATTGAAGCATGAAATTTACAATCACCATGTCTTGTTAGTTTTTTTTTTCCTCTCTCTCTCTCTTTTCTTTTTTCTTTATTCTTTTTCACTCAATACAAGAGCCACTCAGTTACTGAAGAAAGTTGTAAAATGTAAGGAGTGCAATTTATGAGGATATGTGGCAGAAAAATAATGTTTAACCCAAGAGTTTAAGATTATTGTGGTATTGGGAAAACATGGAACGGGGAAGATAATCTGTGTATTTGGCATGGCAGGTTAGAACAGGTGAAACTAAGGGATTTTATATATCATTTCACAGATAAGCAAACCTGGAGTTGTATAATATAAGTTATAAATATTTTTTTTATATGAAATTGTAATCACTTGTAATATTTATAAATTTATAGTCTTCATTATTTTTGTAAATTCTCAAGAACAAAGAAAATATAAATTCAGTTTCATCGTATGTTTGTTTTAATAAAATTCTAATCATGACTTTTTAAAACGAACATTGCTGAAGTCTGAAGGTAGTTAAAATCATAAGTGTCAAGGAAAACTTTTTTTTTGGGTGGGGGGTCATTTGAAAGCCTGATGGTACCTACACACGATTGTTTAGTCATTGCGCAACACTCTAAGCATCAGACAGCTTTGATCCAATGACAATAACCAGTCAAGATAATTGGCAATTGTCTGTGTTATATATGATTCAAGTAGTCTAATGGTAAGACACTGGCAGGGATGTTAATGCCTCAATCGTATCACAATGATATGACTTCTGGCATTTCTTACAGCACAGGGTATCTCGAAGTGGTTTGCCATTTAAGTACTGATCAGGTTCATTAATGATTGAACAGAAATTGGTGCCTTCAGTATGATTTTACTGTAAAAAAAAAAAAAAAGTAGAACTGTTAGCTTACTGTTAACTTGTATATGCATATTTTATAACTTAACCATTAAAGAACAATTTAATTGCATCCTGAACTCCAGATTTATATACACAACAAAGGGTTCACTTGGGAATTTTTCATTTTGTCTGTGTGTATATATATATATATATATATGTAGGTAGAGGTTGCGTAATAATTTGTAAACATTTACAAATGGAAAATATTCAAAAGTTCTACAATATAATTGTATTAAACACTTTTTAATACAAATGTGCACTGGTCTAATCTTATGACCAGAAACTAAGTAATTAAACAAACAATATATATATATATATATATATATATATATCTAGAGAGAGAGAGAGTGTGTGTGTTGTGTAAATTAATACAAGTATAAAGTTTGTAATTATATATGCTTTTTTTTTTTTTTTTTTTTTTTTTTTTTTTTTTTTTTTGACACTTCTATGATCTTTAGTCTATCTTACTAATTTTTTGTTAACAGTACATTTTTGATTTGGAATATTGGTTCCAAATTAATGCACAAAGTTTACAGATGCCTGTTGGGATTTCTTCTAAACCTATACAAGTGGACAATTCCCTGTCCACCATATTTTTTGTTAAGTCAGAATGCTTCAATAACTATATTCCTTTTGCATGTGAACACAAGTCTTTAAACATTTTGCCTTTTGCTGTTAACTTCGTTGGTTTTGACTTGTGTGCATCTGTATATGAATTTTTCCCTGTTCATTTACTTTTTTTATTGAGAACTTTTATCAATTTCCATTTAACCATGGCCAATTACTCAGCAATGAATATAAATTTTCCAGTTTTATATAGAGTACATCATAGTATGTAAGGTTGTAAGGAAATGATTGCGTAATTGAATACCATAAACAAGTAATTAAACTAATTTTATCAGTGTCTTTAAAAATTGAGTATGGTTTTCTAAATTCTGAAAACACTTGTTGGAAAAAGTGATTCTGATGGCTGGCTTATGGCTGTATCACACTGAAATGGGTATGCTCACCAAAGTTAAGCATTGTCAAGCCAGGTCAGTCTCTAGATGGGTGACTGCTTGGGAATACCAGGTACTGTCAGCTTGGGTGGTGTAGGTGGTGTAATTGCTCTGAATTGTTAATTGGAAAGCCAATTTCAAATTTCAGTTGGGTTAGTTATATTCACTTGTGAGTAAATGCATTTGGGAAAGGTATGTATAAAGATGTGGGTTGTGGCGCAGTGTATGTCGGCTCGGAACGAGAAATCAGAGCCAAGTTCAAATTCCAGTTGAATTCCTTGCATTCACATGCACAAATATCCTTGGGAAAGGTATCAAGCCATCTCTTCCCTCCAGTTTAATGAGGTAAATAATAGGACAGATTGGGTTCTATAGCCTTGGTCTGCAACCAGTCTACTGCAGAAAGTAATGGTAACCTACTGTGGGATAATCTTCTGCCCAGCCAGTCATGTCTCTTTCGAGACATGATCGCCAAGCATGTATCATGTGTGGCACTTAACTGACTGACTGATGTATACACCTCTTCTCTTCCAGTTATGGGTTAATTAGTAAGTCTTGTATTGCTAAATCATTCTCAAAAATTTTCTTACAATCTATAAAACATTTTCTGGCTTCAAATAATCTGTAGTGTTGGTAATCCCTTAAAAAGAAAATCAAACTTGAATTGTTCTTTTTCTTTGGTTGTAGTAAGCTCTCTTTTGTGAAGATGAAATTTACACAACTACTTAAAATCAATATGCATGTGTTTTTATAAGTTTTATTTTCTTTTTTTCATTTCAGATCTCAACAGAATTCTGGACAGTTAAAGAAATTTCCTGGGACTCCAGGAAAACCATGAAATGCTGCCCCTCCTATAACTGAGGGTGACAGTGCAGCTGCATATTAAAAACCCCAAAAGAGCCCCTACCTTCCATTCAACTTGAGACACCCCTTTTTCCAAAGGCCACTGGGGGGGCATACTGATGGCTTGGCTGTTAACATAATTCAATTTTTTTTCTTATCTATATAAAATATTTTTAGATAAAGAAAGAAAAGATGTAAATTATTTTTAATCTCACAGAAAAAGAAACGAAGGAAACATTATTTTTCATTTTAAATAATTTTATTTTCTTAATAGAGCTATAATTCACAGTTTGTGTACAGTTTTACTTTCAATTTTGTTTGCTCACAAAAACAAGCCAAAAAAAAAAATCTATTTAAAAATAAGTAACATTATCAAGAGAGAGAAATGAATATCGTGGCTGTTAATATTGAGCCCGTTGTTTTGATCCTTGAAATTGTATAAGAGGGGGATCATCGAAATATCAGATTTTATTTTAAATATTTGATTTGCAATCTTCACCTGAGCCAAAAACTTCTTTCTCCAAAACCCAGCCCTCTTCCTCCTCAGAATTGTCACCATCCCCAGAAGAATTTGATCATACATAAAATGCAAAATGGAGGTCTTTTGGAAGAATCTCTATTCCCCGAACTCTTCTATGTGCAACAATCATCAGTTCTGTTCCCAAGTGTCCATCTTTTCAACCATCAGGTGCCCTGTCTCTCAGATTATGTCAGCAGTATTCCTCCTCCCCACAGCAGCATCAACAGTCACCTCCAACAGCCAGGATGCTGCCCTATCAACAAACAGTCTACAGTCAGAGGGGACAATGTGGTAGAAGATCTCTACAGTGGGGATATAACTAGGAAAGGCAACAACAATAACTGCACAACTCTCTCACAGCCAGAGGGTGGGGACAGAATTATCAACGGTAGCAACGGTCTCTACCACTCTGACAGTTCATCTGGCCCGGTTACTGAAACAGGTCTTGGTTTGGTTGTCAACAGTAATAACACTTCTTTTATTGGCAACAATCTTCATTATAAATTTGAAAGTGAAATACTTGACCGATTACAAAATTTTGGCAGAGGAATGGACGGAGTAGGTGGGGTCATAGTAGTAGGAGACAACGGTACCCCCGCTGGTGGCAGCAGCAGCGGTGGCGGCAGTGGAAAAGCAGGCAGTGGAGTTAACAACAATAATAATAATAATAATAACAATAACAACAGCAACAGCAGTGGTGCTGGAAACGGCAGCGGTAGCAGCGGAACAAGCACTCAAGCTACATCAGTTGCAGCAGCTGGAAATACTTCTAACTCTAACAACCATCTTCACAGCAGCGGAAGTGGAGTAGGTAGTGGAAGCAGCAACGTCAACAATACAAGCACCAGTGGAGGCAATAAAAAGAAATCTCAAATTCAGATGCAACAGCAACAACAGCAGCAGCAACCACAGCAAGGAATCAGTCCCCCACAGGGATCAGCCCCAGTTTCACCACAACCACAACAGCCTCAACAACCCCAGCCCCAACAGCCTCAGCCAACACCAGGAGCAGATCAGCTTCTTGGAGGCGTTGTTGTTTCTTCCCCTCTGCACTTGGGTCTGACAGCGGACCCTGCTGCACCTAGCCCAGCCGTAGGAGTAACTTCTCTGGCAGCTGCTGCAGCTGCACCATCAACATCTTGCTGTTCCTCATCATCGTCATCTTCTTCATCATCGTCTGCATCTTCGTCTTCAGCAGCCTCAGTTGTCCCAAGCTTCTGGTCGACAGCTTCACCTGAGGACACGTTCCTTCAAGGTTTTCAATCGTTGAATGGCACTGTTACTTTCCAGCAATTCCCACCCAACCCTAGTACCTTGTTTGGAACAGGAATCACGACTGCACCCCACTTAGGCGGACTGGGGCACATGGCTGCCCAGCAGCAAGCAACAACACCGCAACGTCGTGCAATCACAGCTCATCACAATTTTCAACAGCAGCAGCAGCAGCAACAACAACAACAGCAACAAAGACAACAAGCCAGTCTGTTATTAAACAATTCTAAGACGTACCCAGCCTGGAGTTCAGCCCCCCAGCCGTCACTGTGGACCACGGCTGCGGCTCAACAAGGCGGAGGTGGAGGCAGTGCCGGGGGTGGTGGCCAGGGAGCTGGGGGAACTCAGGGGCAAGGCCCTGTAGTCAGCCCCAACGTAGCAATGCCCCAATCCCACCATCATCAGCAACAGCAACCCCCGTCCCCCTGGGGTAGTATCCCCCCTCAGCAGCAACAGCAGCAGCCACCACCCCCAACCACCTCACAGCAGCAGCAGCAGAGGCGGTCAATGCCAAGCATCAACCCAGTGGCACCCATCAAAAAGCCAATCTTTCCACCACAGGCCCCACAACAGCAAGGTGGCACTCAGTCTGTGGGGCCTCAGGGTCGCCATCTTCCCCAGGGAACTCCACTTCCGCATCAGGCTCCCTTGCATTCGAGTCAAACTCATGCTCAACTAGGCCAGACCTCCCTGATTTCAGCCTCAAAATTCCATCGGAGCACTTCGTTTCCTGGTCAGATGCCACACCAGGCTGCTGTTGGGGCCAAACCTTCTGTTGAGATCACAAGCGTTGATGACCAACGAGATGTTATGCTTGCTTACCAGGTTTGTGCTTTTTTTTTTTCTTCTTCATTTTAGAAGAATCATTATCAACTGTTGTTATTATTATTAATTATAACAAGTAAATTTTTTTCTCTTTTTTCTTTTTTTTTTTATATTTTATTTTAATCGTCACTTATTTTGTATTTCAGTTGTTTACATGCTGCTATACTGATAGCCTCACTAAGCTGATAAAAGCAGCTCGAACTGAACTTATTTTATAAATTTATAAAGAAATGGACAGATTTTTTATGATCATTATTAATCCAAAGGATCTTATTAATGTTGTTTTTAGTGGATAGCCATCTTGAAAGAGACATGACTCACTGGGCAGAATATTTTTCTGTAGTAGGTTGCCATTACTTTCTGCAGTAAACTGGTTGCCAAACAAAGCTGTAGAACCAAATTTGTCCTATTTAACCCATAGCTGGAGGGAGAAGAGACAATTTTATTTTTGAAAAATTAACTGTAGAAATGTTCAAATTAATCAAAATACAAGCCTTGGGCATCTATACACTTCTGTCATTGATCGATGAGATTATTTATTCCTCATTGATAAAGTTATTGGCTGTGATGCAACAGAATCTTTGAAAGCTGATTCCACCTGTTGTTTAGACCAAAAAGTTTTACCATTTAAAAATATGCTTAAGTGCTTAAAAAACAAAAAAAAAACAAATGAATGGGTGAAAAATCAGAATATGGTGGATGTAGTAAACTCTTGCATCCCAAGTCTGAATTTTTGAAACATTATTCTTGCAACACGTGGCCACACTTTATCGTGGAGCAGAATTGGACTGTGTCAATGCAGGTCTCATTTTTTGCAGAAAGGGCCAGCCCCCAACACATTTTGGCTGGCCCCTTGATGCCCCCCTCTATAAGCTTTAAAAATTTATGAAACTATTCAGTCTCTGATTTTGATAAGATTTGATCTTCAGCACTTTTCCCTCTGCATTTTCTTCATTTAGCTTTTTAAGAACACATACAGAAACCAGTTTGAAAGTAAAACAAACAATAAAACAACCCAATAGAAACAGACATGTTGTTAGGAAGGAAAACAGACTTAAGTCATATTTTCGTATCTGAAAGAAGACATTATTCAGAAATAATGTTCCCAACTTGATATATAGATACATAAGCAGTCAGTGTTTAATGGCTGAGTGAAAGAATTGGTCAGTAATTTTCTCCAATCTACTGAAGACAATCAATTTCTATGTCTTAGAAATATGCAGATTGGCTTGTTCACCACCACATAGAGGTAGCTACACATAGCAGGTGGCCTGAATTGTTTATCAATGGTTCAACCAAGACTCATACACCCTGTAGGGATGGTCGGCTATGTCTGGTACACGGCCACTTCACAAACATAGCCAACACTCCCTGCATTTAAAGATATCAGGTTAAACAAAAGGAAAAACTGTCTTGCTTGAATGGATAAGTGGAAATTTATTTACAGAATAGAATAACATCAATTTTATAGGAAGTGAAATTATTAACTGTTCAGTGAAAGTGTAATAAGGAGTTAAATGAATCCAAAGTTTGTGATTGTACAGAATAAAAAAAAAACAGTTTTTGTTTCTTTCTTTTTGTGGATGGCAAGAAAGTGAAAAAGAACAAAAAGCAATCAATTTGTTGTAAAAATGTGGGTGGGTGAGAAAGAAAAAAACAGGAATATTGTACTTATCGGTGATTAGCAGTATAGCCCAGTGTTGCTCAGGTGTAATGGAAGCTTTAAAATTAATCCATGGTCCTGGAGCTCAGACTCTTTGGATGTTGGCACGAAAGACTAAAAAGCAATAGTTGTTTCCAGTTAAAGCAAAACCGTAGACTGAAAGAAAAATGAATAGATGTAAGTCAAATTTTGATTTCCTGGTATCGATATCAAATTTTCTGCACTATTGTAAGGACTGCAACCTTGAAACTTCTGAATATCATTTCTTATGTCTTTGTCTAGGAGTGGATTAAAATCGGACCACTCCTTCTATAACCCGATTTTGTCGATTATCAATTTTCGATACTTATCGGGGGGTACCTTGAAACAAAACCTAGCTAAGAACACTCGTAGACGCTTATAGTACAACTGTAAATTTTCAAGAAAATCGGTTCAGCCGTTTTGGAGTCTATAGGTAACACACACACACACACACACACACACACACACACACACACACAAAGTCCCATTTATAAATAAGTTTAGATAATTTTAGTCAGTTGAAGTGTCTTATTGCTGTTATCTTTTTTGTTGATGGCAAATGAGCAAAGAAGAGATAAAGGAAAATATGCAAGGAGAGGATGAACAAATGAATGTTAATGAGATGTTCAGCAAATTGAAATTTCTCTTTTACATTGTAACCTTACAATTTGCTGACAATGCCTGCATTTGGTATAAAAGAATCAAAGCAAAAGAAGTTGGTAGAAAAACAATTTAGGCCTCTTCTTTGCCTATTTATAGTGGTCACCACTGAACACCGAAATGATTTTTTTTAAATGAGCACCCAAGTGACCCATACGTTGTTTTTGTCTCTTTCATATTCGATTCCTTATGGTTAAACAGAGTTATATTTCCAGACATCTTTTTACAAAAAATAGCACAAACACACACCCACACGATACTACAACTATAGACCAACACTGCCTTATGGATAAATTTTATAAAAAAGCGCATTTCAACAACAAATAGCAACACTAAAGAAGCAGGAGTATCTGCAAAAATGCTGAAGTTGCATGTTGAATATTCTGCAATTCTTGGTTGACATTTATCTCAAAAACTGAAGAAGAATAATACCACGCAGGCTGCCATAACCCAATCCGCTGGTGGTATTCCAATTTAACCGTGGTTACGAGAATATCCCAACTACAGTGAAGGAACGAGCCATACTCGGTCATTTGTAAGTGCTTTATTCGACAAATATCAATGGGCTGAATATTCACAGAAACGTGATGCTATGTTCTGTTTTGCGTGTAGACACTTTGCACCTCCAACATATGGCAATGAAGATGCCACATTTACTAAAACTGGATTTTGACGATGGAAAAAAATACACGGAAAAGAGGGGGGGGTAATTAAAAAATATACAAATTCCCAATGTCACAAATTCTCCTGTGACTACCAATGTAACGTATTCGAAAAGACATCTGTCACAAACCGTAAGTTTGGCTGATCAAAAGAAAGTTTGGGAAAATCAACATTGCATCAAGACCAGCAGAAATTATCTTGCTGACAGTAACTCAGGATATCACTCAGAGAGGACACAAAGAAGGGGACAATGAATTCAACCTAGGAAATGTGTGTAAAATTCACAAATTTGTTGCAAAACATGATGCAATTGTCACCGACCGTATCAGAGACAGCCACGACAATCAAAAATACACCAATCCTATAATACAGAATGAGATAATTGCAATTTTTGTATCTATGGTGAGGAAGGAAATAGCAGAAAGTATTAAATCTTGTAAATATTTTTCAACACAGGCCAATGAAGCTTATGATGTCAGCCAAACTGAACAGCTATCCCTTGTGATAAGATTTTTTTCAATGCAACTTCCTCTGCTATTGAGGAGTGCTTTATTTCATTCGTGCCAATGCTTAAGTTGGATGCTGCATCAATCACTGATTGCATTTTGAACACTTCAGAGACTTTAGGATTGGATTATAAATCCTCACTTATTAGGTTTTGATGGAGCATCAGTCATGAGGAGTGAATTGAAAAATTCAAAAATGCATCCGATAAAGCATCATTTGCCTTTTACATGCACTGTTATGGACACAGGCTGAATTTGGTATTAATCAATGCAACAAAATTTGCACATTTTCGTAAGTAACCCTATTGTCCATTGAAAATTTCTTGGAATACGAGAAATGTTTTCCAACAAACAAGTCCGAGAGCTGCAACATCTCAGTGATATGCGATGGTGGTGTCGGGCTCCATGATGCGAAAATGCTCTGTTGCAGCAGGAAGCCATCATAAGACTCTTAGAGACCTCTGCAAATGAAATGGGAGCTTGTGCTATATCAGCAAGATGATTACTTTTGCAGATAGATGCAGAATTTATTTATCTCCTACATTTTTGTAGGTGATATTCTTGGGACAGTTAATAAAGTATCACTGCAGCTACAGGACAAGTAAACAAATTTAGGACAAGCTGCACAACTGGTTTCTTCGCTCTGTGAAAATCTAGTTAATATCTGGAATTTGAACTTGACTGAACTTAAGTCTGATTTGATTGTTGATCTCTGCAGGAAATGCAACATTTCACTCACAATTTCATGCAAGCAAAAAGAAAAAAACTTAACTACTCGATGAATTTGTTTTAGAATCAACTGATCAACAGGCAACAACATCTTCACCAAGTGATCTTCATATTAATATTTTCTATCCAATTTTAGACTGATTAATGAATTGGATGACTGTTTCTTTGGTCATTTTTTTGTGGCATTTCAGCTCTTTGTCCCATTTTTATTTATAAGATTTGAAAGATTATGCAGCTATTTACTCACTCAATGCAGGTGATTTACAACATGAAATTCCTCTTGTCAAGAAGTTACTACTGAAACAGCCTGACTCACCAAAATCTATTGTAAAATTCCTTTCTTTTTTTTGTGCCACTATAAAGCAACATTTGACTGCTTCAACAATTTATTGTTGACATCAGCAGCAACTCCTGATTATAAGTGCTTCATGTGAAAGAAGCTTCTCAAAAATGAAACTAGTAAAGACATTTTTGAGAAATTCAATGAATGATGACTAAGTGACCTTGCACTGTTATCGATTGAAAGTTCGACTTGGAATGTTTTGTTGACGAATTTGATAGCCATCACGATAATAGATAATCACAAAATTTAACTGCATTAATTTTTTTTCAGATCAAGTGCCACATAAGCTGGACTTCAATTACATTCCATCAATTACATTACATGTTTTAATATTTTTTTTATGATTCTCATTTTCTTTAACTCTTTGTAATTCTGTAATTATTATTTTTTTTTTTAAATTTTCTAATTTTAATTCTTTAATTTTTATGATTTATCACTGAATTTTTTTTACCATCTTTTCAACTAATAATAGATTGAATTTTTCTGATTTCCTTTTCTTATTTTCTAAAGTTTACTCTTTATTACATTAAATATTTATTTTAATATTTCTTAGTTATCCCCTTGTCTATTTAATTTTTATATTTTTTTTTAAGAACACTCAGGTTAATTTTCCTCAATCTTTTATTATTTTTCTTTTAAATAAATTCTTAAACTTTGTATTTCTCCAATTATTTCTCATTTTACTCTTAATATTAGGAAAAAGATTCACAACCTTTGGTCAGTCAGAAGAGAGCAATAAAATGTAAATCCTAAAAATCATCAGTTGTCATTCAGTAGCATCGGCTAAAACTCAATTACCATTGGTCAGGGGAATAAAAAAATGTTCTTTTACTACTTTTAAAAGCAAAATCATAACTAAAAATTCAGTAACAAAGAAAAGTACCTGAATTTAAGGTTTTTGTGCTTTGTAGTGAATTGGATATCGGTTCGGAACGAGAAATCGGGGAGCCGAGTATGAATTCTAGCTGAATTCATTGCATTCATTTACGCGCAAATACCCTTGGGAAAGGTATTAATCCGTCTCTTCCTTCCAGTTATGGGTTAAATAATAGGACAGATTGGGTTCTGTAGCCTTGGTCGGCAACCAGTCTACTGCAGAAAGCAATGGCAACCTACTGCAGGATAACTTTCTGTCCAGTCAGTCATGTCTTTCGAGACATAATCGCCCAAGTGTGTATCATGTATGGCACTTAACTGAATGACTGACTTCATCTCTTACAATATTTGCAATCAGCCTAGTGAATAAATTACCTGCCTGTGAATTATCCAGTTACCAACTTCACCCCAATAAGTCTAACCATTCAAGCTTACATTTTTGAGCTAGTAGCAGTGTAAATTGACTACTCTTTAAGAAGTAAATTTCTCTGAATATGGATGTAAAATAATTTACATTAACTTTTGTTGAAATAACGAAACTTGAAGCAATATAGCATGTATATTGGGTTTGTGCCAATCCAGCTGCCCTATTTGATGTTTTGTTTCAGGGTCATGGAGAAATGATATTATTTAAATTATTTCTTTATTTCAAAGTAGCTTCTTGATCATATGGTCAAACTTTGCTGAAAACATAAATTAATTTTTTAGCTGATTCCTGTACGGCTGTGTCCCCAGCATTTTGATTTCATTGCATTATTTCATTTGCACGTTTATTTTTTTCTTGCGTGTATTTTTTTGTGCTTCAAAAAGGTTTTCTAGAGCAAGCAAATCAGAGCAGAAAGATCACTGTTCTGCTAGTATTGACATTAGTATTAACCCTTTCTCTTGCATTCCAACAGTTTGAGAGTGGAAAAGAGGGTAAGAATAGATTAGAACTCACAAGTATAAATGAAAAGTTATTTCGTTTAATTTAGTGAAGTAACATACTCATTCTTAAGTTGTGTATACGATTGTGATGTAGTATGAAAATAAAGATACTGCTTGAATATGCCCCCCCCACCTCCTTAGAAAAATCTTGCCCACTAAATGACCCCCACCACCACCACCTCAGAGTTCTACAATTGCCACTGCTTGTGGACATATCTCCCCATGCTCTGTTGATATTGGCAGAAGTTTGAACTCCTACAAGAAAATTTTGTGATGTTCATAATTAAGGGATATGCTTCAAGAATATTTCTGTCTGAAAATAAGTTAAAGGGCATACATTATGTATACCAAAATTTACCTAATATATGCCATAAATACTATATTAAAATAGCTTTGAGCAACACTGTGAGCAGCCATTATTTTTGTAACAACCTAATACCTTTCATAAGGGTATTTGTGCCTAAGTGAAGGCAACAAATTCAACTGGAATTAGAACTCTGTTCTCTGATTTCTTATTCTGATCCAATATCCACTGCACCACAATGCGCATTATATCCAGGCAGCTCAAATTCTGTCAAACAAGTTTATTAAATTCGGGCGACAAGATTTATGTTTTAATCATTTACATTTTCAATTGTTAAATTTGTTGCAAGTCTGTATCAAAATTCTGGGTTAGTCACTTAAGTACCATATGTGATACATGCTATGTGATCATGTCTCTTTCGATTCATGACTGACTATGCAAATTTTCATTTGCTAAGTTGCCTTTTTTAAATTCTTTTATTTTATTTTTATTTTTTTAAGAATCCTAGATTTTAATTTTAAACCTGCATGTATGACATAACTGATGTCAAGAATAGAATTGTTCTTCAAAGTTTGATTGACAGACCCAAAATACAAATATATTCACTATTTTATACACAATGTCTTGTGAAAGACAAATGCAGCATAGATTTGTTAGGGATACCCAAAGTGAACACAGACAAGTTCGTGGAAACTAGCATCCACAAGGACCGTCTCTTATCTGCTGTTGAATACGTCCTGCATCTGCGCTATTTTTATTAGAAAGGAACTCCCAACTTTCAGTGATAATGATGTCAGTATATACTTTTATTCGTAAAAAAAAAAAAATCACTTTTGCCCTAACACATTAGGCTTGTCACACTGTCTTCTTCTCTTGCATACTTATAGTTGATACTATTATGATCACGTGATCGAAGTTTGAGTGCCAGTTTTCTTGTTGCTGTTAGTGTAAACCTGGTTTCTCTACTAACAGTGTGCACCAAGGACGAACAAAGAGCAGTGATATAAATCTAAAGAGAACATTCTACCTTGTTAATGATGACTAGCTGGTTCACCATTACTTTTTCTCGTGTTTGTTGAGTCTTGTCAGTGATGGAGGTTGACAAGCATCCTGCTCTTTCTTGTGGCACACTTATCCAGCCATAAATGTCTCTATCCATTCATGAACACTTCTACAAGGTAGTACACTTTTGCCATATAGTGGTAAAAGCCTCAGATAAATTTCAGCCCTGACTCATCTTCCAACTATAGAATTTGGATCACTGCTCTTGGTGTGCAATGTCTTTTATTTTCTTCCACAGTGCTGATGGACCTGGCAGCTGGTGGTTTCAAATGATGACACTGTCTATGATAACTCATTCTTGAACTGAATGAAGCTGACCTTGCCATTGAGTATTGCTGGCATCAGTTTTTGAAGCTGAGTATCTTGTATTGCAGTTCTAACTTCTAGATTCACTTTTGGAGACTGCATTCTTCATCCTGTCATGCATATATTTGTAGCATTGTCTCTTCCTCTGGCTATTCATGTGAGCATCGACCGTGTGTCTCTTCCTGGGTGGTATATTCTCATACTCATACAGTATGAATAGTAGTCTTCAATGCTCTCTCTGAGTCATAATTGGTTTCTTGTTCTTGACAAGTGGTTTATGTTCTGTTGTTATCCTGAATTTTAATCTGAACAAGTACAGATGGAAGTACTCAACAGCATATACTGCTATCTTTCCTTTCAGTTTGGGAATAGCATTACTCCACCTTCTGAGAGTGCTCTGCTTGCATAGCAGATTATTCTGCTTATTTTTATTTTATTTCATGGACTTGCATCCATGACAATGTGTGTCTGCTTATTTGGTTTTAAATATGCCATAATAATATCTCCAGTCAATACGTTTAGCTTAGTGATGACTTTCTGCTCAATATCAAACCATTTCCAGGACTCTCCATTCTTTGTGAGCTGTCAAAGCGGTTTACTTATGGTAGCGATGTTGTGGTTGGTCACTTCTAATGTCTGATTTCCATGGCTCTTGTTTGTTCGCATGGCAAGTTTGCAAGATTCTTTCACTTGTTTGAGACACTATATCTGTGATGTGTTCATCAGACTTGTTTTGAAACAAGGAAAATGTTTATATATTCATTTTGTTACTATTTTATGTTATAAGTGTACTACTTCTCGATATGCATTCATCCTTCAGGCATATATGCACCATAGGGCAATCAAAACTTTGTAGATAGTCCTGTTCATCAGCAAATTTATTGAAAGCTAAAAGGGTGAAACTAAAAACAAAAAAAAATATACCAACTTGAAAGATTTAGTTTGGGAAGGATATTTCGACCCTACCAGAACAAAGGATCGAAGTCGGAAATACCAGGGAATCAGGTCTGTTTTTAAACTAGTAATATTTTTATTTATTTATTTTTTTTTTTCTTCCCCATCTCAGTGTGGGCTCTTGGTCCTACCCAAGGAAAAATAGGTTGGCTTTGAAATTTCTTTTTTAACACCAAAAATGGACCACAATGAAGAGGTTGAAAAAACACTGCTTTAAACAATGCTTAGCACACCAAAACTAGCATAACATAGCAAAACATAATAATATTGCTGACAAGTATATGGGCATTGGACTCTTAAATCTACTATTTACCTAGTTAACTTTTTTTCTGTTTACTGATATGCATTGGTACGTCTATACAGTCAGATCAGATTAGCACCTTATGGCAATAAAATCTCTTAAGATAGTATTCTATTCATTGTGCAGGTTTATTGAAATCCAAAAGAGTGAAACTAGAAAAAAAAAAAAAAAAAAAACCCTTTTAATCATATCACCCCAAGCAAGGCATTCCACTGCCACTATAGCGCAGGGGGTTACATAGAGCGATTGGATATAGGAAATGTCAGGAGGGTGATAGACGAGTAAGGAGGTACATAGGAAGAGTGTTTGAGAGAATGAGTGCAAGTCTATTGACCTTACATTTAAACTTCTGGAGGTTGTAGCCGTCGGGGAAGCAAGCATGCGGAAGGGAATTCCACAGGCGAGAAGTGCGAGAAAAGAAGCTGTTGGAGTAGAAATTGCGGTTACATTTCATCGGTTTCACTGTAAAAGGGGTGGGACCTAGTTGCCAATCTAGTATCTAGTGCAAATAACTGACAGAGAAAGGATCTAAATATGGGTAGTCGGGTAGTAAGTAGTTGGTTGGTAGGAATTGGGTTTAAAGTTTACAATAGTTAAGTAGTTGACTGAAAACAAGTGACATGAAATTAAAATATGATACAGTGTGAGGACCGTAAACACCCGGTAAAAAGGGGTTCCACATGACAAAGTACATCTGACAAAAGTAATAATCATGGGATATTAAGAGAGTTCAACACTTATAGAAAGATGAAACATTTCAACCCAGCATTGCTAACGTTAGAGAGTAGAATAAACTTGTTACTACTTCTGCCAGTACCCCCCCACCCCCGGTACATTCTAAGGGCTAAAGGGGGGACGTGTCAAAGCTGTGACTGACACAAAATGTACCTAAAGTACAGGGCAAAATAAGAGTTGATGTGCTGTAACAGAATTATAGGTACTTAAACATCTTTTCACAGAAACATATTTGGTAGGGGCAGGGGACAGAAAAAAACTGCTTGGTTATATCAGCATATTTTCACAGACATTAAAATTTTCTCTTGACAGTTCTCAGTGCATAGGGTAGGTAATGCTTGGAAGAACAGCTCTCAGTGTTAAATATTTGTATTTGAGAACATTGCTTAAAATCACTTCACATTATGAATGGAGTTTTCCTTTTAAGAAGGTAAATGAGAGGTTTTTCTCTTGGATTTTGTAATCAGCCTGGCAAGCCTCGGCTACAAAATGATTCTACAAATTTGCTTTTTTAAAATTGAATGTTGGGCTTGGGCTTTTTGTCCAATTAATGATAGCTGTCAGTCAATTAAATACCATATGTGATACACACTTAGGCGATCATGTCCCAATCTGTGCATTGTAGTGCATTGGATATCGACTTGGAACAAGAAATCGGAGAGTCGAGTTCAAATTCCAGTTAAATTCCTTCCATTCACTTACGTATAAATACCCTTTGGAAGGGTATTAATCTGTCACTTCCTTCCAGTTATGGGCTAAAGGACAGACTGGGTTTTATAGCCTTGGCTGGCAACCAGTCTACTGCAGAAAGCAATAGCAACCTACTGCAGGATAATCTTCTGCCTAGTCAGTCTCTTTCAAGACATGATCGTCCAAAGAATGTATCACATATAGCACTCAACTGACTGACTGAATGATAGCTGACAAAGGTCTGTGGGAGGTGCCATACCATTTGTGAAGGACTTGTTGAAAATGCTGGTTTCAGGTTTGGTATTTGGCAGATCATGTGACCTTGTTAGAACCCATTCATGGATATCCTTGTGAGTCAATGCTAGGCTTTTTTTTTTCTTTTTTTTTTTTTTTGGCCATGTCTCTTTAAGACTGGCTTACATCCATATCACATTAGAATACCTACTATCAGATGAGAACCAATGCTGAACCTGATCAGTACTTAGATGGGTAACAGTTTGGGAATACCAGGTGCTGTAAGTTTGGATTTGCAAGTGGATTAATTGAAAACTGCTTAGAATTGGAAATTGGAGAGCTATGTTCCAATTCCAGTTGGGTTCATTATATTTACTTGCATGCTAATATTCTTGGAAAACGTATTTAGGATTTGTATCAGTAAATCATTTTTTTTTTTTTAAATAACAAACAAACAAGTTTAGAATCTAAAAATATTTTCTGGCTTTAAATAACCTGCAAAACTTTAAGCTGAAAAAAAAAACGCCCTTCAGGAAATGGGCGATCATGTCTCTTTGTGTAGGCTTCATAAAGTTAATTCTTTCTGTTACCTGGGTGAATGCCTGCAACAGGTTCTAGAATTGGCACACTTGATTTTTAACGTAGGAATTCCAAGCCCTTATGCCAGAATTGACACAGTCAGTTATTAATGTAAGAATTCCAAGCCCTTAAGTTCAAGCAAAAATTTCCTGTAGACCTTGCATAAGGCAGTCAGGTTCTTGTCTCCCCCTACTCTCTAGATGAGACTCTGCCCTTTGGCATAGCCTCATCTGAATTCCTGTCCATCCAGAGGCAAAGAATCTGACAAGGTTGTGTGGAATACTGTTGCCCATATTAATTGAACTATAACTTGTTAGACTCAAGGTAATGTTTACAACTCCTGTGTTCATAGTGTCTTGACTTACATTTGTGAATCCTGGCCAGTGTGTGCTGAGGATAAATTGTCTGGTACAAAATGTGCATTGTGGTGCAGTGGATAACAGCTTGAAATGAGAAATCGGGGAGCCGAGTTCAAATTCCAGTTGAATTCCTTGCATTCACTTATGTGCAAATACCCTTGGGATATGTATTAATCCGTCTCTTCCCTCCAGTTATGGGTTAAATAACAGGACAGATTTGGTTCTATAGCCTCGGCTGGCAACCAGTCTACTGCAGAAAGTAATGGCAACCTACTGCAGGATAATCTGCCCAGTCAGTCATATCTCTTTGAAGACATGATCGCCCAAGCATGTATCACGTATGGCCCTTAACTGACTGACTGACTGACAAAATAGTTATTCTATGATCAAGTGGATATACAAGGTCAAGCTTGCTGAGAATCTGACGTCAGCATAAAATGTCTAGCATCTCTGGTGGCAATGGTTTGGACATGTACAGTCAAACAAGTTGGGTACTGAGCTGAGCATTAAGGAAAAGTTACGGCATAGGACTACTGGAAAAAATTTGGAGAGAAGTATTGTTTAGTGTTATTTCTTGCTTCAGTTCTTTAGGCCCT
>JBBBDQ010000328.1:982500-1165000 GCA_037127315.1 Ascarosepion bandense | reverse complement strand
GGCATAACTCTATACTGTTTGACCTCTAGGATATCATCTCATAAAGGCTGTGCTACTGCTATTATTTCAGCTGTTAGTGGCATACTGATATATAACAAGAAATGTAATTAACTATATAAATTAAGTGTCCTTTCTTCAATAAGATTCCTTGTCACTTTTGGGCAACATTGCCTTATGTTGTAAACATACAAAGCAACCCTTGTCCAAGGTGTCCTGGGTTTGACTATAAACTACATCTGGTAGCATGTTTTCAGATCCACCCTGTCCTATGGCGGTTACGTCTGTTAAGGTCCCAGCTATGGGCAAATATAAATTTTTTGATAATAAAATGAGCAACAATACATTTTTATAACAAAATGACCGACCCGGTCCTCTGAGCCAATCCTTCTTCCAAAGGTATGGATCCATTTTGCCGACTTCTTTTACCTACATTGATGCCATCAATGAAAGGCTGTACACCTTGGAGACCGGCTGCGGTTAGTGGGTACATATTGACTGTTATACCAAAATGACAACCAATGCAACGTAAGAATAGAAAAAAAAATATTTTTATAAAGTTACCAACAAGACATTTTATGATCTACAAACTATATATCCATAAAAAATACCTTTTTACTCTGAAAGTATAAAATTATGAACAAAATATTGTTGGATGAGAGCATAAAATTGCATACAAAATATTTAGATAACCCACAGTGATGTTGATATGCCACAAAACAAAATCAACTAACCAACTTTGTCCAAGCTTTTCACCAACTGGTCAATGATTGCCCCTCATTTGTGCACTGAAAGATGAGAAAGAGCCTGCTGCTGCTCAAGAGGTAACAAGACAAACACCATGTTGAGAAGGAAGTATATGAACTTTCTCTCTCCCCACCTTATTATATATATATATATATATATATATATATATATATAGTCATCCATATACAAGCCTGTTTTGCTGTATCACAACTCATCAGTGTGGCTATACACATCCACTTGCTTCTGGCCGGGATCGAAACTCAACTGATTTGGTATCAGTCGGAGTTGCTACACCCTAAGCATGGAATCAGAGAAGGGAAATTTTAACGTGTTGTATATAAGCAGTATATACACATGCCAGTCATCGAAAGAACGTAATTCATTTTTGAAGAGTAATGCTTATATTGCAGAAGTTGAAACTTTTTTTAAAAATTTTCTTCTCTAGAGAGCTCAATCATAATGAGAGCATAATAGATTAGTCATCCACATACAAGCCTGTTTCGCTGTATCATATATATATATATATATATATATATATGAGGAGAGAAAAGAAAAAAAAATTTTTCCTGTCCAAAACATTAATTTAAAACAGTGCTCGATATGTGATGTATAGACCTGTGAATATTTTTTAGTCTAAACACTGAAACAACCATATGATTGTGGAGAAGAGGACATATATAGAAGAAATTATGTACATGTTCTAAAACATAATTTATAATAACATACATGATATATATATATTATGAAAATTAACAAAACTGGTTATAATGATTTGTTTGAACATTATTTTTATTATCAAATTCTCGGTTGTTTATAACCAGTTTCGTTAATTTTCATAATATATATATATATATATATATGTGTGTGTGTGTGTGAGAGAGTAGTAGTGGTTTACTGATAGGCATTTAAGGCATATCAGAGATATAGAAATTGTCACTGAACCGATCAGCATTTCCTCAGCATCCCACGTCCGTAGTTTCATAATTTACTTTACCACCTAAATACTAATATAAAACAAACATAACACAACTTATTGCAAATATGAGTAGCCACATTTAATACCTTGTCCCCACCAAAAGAAAATGAAAAATCAAATCGGAAAGAGTCACCCTCACACAATATCATTAACAAAATCACAGATATGGGGGTGGGGAATGAAATAACAGATAAACCTGCACACAAAGTGATGCAAAAAAAAACAATCGCCTAACTCACCACCAAAATGCACAAATTTTCATTGCAAAAAAAGAAAATAAGTTACAAAAACATGCTTGGGTACATATATGGCCAGATGATGATTATGATGATAATAAAATAAAATTTTTAAATAAAACAAATGCGAAAAAGCAAAACAATTACCACTATAATGCACTAATTTACATTATTAAAAAAAAAAATGCATGAATAATTAACTCATAATCCTGCAGGCATATGTGTAAGCACATGTTTGTGTGCACTTGTCTATACAAATGCCCAACTGCCAGTCACCCCAAGAGGCCAGAAACATTCCAATTGCTGGAAACCCACCCCACTCCCATAAATGGCACCAGGAGAACAGCATCTATTAAACCCAGAGAATAGAGGGAAAATAAATAAAGAAAGATAAGAGGAGGTTAATCATTTAACAAGTTACAATAAACAAACATACCATTCAGCATACGAAAATAAAAAAAAAATCAGTACATAAAAAATGCCACAAACACTGGAAATATCAATAGCAAACTGCACAAGCCTTTGAGAAGTGAAAATTTAATGTTTGCAAAATTCTACAGCCAGGATGCTGGTCACAACACTGATCAGTTGTGTGTGTTTGTTTGTGTGTGTATATATATATATATATATATATATATATATATATATACTAGCAGTATAGCCCGGCATTGCTCGGGTGTAATGAAAGCTTTAAAACTAATCCATGATCCTGGAGCTCAGACTCAGCTGAAAGAATACGTGTGAAGTTTGGTGAGAATCGGATAAAAATTGTGAATTTGTATAAAGAACATACAGGCAGATGAACAGACACACACACACACACACACACACACACAAACATCTTGCCTTTTTATATATATATATATATATATATATAAATATATATGTGTGTGTGTGTGTGATCTGCAGACAGATCTGTTTCGCTGTATCACAGCTCATCAGTACGGTTAGACTCCGATTGCTTTTTAACCCAGGATTGAAACCCGACCGAATTGGCGTCAGTTGGCGATTCTACCTCTGGGCTATGGGCTTTCGGTGGAAGCAGGTAGACTTTTTTTAGCGCATATATTATCATTATACGCGCCCAATAGCCAGAGTGCTCTAATTCATTTTACTGAATGAGCGATGCGTACATGCCAGAGTAGCTACTGTTTTTCAAAGTCTACCATTCTTCCAGAGTGCTCAATCAGGATCGATTTTCTGCACTATTGTAAGAACTACAACCTTGAAACTTCAGAATATTGTTTCTAATGTCTTTGTCTATGAGTGTATCAAACTTGATTAAAATCAAACTACTCCTTCTATAACCCGATTTTTTCTGATTATCGATTTTTGATATTTATCGAGCGTACCTCGACACAAACCTAGCTAAGAACACTCGTAGATGCTTATAGTACAACTGTAAATTTTTAAGAAAATCGGTTCAGCCGATTTGGAGTCTATAGGTAACAGACACACACACACACAGTTCCATTTATAAATAAGTTTAGAGATATAGTCATCCGCAGACAGATCTGTTTCACTGTATCACAGCTCATCAGTACGGTTAGACTCCAATTGCTTAGAACCCATGATTAAAACCCAACCGAATTGGTGTCAGTTGGCAATTCTACCTCTGAGCTATGGGCGCTCTGTAGAAGGCAGACTTTTTAGCATGTATATTATCATTATACATGCCCAATAGCTGAGAGTGTTCTAATTCATTGCTGAATTTTATATATATATATATATATATATATATATATATATATATATATATAAGAGAGACAGTGAGAGACCAATTTTCCGTTTTCAGTATAGATTTCTATTTTTGCTTCACTATAAGACAGTGTAGCAATACATGTTATTGAAACAAGGAAATATTTTATGAGCTGGAATATCTTCCCAGTGGATAATTTGCTTCAGCTTGATAAGGTTTCATACCTCATTCTTCTGTCTTTAAAGTGGTGAGTTTCTGCTACAACCTTTAAATAAGAATCAAGTGGCGAAATCTACAGAAAAGTTGCAGCACAGACATCAAGACCTATATCATCATTTAGTCACTTTCTTGAAATTATTAAATAGCATTTTTGAAAAAAAAAGTCTAATGAAATTTGGCGTTCTGAAAAGACAAACTGTCCTTCATTTCCATCACCATGTGTGATAAGAAAAAGAAAGGATAAAACATTATGACCCCCCCCCCCAAAACGTAATTTTTTTTTTTTTAATATATTAAATCAAGCAAACTTTGTAAAATTTTATTCTGCAATGCTGTAGACCATAAGTAGACAGTATGTAAGGTGTTGTATTAAATAAAACATTGCCAACTTTATCCTTTGATGTCTGTTGGGTGAGTGAATTAGTAAGGACAAACATGTTAACAAATTAAAATGGCATTTGACCAATCTGATTGTTTAAAATAAATGTGTGTGTGCACGCACACACACACACACACGGAGGTCGAGGGGTGATAGATAAATCGTTTCCATTTTATATTTCTAATTTTATGTATGCCTATTGCATTCACTTACGCGCAAATACCCTTGGGAAAGGTATTAATCCGTCTATTCCTTCCAGTTATGGGTTAAATAACAGGACAGATTGGGTTCTATAGCCTTGGCTGGCAACCAGTCTACCGCAGAAAGCAATGGCAACCTACTGCGGGATAATCTTCTGCCCAGTCAGTCATGTCTCTTTCGAGACATGATCGCCCAAGCGTGTATCACGTATGGCATTTAACTGACTGACTATTTTTATTTTGTTGACTGCTCAATATAGTAGTCAGTTGGGCACCATCTGAGAAAAAGAGCACTATGACTCAATTCATTCTGTCAGAAATTTGGAAAGGGTATTTTGTATTCACACCAGAAGCTCCAATACGAACATTTCAATGTGCCTCGGTGTCAATGTGAGGACAGTGCAGAGGATTCAAAAAGAGTTGTATGATATATCCAGTCAACATAATGGTGTTTGGAGTGATCACTAGTGATGGCAATGATATGCATCCATGCATTTTCCCACAGGGCCCCAGACACAGCACGGAGGGCCTACACCTTGAAGAAGTGCTTCCCTGGGTCAAGAGGGTGGCTGCTGGAAGACTCTATGTGTAACAACTCTACACCATGCCATACAAGCAGAACTCAGTCATTGCTCTCAGACAGTTTCTGTAACCACATCACTCTTTACCTTTGGCCACCTAACTCCACAGACTGCAACTCTTTGATTATTATTTATGAAGTACAGATAAATGAGAGACCAGCAAAACCCAAAGATGAATTATGGCAGCATTCACTAATTTAAACAAGAAAAAGTTGCAGGAGATTTTGGAGGCTGTGGTTGAAGCCAATGGCAGTTTTATTGAATACTTTTTAATATTTAAAGATGTTTTTGTGTAATTTTAGTAAATATATCTGTTAAAATGAGATGTCAGTGAAAAAATCCCTGAAGAGTGGATGGATACAACCACCTACAAAACTCTGGAGCCAGGATGTTGAAGGTAACATCAATTGGCTAAGTGATATACTTTTACTAATTCTATTAATTCTGTATCTTTGATATCAAGCACTCTATTTCAAAATCTGCTTGCCTTAAATGTCTTTCTATCAGTATTCCACTGACTGTCAGCAATTCATACAGTCTTCCACACTGTTACTATATATAATTATATGGTTATGTCAATTTTACATTGTGACATGGAAATTTCTATGTTTCGAGATAGGTTCTCATCATCAGGCAATGTTGGTGTGGTTGTGCAGATGATTTACATTTAAATGTAATGTTGCAATGTAAAATTGACATCACCATATAATTATATTAAGCTCTATAATACTCATTATATTGAGCACTGTTTATAATAAAATAAATTCCAGAGCACTCAAAATAAAAAAAACCTTGAGTCCTCTTCACTTGGAATTTATATATATATATATATATATATATATATATATATATATATATATTTTGTTTTTCTTTAATCCGAAGTGGAAGAGTAGGAAGATAAAAGGTTTAATTAAATAAACTTAAATAAAATTTTTTTAAATTTTATATTGAAACCCATTCCTTCTCGCCTAAATACACCTCTTCAAACAGCCCAAAATCTTAACTCATTTAGTTTCATATCTTTATAAAATATGAACTCCTATTCCTCCCCTTCCTAAATATACCATTTCAACACACTGTAACCCCGTGACTACCAGCTCTGTCTTTTTCCACTTTGTGACCGTTGTTAACCTAAAACCCCTCTACACTCTAACCCAGGGCCTTCGCCATTTGGAAAAAAACAATGTCGCTGACATAACGTAGAGTCTCTATTAGAGATCCTATGTTGAAATGTACATCCAACACCTTTGAATTTTGAAAATTCTCTCTCTCTCTCTCTCTATATATATATATATATATATATATATATATATATAGGTTTCTTAGGTGTGTATTTGTTCTGTAATATCTATTTACTGGAATTGTTTTTCATTTATTTATGTATATGTTTGTGTGTTGTATGTGTATTTTAAATTTTTGTGACATTTCTATTATGGTTACTACTTTTTAATACTAAGCTGTATACTTCTCAACCCTTCACCTTACTTCACTAGAAGTAAATTCTTTGTAAACATCTTCGAACAGTTCACTATTTTTTTCTCCTGTTCCCCCCTCACCCAGACATTGTCAGTGCAAAGGTGGTAACATTGTGGTTATCTTACAGTGGAAACATTAAAAAAATTATTGGCATTACATAAAAAACTGATGCAAAAAAAACATTTGTCTTATATTTCTTTAACAATATCTATTGGGGCTCCAAAACACTTCATTTCTTTTCATATTGAAATGTTTTCCCAAAATAGGGTATGTAATGGCAAACATTTTCTATTGCATTTTAAATCTTAACTTTTTTTTCTTTTTTAGGATCGAGGCAATAATTATGACAGCATGAGGTTTTCAGGTTTGGAAAGCCGTCTTCTTGATTTAATGAGGACTAACCCTGATCCAAATGATCATTTTAAAGGTAAGACTTCGTGATTCCTGCTTGGTATGGAAACAACCTCTCCATTTCATTTAAGATACCTTATCTTTCTAATAATATCTTTCTCTAGGCTTCATGTCAGTTATCTTGATCTTGTGCTTTCAAACATTTTTTACCTGACACTCGTGATTCTAAAGCCTTAATGCATTGATAAAATTTCAGTATTTGCTCATGGAGAGGAGTGAGTCTATCATAAACTGCAAAAAGTAATTGAACATTAAAAACTATTAAAGGTGGTAAAAATATTCAGCATTTATTTAAATAATAATGAAATAAGGAATCAAGTGTTATTGATAAAGCCTTCATATTAAGTGTGTGCTAAAATTTCCTACAAATAAATTTTGACGATGTATTCAATTTTTAAGTTGAAAAAATGCTACACACATTTAATACATGCATTATGTGATATCATTATAATGTGATATACATTCAGTGATAACATCACAGGGCAAAATTGAAGTTGCTAGATGTAATGTGAGATTCATATTAAACTAGTTTATGTGGTAGTACAGTTATTGATGGAAATTTTTGTTGGGGTTTTTTAACTTATTTTATTTATTTTACTCTATAGAATATTGATTAGTTTAGATTACTTTTTAAGCATAATCTTGTCGGTCTAAGTTCAGTTTTTAAATTTAAAAAAAAAGATAGAAAAAAAATGAACTATTGCATTTATGCTTAATTTCTGACATTGGTCTGTTAACTTTTAATTGCAAAAAATAATTCTTAGGAAGACAGTAATTTTAAAAATAAGCATTAAGAACATTTTTTGAGGCACTAAACGTACAAAGGCTAATTTGATTCATGGTGGATCAGAACTAATACTTCCTTTGCTTTTATATTGAAACCTTAGATTGTCTTCTTTCGGGAGATAATTTTCTTCGTCTGGTGTCATCTATCTTGGAATCCTCTAAGTTTGCTACATTCTGTCTTTATTTTAACCTGAAATTAAAGCCAAAATACAATGTTTAGAATAACTTACGATTAAACTTAAAGCATTCATTGTCTGTCATATTTAACAGTATATGTTTAGAAAAATTCTGCTATCTCGATACACTAAAAATATATATATTGATTGTTTAATGGCTTAGTTTTTGGTCACAATAAAATTAGACTAGTGCACATTTCTATTAAAGTGTTCAATACAATTATATTATAGACTTTAATATTTTCCATTTGTAAGCGAGTTATGTGACTCAGGTTTCTACCATGAGTGGTGTCTTCAGGCAATTTTAAGTAACTGATTTTACCATTAATATATATATATATATATAAAATATTGGGAAGAAAACTCAACGCTTACAAATTCAGAATTTTTCGCCAGTTGTAAAATGATTACACACTACTTTGTCAAACCGAAAATATCAAATGTTATATTTAACTCAGAATATTAAAAACAAATTTTGTAACATAGAGGAAATAAGATTAGGTGAAGGTTAGAGGTTTATAGAGTTAGACATTGCAAGAACAATGCAGAAAGTGTCACAAAATTAAGAATGCATATGCCAAATCACACATACGCAAAAAAGATTAAAGGAAAAAATATATACAAACACAAAACAGGAGATTTGATATAATCATAGACAAAATAAGTGCACACAGACATAGAATTATAAGAGGACATATTTCATACAATAACATAAAAATAAACAAACTAAAGAGAATAATCAAAAAAAAAATTGTAAAAAGAAATAAATAAATAAAAAAAAAACAACTTAAATACGCTTACAGTCAAATAATTTGCAATCACAAAATATATATATCGGTTGAGTTTCGATCACGGCCAGAAGCAAGTGGATATGTCTAGCCACACTGATGAGCTGTGATACAGTGAAATGGGCTTGTATGTGGATGACTTTTATATATATATATATATATATATATATATATAATAAATATATAATAATATATATATATAATATATATATATAATATATATACAACTGTAAATTTGTCTTTGAACACATCTCAAAAAACCCACTGAGTATAAACACGGAGGGGAAAAAAATGAAAACAAAAAAAAAAAAGAAACGAACTAAGCACTTGAACATTAGTCAAAGTACTAGTTGAAAGAAAAAAATCCCCAAGACAAGTAACCTAACACATAAAGCGCTCAATACGTTAGTAGAGCAAACAAGTAAGTATCTAACCTAGAGAGCCAACGAACCTACTGAGGTTTCACCAAATTGTACCTTCAGGGAAAGTTGGCCAACTTTCCTTGAAGATCCAATTTGGTGAAACCTCAGTAGGTTCGTTGGCTCCCTAGGTTAGCTATATATATATATATATATATATATATATATATTTCTGTGTTTGTGAATTCATATTTTGAAATTT
The DNA here is from genome assembly GCA_037127315.1 of Ascarosepion bandense. NCBI lineage: Eukaryota > Metazoa > Mollusca > Cephalopoda > Sepiida > Sepiidae > Ascarosepion > Ascarosepion bandense. The sequence continues at coordinate 1,155,708 of JBBBDQ010000328.1, read as the reverse complement.
AGAATGATGACTGACTTGAAAGCTTATGACCCAAGGTGAAAGTTCAGTTTTGGTCATCATAGTTAAAGTTTTAAATATTGTTATAAAATAATTTTATATTAGGGAAACTGAAATTTGATTTTGAATGTGACTGTTTTGGGTCTCTCTCTCAATATTTTGGAGTTGGGGTGCACATATGTTTATTAATTTGTCTTGATTATAAAATGTTCTATATAACTGATTCTTTACGTCTGGGATATTGTCTCCATCTTTGCTATTATCAATGTTTCAGCTGTTGTGCTCTCTTACTGCCTTCAATCTAAGTAAGCTTTAGGGAATTTCAAACAGCTCTTTATTTAATCTATAGAAATGGATCACTCTCATTCTACTGTACATGTCTAGGAATATCCTGTCTTGTTCTAATTAGTACTGCTCATTTATTGCTTGCTCTGTTTCTACTGTCTAAGTAAATAGATTCAGGATTCAGTTTGAAATTTTTTTTTTAGGGTAACCAGGATCAGTAGATACTTGAAGACCAGAGATCACATTAGTTTGAATATAACTCAGTTTTCATCCCAAAAATTCTGGTAGAAATTACTGATTGTTCTCAAATTTTTAGGTTAGCAATTATTTAATATGCACTGTTTTATAAAGTATAAAAGTCTGTTTAAAAATGTTTTTATAAAAAAAAAAAAATGACAAAATAGTACATATTTTCAAAGCTTTAAATATTAGCAATATATATATATACTCCTATTCTACATGGGTAAAAATATATAGGAAAAAGTAGTTGAAAATGCAACTGCAGTGTTTAATAATAATTATTTAGAGTGACCTTATTGGTTTTGTAGTTCTGATTTTCAAAAGTTAATTTAAGATGGAGAGAGACCTTTGAAAATCATAGAACTGTGGAACCAGTAAAGCAGAGGGCAATACTGGATACTTGATTGTTCTATTTTTTTCTTTTATTAGAATTTGCTTTTAAAAGTAAAGTTAAAAGCTATTTTACTTGTTTAAAAAAAAAATCTCCAACAAAACTAAATGTGAAAGTGGAATGAGAATTTGGAAAACAAATTCCACTAGAATTCATTGCATTCACTTGCGAGCAAATACTCTTGGGCACGATATGAATTTGTTTCTTCTCCGTCCTGCTAAGTATTAAATAGTAGAGCAGACGGGATACGTTAGCCATGGTTGGTAACCAGTGTAGAACAACACTGAATTCAAAACTGGTTAGGCATGGAACTAAAACCATCTCTTGGACACAACAGCAACAATGCTTAGTGTGCTGAGAGTGGTGGCCTCATTCCTCAGGAATTCTGTGGAACAAAATTGCCATTTGTTTGTTCATTGAAAATCATGAGTTTTTTTTTGTTTTTTGTTTTTTTTTCTCCATTATCTACTGATCGTTGAGTATCAGCTGATTTTACTTAAGAATTAATACTAGATAATTATGATGCTAGTCAAATACTGATTGAATGCTTGTATGACGTAGCTGCTGAGTTACTTTCAAACTAAGTCATTGTTTTATAGCCTCTGAATATATTGGGCATAATGACAGACTGAAAGTCAATCAAAATGTATCTGTATGTAATGAGCTAAGATCTAAAGGTTTTTTCTCTTTCCCATAAAGCTGGGGTGGGGGTGAAAAGATAAATTCATACTTTTTTCAAAAACAATAGTGCAAAAGTGATTGTTGGAATAAAGTATCAAAACTAGTAAAAACAACCAACCATTTTAAACGTTAAAAATCCCCAACATTTTTCCTTTAGTTTCCTTTTACAAAATCTGTACAAAATTTTTTTTACTTTTTTTTAAAAATTTTTTATAAGCGTTTCACCCCAAGCAAGGCATTTCGCCATCACTACTGTGCAGGGGGCTACATAGAGTGGAGGAAGGATGGTTAAATATAGGAAATGTCAGAGGGTGGGTGATAGGCGGGTAAGGATACCGAGAATGAGGGTTGGGTAGATGAGTGTTCTGAGAATAATTGGAAGTTAGTGTGATAGGAGGTGTCTATTGACCCTACATTTAAACACCTGGAGATTGTAGCTGTCGGGAAAGCAGACTTGTGGAAGGAAATTCCACAGGCGGGAAGTGCGAGAAAAGAAGCTGTTGGAGTAGAAATTACGGTTACATCTTATCTGTTTAACTGTAAAAGGGTGGGACCTAGTTGCTAATCTAGTATCTCATGCAAATTTGTGCTTAGGCAGCACCAGTGATCTAAGTTCATCGGAGCAGAAGCCTTGAAAGTACTTGTAGAAGAGGCACAGGGAAGCCACATCACACTGGTGAGAGAGTGGTTACAGCCGGTCTGCCAAGTCAGTATCAACCACGTTACAGATTCCCCTTTGTATTTTGTCAAGAAGCCCAAGGAGAGTAGCAGGAGCACCCGACCAGATATGGCAGCAGTATTCAATACATGGGCGGATGGTAGATTTGTATATGTGCAGGATAGATTCAGGCGGGAAAAACTTCCGGGCCCTGCACAGAGAGCCAACTTTCATAGTGGCAGATTTGGCAATGGATTCAATATAGTCATTCCATTTGAGGTCCGCTGAAAGTGTAAGGCCAAGGAGGCGTAGTATTTTACTCTCTGGGAGGTAAGCCTGTTCCATACTAATGGAAGGTAGATGCGATTGTCTATGGTGGTTAGTTGATAACAGCTTCGTTTTAGAAGCATTGAAATTTACTAGCCATTTCCTACCTCAGGCCACGATGGATTGGAGGTCCTTTTCAAGCTCGGCAGCAAGGTTCGCTTTGTCGCCCACACCAGGTTTTTGATCAAGGCGATAGTAGATTGTGGTGTCATCAGCGTACATGCCTTCTTGGGATCTAATGGCGTTGGGGAGATCATTAATGTACATCAGAAAGAGTGTGGGACCCAGGATAGAACCTTGAGGGACACCCGCATTCGTATGGTAGTTTTGGGAGGCATGCCCATTTAATACTACCTTCAATGTGCAGTTAGAGAGGAATGACTGGATGAGGTCAAACAGATATCCAGTTATACCGTAGCTCCACAGTTTGCATAAGAGGCCAGCGTGCCAGACCCTGTCGAACGCTTTGGGGATATCCAAGGCAACGGTTCGGGCTTCACTATTCTTGTCAAGAGCCCGGTATATGTACTCAGTAATGGTCGTTAGCATATCAGCAGTAGACCTGGTGAAGCAAACTGTTTGTCAGAGAGAAGCCTGTGGGCCATGAGATGCTGAATCACCTCAGCGTTGATAATGGCTTCGAAAACTTTGCCAAAGATCGGAAGGAGACTAATAGGACAGTAATTGGCGGGGTCTGAGGGTTCACCAGAATTCTTAAATATAGGAACTACACAGGAGGACTTCCAACAGGCAGAAAAACAGGAAGCAAATAGGCAGAGGTTATAGAGTTGAGAGAGGAGAGTTCTGGGGCACATTTCTTCAATACTATGATTGGGATTCCGTCCCCGCCGCTCGCTTTGTGTGGGTCATGTTGTGCAATTATCTTGGAGACCCACGAGGGTGTAATGTGGACGTTATGCAGTTGAGCCTTAGTTCTGGGTGGGAAGTTGGGTGTAGGTATTCCTAACGCGTCCAGTGTTGAATTGGTGGAGAATCTACGGGCAAAGCATTCAGCCTTGTCTGCTGGGGAGGTGAGAACTTCAAATTCATTGATTAGTGGGGGGTATTATACATTTTGCAAATGAGGAGCTAAAATATGTGCTATCAAAATTGTCATTACTATCCACAAGTATCTTGTGTGTGTCTGTGTGAGTGAGATACTTTCAATATTCTTGCAGGAAAAATTAAAATGTGCATATAACTGCAAATTACATTCCTTCTCATGGATCCATTACTAATATGAATATGGAAATTCTGTGGGCTTCATGAAAAGTGAATCTTTTGCAAATGCATTGTTTGAGTGTTGAGGACACTGCTCAATTTTTCCCTTCATGTAAAAACTTCAAATGTTATTGTGGACACTTTGTATTTGAAACAGACTTCTCTCCTTTTTTATATATATATATATATATATATATATATATATATATATAAATTTCAAATGCAATGTCTAAATGTCAGATTTAAAAAATCTATTATTTCTTTTATATATATATATATATATATATATATATAAAAATTTTAACCTGTAGGGCACAGACCAAATTTTTCAAGATTTGTTTTTGTTTAATTGAAGTTTGAAATAGCATCTCCATTACCAAGAAATGCAATATTTATCCACAAATAAATTTGTTTTTGCCAGAGCATTGCAAGATTTGCAAGTTTCTATGAATAAGAAAAAGACAGGGTATCATTGTTACATTTAGAGCATGAAATGTGGATGCAAATGCTACCACTATAATAGTCATTGTTTTCTATTTCTAAATTGTAAAAATGCAATGTTCACAAGTTATATTATCCAACCACTCTCTATCCCCAAAAATGATGGTGTCTTTCAAAAAGAAATAGCATTTATAGATCTCATACAAGTAATGGGTTGTGCCAGTCCAGACCAGGTTTTTATTTGTTGACCCAATGGGAAGGTGTAGGCTACAATGACTAACGGAGAATCGGTTGCAGCAAATAGCAAAGACAAGCTGTAATTAAAGAATACCCTTTTCATGTTTCATGACACATGTTCACGACCCTTACTTTGCCATACTTAGCGGTCCTGGGCATGACGGTAAACTGCAAAGCCTCTGATTGAAAGATGAGAAGCATGGGACTACTTTTTAATTGCTGTTGTTCTCAGGTTCACTTTGACCCAGAGTGGTAGCACCTGTTAGGGTCCCAGCTATGGGCAAATAGTTAACCCCCCCCAAACTTTGGTCAAAACACTATGAAAGTAGAAAAATACACTTTTATATAAATATATACATAAAAATAGATTTTTATAGAAAAATATACATTTTTGAAGGAAAAATATTACAGACAATACATTTTTCAAGAAAAATTATTGCCATAACACATTTTTGAAGGAAAAAAATTATTTTCAGCAAAACATTTTTTAATACAAAACTAGAAGACATTTTCAGTTTTTCTAAAATAAAAATGAATAAAAACAAAATTTTCATTAAGATTGGACTAAATCAACCTTTTCACTATAACTGAACATTTAAAAAAAAAATACACTTTAAAATCCCACCTTTTTGGCATTAAATAACCCACAGAGGTTGATATGCCGTTAAACAAAACTCACTCAAACTCAAAAGCCATACTAAGCCTAAGGTGTTGTTGATAGGAGGTTAACCAGTTTTACCTAAGCATAATCCCAAGGGCTATGTAAGCCTTAGAACATGGTACCTTCATTTTTTTTTTCTCTCCTGTATAATTGAACAAAACATTGATTGCTACTGTTTTTTCTAGTTCTTTTCTTTTTCTGTTGCATTTTCTCACAATTTTCAGATTGTTATTCTAATATTCCTAATATACATAATTTGCTACCATTTTTAAGTTGACAAAATGATACCTTGAACATTTTAAAATAAGCATACATGGATGCTTATTTATAAATAACTTGAGCTTCCTGGGGGGAAAAAAAATTATCCTGTAACCAAACTGTTTTAACTTTTTGTCATTTGTAGTTGTTAGCATGACATTATTAGAATGTTTATGAAATTTTCTTTTAAAAAAAATTTAAATATTTGACTTAAAAATAAATGAAAAATCAAATCAGTTAAATTATAATGCATTTTCTCTGAATAAAAATCATAACTTTATGTAAATATTCCCGTTTCATCACCTTGAATAATTTTATATTAGAATGATCTTGTGGCACTTTATTTAAAAAAAAAACAAACTTCATGTGTAATCACCACTATGACTAAATTTTCTTGTTAATCATTTTTTGCATTTTCAATTTCCTTTATGATTAACAGAAAATGTTAAGTTTGTTCAAATATTCCAGTTAACGAGTGTGCTCTATACATTAATTTTCTAAATACTACAATACAGCTTTTTTTTTTTTTTAATCAAAAAATGTTCATTTACCTGCCTCTTAAAATTAAATTTTTTCGATTCACCCTTGTATTTTCAGTTTAGCTGATAAGCAGATAACATAAAAATGTTTAATTGTTCTGTGAAATTTTTTAAAACCAAAAATTGATTATCATTTCTGTTTAATAAAATTAGTTCTATATTATGTAAATATCTAAATTTAAGTTCAGTTTTCATTCGGATTTCATTTCCCAGTTTAAAAAAAAAAAAAAATGTTCTTCCTGTGTATGCATATTGGCTCGGAACGAGAAATCGGGGAGCTGAGTTTAAATTCCAGTTTAATTCCTTGCATTCACTTACGCACAAGTACCCTTGGGAAAGGTATTAATCTATCTCTTTCCTCCAGTTATGGGAAAAATTTGGTTCTATAGCCTTGGATGGTAACCAGTCTACCGCAGAAAGTAATGGCAACCTACTGCGGGATGATCTTTTGCCCAGTCTGTCATGTCTCTTTTGAGACATGATCGCCCAAGTGTGTATCACATATGACACTTAACTGACTATTGTCAAAAAGTAAGAATTTTTTTATTTAAAGAAATCAATTGCTTTTAGAATAGAAGTTTAATTAAAAACTTTCTCTCATTCTGGCATTGTTCCCCAAAACAAACCTAACCAGTTGTCCTAAACTAATGTTCTGTTGTCCCAGAATAAAAGAACAATATTAAGCCATTCCCATAAAAATTAGATTTATATATGGATTGGTATTTTTTTTTTGCCTCAGATCAGTGCAGTATCTGTGCTTTGTTGAAACTTGTATTTGAAAATTAATCTCACCAAACTGTTGTAATGAATAAAGTCATTTGTCTCATCTCTTTAAGTTGAACCAACAATCAATACAAATTTTGTTTATTTTTGTCTTACACATTTCAGTAACAAGTTACTGACAAAAATGTACAAATTCATATGACATAAAAATTAGTGTTTTGGCTTCTTTTTTTTTTTTTTTTTTTTCTTTTATTTCCATTACTTTTTGTTACAACTCTGTTATCTTTTATAAACTTTAAGCAAGCAGCTTAATCAGAAATCAACCCTCAGGGAGATTTTAACTTTCATCTCTTATCATTAGGAGCCAATCTCTCCTTGCCAGTGCTGTTGTAGGTTTAGCCATATAACTGCACAGTCCTGGAGAGATGAGATGAATATTAAAATCTTACTAGGTTCTTTTTTTTTTGTTTTTTTTTCTTCCCCTGACTCACATCATCTGAGTTATCACTTGAAAGAAAAATAGTTAAAAGTAATTGATAGACTTATCTGATGATCATTCCTCGTTTTTATTCTGAATTTATTGCACATACGACATAAAAAAGATATTCCTAATCATATTAATTGCTCTTAAAAAATAACACTATATTTTTTTCCCCTTTTCCATTAAATTATTTATGGTACTGGAGTTGCAAGGTTTATACAGATTTACAGAGGAATTTAATTATTGACTTTGTTGTTCTATTTTCAAGTAAATCAGAATGTTCGATATTTTCTTTCTATTGTAATCTCTTCACATGACATTATTTTTTAAGTTGTTTGGAAAATAATGTTTGATTTTTAAAATTAAGTTTTATTACTGAATTAATGTATTTAAACAGTGTTTAAATCGGTCAAAATAGGAACCCTGAATTTCTATACAATTCTGCCATCAAATTAAGTTATTCATGCCTTTACAATAAAAACACCAATAGTTTGGATGCCAAGAAATCTTTGAATGCAGTTTCTGCATATTGGCAATTATCTTTTGGCTTAAAAATTTATGAAGATGTCTGAAAAAGTGGCAATCAGTGGTAGAGAGATCAGGCAAATATGATGTGCATTGCAAAGTCTACTTTCCCAAGTAGCTGACTTTCTGCATTGCCATCCTGGCAACATGTGGCCAAGCATTGTCATGAAGCAGAATTGGACATTGTTGATTAATCAGTGCTGGTCATGTTCTGCTTAAGTAGACAAGCATTTTATCCAGTTGCTGTGATGTTCTGGTTAGTTTCCAGAAAACTAATGGATAACGCCAATGGCGGACCACTAGACAATTACCATAATCTTCTGTTGGTGCAATTTTGGTTTTCAAAAGTATTTGGGTCCTTCGTCCTGATCAAGCTATTGAGCTGATCATGTACAATTATCATAAAAGATGCATTTCTCATCAAATGTTTCTATTTGATCAAGAAATGCATAATTTGAATTTCAGATGCAGCATTAAACACCCTTAAAAAAAATTTCAACCTCTTTGACTTTTACAGAGTTCATGTGAAACCCATTCGGTTTTTTTCACCTTGCCAATTTTCTCAATGGTCCAATATTGTTGAAATATTGACATCTATTATCTGAAATGTTTCTTACACATTAATGTAGTTTTTACTGTACTGGTATTTTTTTAATGTTGATAGTCAATCATAGATTGACTACCTCTACCACACTAATCTTCAATACTAGTATCCCCACTGTGGAATTTCAGAAACCAGAGCTGTACTGTCTGATCCCAAGTGGATCCTTCACTACGTGCTCTGTTGTCAGCAATTTGAAAATCATGACCATGCTTGAACTCCCGCAAAAAAAAAAATAAATGCGTCTCTTTATTTTTTTCATGTTCAAGATTATAAGGTTTCAAGTTAAATCCTGAAGCATTGATATAAAGTTTATGAAGAATAAACTTAAATCATTAAGAATGAGCAATATATTTTTGTGCCACTATTATGTTAGAGTGCAGTTAAAAGATGTATTCTAAAATTGGATATTATTTTCCAAACAATCTAATATTATAACAGGAACTGTTAGAAGCTGAACGCTTATCTCCCTTGACTGAAATCGTTATGATAACGTGCAGACTAAATACATATAAATCTTAGATATCTTCTATGTCAGCTGAGTACATGTATCATGTCTAGAAATCATAGTTTAGTTAAAAAAAAAAAAAAATTGTATCTGCCATCTATTTCCTTTGCTTTTCTTGGGACGATATCATTTGAAATACTAACAAGAAGTTTATATTCTTATTGTTAATCATACTTATGTTAATCTCAATATTTTGTTTGACTGAATTTTTCTTTTTAAGATCTAATACACATACTTTTATTCTTTCCAATCTACATTTCTATGACTGAAGAGCCATGATGTTCACACTTGTGCACTTTTTACTTTGAAACGTTTTTTTTTTCAAAGTACTTTTGATAGTTTTCAAGGCTATCGTCTTGGGCAAATCTACATTCTTAGTACTTTTCATCACTCTTTGTTTATCTGTGCAGCCTGTTTGCTTACTTTTTATAATGCTTCTTTTTTTCTTTTTTTGTACAAACTTTCCAATTTTGGTGTTGGATAAATCTACATTCTTAGTTAAAATTTGGCTCACCATCAGTTTATGCACATTCATATGAAAAGAATGTCTGCCAGATGTCAGATTGGACAGCAATTAAAATCCAAGCACAACTAAATTTTGAAATGACTAATCATTAGTAATCCAAATTTGCAGAGTTTATTTTTAAAAGCAGTTCAAAAGTCACAAGTGAAATTCAAACTTTCATAGTGGTGAATTTTCAGATATCACCAATTCTAGGAATTCTGAACGATCTAATCTGCACAGTTTATGGCAAGTCGGAAAACTTCCACATTCTTTGTAAGAAATCATTGAAAATAATAGTTAATTTCATATTTGATTATAATTTAATTCTTTTTCATTTTGGGGTACAAATTATTGCTTTTCACGTTCTGTATTAGCAAAATTCTTATTGTATTTGAGGCTAATCCTAGGTTTAACACTATAAAATGTTTCCCATTTGACGACTCCCCCCTCCTCACATCTCACTTTACCTTTAGATCTTTCTTATCTCTGGAATCAATTTGTGACTTAAAAATTTTAGCTTCAGGCTTTAAGATAGTTTTATAATTTATCCCATTCTTTTTATCCAAGTCTGATTTCCATCTCTGCTCCTTATATTCCAAGTCTGTTTGTCTAGCACCCTTGTCCTCCCCCTCCTATCCTCTTGCAAGTCTGTTTATCCAACACCTCCCTCCTCTTCTGCCTAGCAAGTCTGGTTGTCAACTAGCCATTCCCTTTATCTCTGAAACACTTGCAAGTTCAGTTGTCCAACACCCTCCTCCTCAACCCTTCCCACCAACTTGCAAATATGTTTGTCCACTTCTACAATAGATCATCAGTGTGACACCACCACCCACCCACCCACGCACACATACTGAACATCTATCCTCCAATATTTGATTCCAGCCAAATATTTTCACCTGTTGTATCCTGGCGGATTTTTACCCTTGCTAAACAGTGTACAGCTTTCTGTTATTATTTCTAACCCTTGTGTTTACATTTCTACTTAACTTACTGCAGCCCGGGCCTATGGACGAAGAAGAGGTATTTTTGATGTTTTTTTATTTCCCACTGTCCCCTCCTACCCAACAGCTGCTAACCCCCTTCCCACCCACCCCTATTTACTATTACCACCACCACCACCACCACTACTATCACTACCCCCCTCCACATTTCTCACTCACTGTTGTCTTTATTGTTCTGTTGTTATTGCTTGTATCTTTGCTCTAGTTCCCACTTTCTTGCATTTCTTTGCTCCCTGCCAGGTGAGGGTGGGGTTTGCTGTTGTGGCTTTTCCATCTGGTGGCTGGGTTGATGGAGAGAATGGAGGTGGTGAAGATAACCTGTTTAATCCTCTTCCTTCTCTCTCTTTGTAAACATATACATTCTCTCATTCTCTCTCTCTCATACTCTCTTAAGCATGTTTTATATTTTTAGGTCTTTTCCTTAAGAATAGTCATATTTCCAATATATCAGCAAGAGTCCTCATGGTCCCCAATTTAATTTCATTTTTTTAAACTTCATTGTTAAAATTATATAGAAAATTTCAAGAAAAAATAAAATCCATTTAAAACTAGATACCACCTCTATTTGCGACAGTGATTGTGCAACTAATTTCAGTCATTATGCATTTTGTTGGGTAGGGGGCACATTTCTATGAGTGGATGGTTTTTTATCAAGTTACCATCTCTAGACTGGTTGCCAACCAAGGCTAGAGCTCAGATTGCTTTACTATTTAACCAATAACTGGAGAGAAAAGAGACCTTTCTGAAAGTGAATGTAATGAATTACCATGAAACTCTAGCCCTGCTTGCTGACTTCTCTTTCTGGACTGCTAACCATTATACTACTCACATATCCACAAGTCAGGTTGCTTGGGAATGTAGCCCAAGTTGGGTGGTATTCTTCATCCAAGGTTAAATACTGGGATTCATAGGATAGTTGGCAACTACTATGATGGAAATTTTAATATAAAGTTATATGGTCACTGAGGTCTATAAAATGTCACCCTCAAAAAAAAAAAGTGATCATATTAAATCAATGTTCAAGAAAATTTGTAAATATATTGACCTTTTAGTTTGTCTCATGTATGGAATGACTTTATTATATTACTTAAATTAACATCATTTCTCATTCGATCATCCACCCCCCTTACATAATTAGTCTTTCTTTAGTTTCAAATTGCCTTATATATCTACACACAGTCATCTGCAGACAGATCTTTTTCATTGTATCACAGCTCATCAGTATGGTTAAACATCCGATTGCTTTTAGCCAGGATTGAAACCTGACCAAATTAGAATCAGTTGGCGATTCTACCTCTGAGTTACGGGTGCTCGGTAGAAGGAGGCAGACTTTTAGCGTGTGATATACCATGTAAACATATGCCAGTAGCTAAGAGTGTTCTAATTCGTTACTGAATGAATGATGCATAGCTGGCAGAGTACTTACTCAGTGTGGCTAGACATCCACTTGCATCTGGCCATGATCGAAACTCGACCGATTTGATGTCAGTCGGAGTTGCTAAACCATAGGCATATGGAATCAGAGAAGGGAAATTTTAGCATGTTTTTTTTTAGAGATATATATATATATATATATATATATATATATATAAGCAGTGTATACACATGCCAGTCACCGAAAGAACTCGATTCATTACTGAAGAGTAATGCATAATATATATATATATATATATATATATATATCCATTGAATTCTCTATATTTGTCTATATAATATTAATTAAATGAATTTTGGGGATTATCCTCTCTGTTTTTACGGATTTGTCTTTGTGTGTAGGGGATTCATTAAAAATGATAGACAAGGTGTGATGGTTTAGATTTTTTTATGTAATTTTTCATGTGATCTTATAATTTCTTTCTATTGAGGATATAAATTATACAAAAATTGTCCAAATGTTTTGTTTATCCAAGCACTTTTGGCTATATTTTAGCCTTTTTTTAAGAATGAATGTTATTTTACATGTAACAGAATGTAAGCGGTGGTATGTGTTATGTACCAAACATGGTAAGCATGTTGTTAGCGTATTCATAGTTGATGTTATTGAGTTTTGGGTTTTTCAGTTTTATCAACAAGGCCTCCATTAATTTTACTATTTTTTTTGCATGTGGATAATGTGGGGATATTTGTGTCATCAACAAGTATATTCCAGATGGGGTTTGGTAGGTGTCAGTGTGTGTTTAAATGAGATCGAATTGAGATCTGTTGAGAGAAATGTAGCATCAGTTTTCAAGTTAATTTCGTAGTGGTATGGTGGATATAATTATTTTTGAAATTCTAGAACATTTTTAATGAAACGTCTGTGTGTGTGTGTGTTTTACTGAAATGCCGTTTTGAAATTTCTTACTAGGCAAGAATCTCATTCATTGTCTCTCCAGTTGCCCTTGTCTTAGATGAGACTAACCTACTGAACTTAGTGTTGAATGTTGGTTTGATAAATTCTGAACGCTTTTTGGTATATATCAGTTATGCCAATTTTTTAATTCTCAAGATTTCTTAAATAACAATTCACCCCAGGGGAAGCAATAATGGCACTAAGATTTAAGGGACTACTGGAAACCAACCCTGAACAGAAAAGAAGGGATAAACTTCAACTCCTGTTAAAGAAAACTGGGGAAAAAAGTAAACCTGATGATAAACCTATCCACTCTTAAAGAGAAAAATAAGTAGTAAATAAAATTTAGGCAGAGCTGTTAGAAATGCAGTTGATATAAACTTTAGAAGAAACCAGGGAACCCAATCCTGAGCAGGAAATGGACAAGATCAGCCATTTTTAAGCTGTTTATGGACTTTTTTTTTAATCTGACAATTATGATTACCATGAGGTTGAATAGACAAAATTCTCTCTTTCTATTTCCTCTACTCTCTCTCTCTAGTGAAATTTATATCTATCAGCCAAGTTCTTTTTTACAAAAGAAAATATACCTGTCTTGGTTGGTAGGTATTAATTTCAGCGCTTCAAAAAAGAAAAGATATATTTAATCAAATATGTGGCCCACTAAACAAGCTGTTTATAGCAATAAGAAATAATGTTGGATTATAAACATTGTTAATTGCTTAGAGATTACTTTGTTTACATTTCGTATATACAGTTATCAGACTTCAAAAGGTTTCAACAAGAGTGCATTTCTTAAATGGGTTAATTGAGCCTTACTTTGCTGTAATGGCTTCTCATACCTGGAAGGTGATTTCTCAATTTAAAAGGGAATAGAGGTTCAATTCCTATCAAGGGGCACATTTTGCTTCAATAAAACTTTTGGTCCCTTGCTCAGTAGACATTAATTTCACTCTTTTGAAATGGGGGTGGGGTATCCAGGTATTTGGTTACTGTATAGTGCAAGTTTATGATCAGTTTTTCACATACAAAAATAGAAAAGAGAAAAGTGTTGCACTATACATACGTTAAAATTCTTTTTTTTTTTTTTTTTTTTTTTTTTTTTTTTTTTTTTTTTTTTTTTTTTAAATAGGTTAAAAAATCATGCAATTTTGATAACCGGTTACACTGTACAGAGGGCTTTTTTTTTTCTTTTTTTTTCTCTCCATAAAATTTAAACCATCCAAGAAAAAAAACAAACAAAATCAGTGGTTGCACTATACATGAAGTTAGCTTATACACATAGTATGTACACTATTTATAGAAAGTATTTGACTGTAACAGTTTCACAACAGAATGGTGTATAGATAATTGGCTGATTTAATAAAGGCAATAATAAACCTTGTTATCTGCCCCTAGGATAAGCAAAACAAAAATACATTTTTGCTTGAGTCTACAGCTTTTCTTATCTCGTGAATTTTTAAAAAATAATCTTCTATACAGACAATGTAAAGAGAAAAACTAAAAGCCTTCTGCATTTGTCCTGTCAGTATTTGTTCTATTGTTTGCTTGCATCTGACTTAAATGTTATCTAAATTTTCATGTTTGTAAAATTTGTTGACGTTTTTTGTTTAAATCTCTCAAACACACACACTAGCAAGAAACAGTGTTCTGATATTTTTTTTTTAAAGTTTCATTTAAACAACAACAATCTTAAGCAGGACAAAGAATTATATGATTGCCACACAGAAATCCAAATTGTGTGCCAAGGGAGGTAAATCTGGTAGAAAAATATACAACAATCAATCTGTTAAAAATTGTAAAGAATGCAAATAACATCCACTTCCGTTCTTCTTGTGGCACTGAGATTTAATCTGCATATAGATGACAACTTATAATAATTGCAGAAAATGTTGTCTCCACCTCAATTTGAGATGGATGTGCAGGTGGTGTAATGGATAGCGGAACATTACATTCATTTATGTGCAAACAGCCTTGGAGAAGAGATGAATCCATCTTTCTCACAACTCCATATTAAATATGACATATCTGAAAAAATCCTTCTCAAAAAAAAAAAAAAAAGTACAATCCAAAATGTTTGTTTTAAGTAACTCACAAAACCAGAAACAAATCTCATTTTGAATGTTGGGTAAAAATAAAAAAGTTACATTTGAATAATAATAATCATAGTCTAGTACACATAAAACATGATTTCAAATTTGTTTATTTTTTCATTGGTGCTCATATTAATAAATATATTAACTACAGAAGGGTTATATATTGCATGCATATTGTCTAAGATTAAAATCTGTGTGTAATATGTTACTTTAACCGGCAAAAATATGATTGACAAAAATATCTGGCTGTGTATCATGGTGGCAGGGTGCAACATCAAAGGCAGAAACACTAGCAACAATTGGTTTGAAAGGTGATAGCCAGCAAAGATGATTGACAGATGTATCTGGCTGTAGATGACTTTTAAATTAACATTAAGTGATAACTCGAAAAAAGCCGAAATGTATAGGAATTTTGGGGTTATATAAGTCTTGGGTTTCTGGCCAAAGAGACGGAAGACAGGGAGAGAAGAGAAATAACGATTCACTGACAACAACTGTGTGCTACCCTCCTAACCATGACTGAAGAATAAAAAATATGTTGCAATGACCACTTGCTTAATAATGTTTTAGTCTTCCCTGTCATAGCTTAGCTGATCAGGCGTTGACTAAAGATTTCTAGGAGCTAATATCAGCAGGTTCTTTCATTTGAGGTTTGGTGGTGTTTCTGCTGCAGTGTGAACTTGTTTCAATGCATTGCTCAATGGGATCCAGGTCTAGAATGTCTGATGGTCAGAACAACATAGTTCCTTAAACCATTCTCGAATAACTTCTGCAGCTTGAGAGGGTGCATTGTTCTATTAAAAAATGGTACTGTCATCATAAACTGATCATCAATGATTCATGGCACATAAATAAGAGGGTCCAATGTTTCTCCATTGGAACATCACCCAATCTATCACATTGCCTCCACTGGTTTCTTTCCCCACACTGCATCTCCGTGCTTTTACTTCTTTGGCCTGCTGTCTGTCATATTCACAAGAAAGCAAGGTTCATTGGATGAGGCAGCCATCTTCCTTTTGATACAAGGTCAAGTTTCAAAGCTAATTTACTTATAGAAAATAGGCAATCTGAGCTAATAATTAACCATGTAGGTCCATATGCAACAAGAATTCATATATGTTGTGATGCATTCTTTTCTTCCTTGACTGAAAGTTTTTGTTTATATATATATATATATATATATATATATAAGCATGCCTTGTGGGCATAGAAGAATCCAAAGGAGTATCCTTTACATATAATGGTAGGATAACTCTCTAAGAGAGCTCTAAACATATATGCATATAAATACATATAGAGCAAATATATATATCTTTATTTAACGAAGGATTCTACACAAATGTAGAAACCTTCGTTAAATAAAGACGGAAGCTGACGATGGCTCGCCTGAAATAGGCCTATACTCCCGGTTCACCATGAAATAACACGTCTGTCTTAATTTTTCTCATATATATATATATATATATATATATATATATATATATATATTTTACATTGAAAATTCTTGTTAGTTATCAGCAGTTGGGTACTTTTTGTTTCCTCAGACCTCTGCCCCAATTAGTATTCACCAAAAGTGAATGAGCATCCCCCTCCCGCTCCTGCAGAATTACTTGAGATCGCTTACCTGCTTTTATAAATTTGGCAATGACATGCTCATTTGTTTTCGAGACAATTTTTTTTTTTTTTTATTAAGCACTTCGCCCCAAGCATGGTGACAATGCCACTAAGATGCAAGGGACAAACATCTAGTCTTGTTCAAAAGACTGGGAAATAGTGTCAACCAGACAATAAGGCTCCTATTGAGGAGAAAAAGAAGTATAGAGTTGAAATAGATTTCAGAAGGAACTGGAAACCCAATCCTCGAAAGGAAACTAGGGATAAACTTCTACTACTGTCCAAAAGACTGGGGAGGAATGTAAACTGAGCGATTGGTGAACCTATTTGATTCAAGGTAGAATGCACAGATACTATGCTCTGATCTTCAGCACTGCGCAAAATCAAATTCAACCAATGGCCAGCTTAACAGAATAAACCCACATGGATATAATCAAAAACTGTCCCATCTCTGTATGCACTCAAGGCAGCATAAATACTTCAGCCTATTCTTAATAATACATTGGAGGTGTTGCTGCTTCTGGTTCAAAATCACTATGATCAGGACTATACTGTATTTTGCCATGATACAATTAAAAAAAAATCTCTCAGCCAAACACAAAATGGCTTAGGAGGGAAAGATACAGTGCTTGGATTTCAGCCTGAAGGTAAAGCAAGTAATTTCTGTGTAGATTCACTGATCTTAAACACAGGGTTGGGAAAACAACACTTTCATCCTGCAGTAAATTGTTTTCATGATAAAAATGTATAAACTAATGAACACTGATAATCACAATTCCAGTCAACTTTGGCCTGCATAATTTTATAAGAGAAGTTATATGACTGGACTATTAATATTACATTACAGTTTATTGTATTATACAATGTTATTGTAACTCTATAATTCAATATTTCTTGGAAAGAGTTTACTGTCTAATGATTGAAACCTGAATTCTAAAAGTACCATTATTAAAAGTGATATTCATTTCATTGTTTTTGTTTAAAAATTTTTTTATTTTTTTTATTTTTTTTAACCATTTGTCATGAAATAGCATTAGGAAGTTTTAGTATTTGAATAAATTCTAACAGTTATCACATTTTGTCAAAGTTATAATTTTGCTTATTGTACATTGTTGGAAAGAAGAAAATATTTGAAGCCTGTGCTTTTTATTTTATGAAATATAAAATTATTACTCTATAAGTTTTATGCAAGTCATGGCGAAGGTATTGTGAGAAGGATGTGCATTGTGGTGCAGTGGATATCGACTAGGAATGAGAAAACAGGGAACTGAGTTTGAATTCAGTTGAATTCCTTGCATTCACTTATGCGCAAATACCCTTGGGAAAGGTATTAATCCATCTTTTCCCTCCAAGTATGGGTTAAATAACAGGACAGATTGAGTTCTATAGCCTTGGCTGGCAACCAGTCTACCACAGAAAGTAACAGCAGCCTAGTGCGGGATAATCTTCTGCCCAGTCAGTCATGTCTCTTTTGAGACATGATTGCCCAAGCATGTATCACGTATGGCACTTAACTGACTGATTGTGAAAAATAAAACTTGTCAAAAATGGTTGCAATGTGTTTTTTTATGCTTCACAATTTGGTAAAGAAGTTGATAACAATCAAATGAAGGCCTGAGAATAATCGATGTTATAAACAACATACTAAGAAATATCCAGATCAAGTCATTTGTAACAACTTTGTCTTGCCGGTGGAAATGCTTCTGCCTGAAAGGGATAAAAAACATACTGCCTCATTTTTGTAGATTTGAATTACATGTAAATGTAATGAAAGTGTCTCAGACAAATTGCTACAAGCGCTGAAAAGCAGATATTTTTGCAACAATATAGAATGCAATAGATTGAAATGCAAGTGATCGATTCTCGATCTCTGTGTACACCAAAAGCTGGGCAAGGACTTGCTGCTTCTGGTAACAAGATGAAAGAATAAGAACGCTAACACAGTTTCACATATAAAATAGACAATTTATTCAGTGCTTCACCTGCTGGTCTGAGTGGGTAGGTGGGTGATAATTAGGACAACCTCTGTGTCTGTTAAACAGCTCGGCTCTTCTCTCCTCTCTACCAGCTCTTCGCCCATCTACTTATCATGGCAGGGTGGCTAGCAGTATGAATGGATGGCATAGTGGGCAAGTCTCTCTCACCAAGGGTGAACCAGAACTTTCTCCAATCCAAAGCATGGCTGAATATAGACCAGCACCGGGATACACCCTATTTCCAGTTTTGTTGCCACTTTACCTCTAAAAATCCCTCATCTACTCCTTTACTTACCTGTTCTTTTTCTCCTCGAAATGAATGCCACTTAGAAAATTAGACTTCAAAAAGAACCACTTGTTGGCTATTATGCAGAAATGCTTGAGACAAAAATAAAACATCCTCTTTTCCAGATTGACAAGTATCAGAAAAAACCTGGAGAGCCCATTGGCAGAAACCTTGTGATAATAGCAAAGATGGAGAGAATAGCCCATGTGTAAATCATGTTAATTATCATCATTTAGCCTTGTTAGAAATAACTTTTTTAGACCAAATTTTTTTTAATTTTGGAAAAATAGTGAGTTTCAAACTTGACACTCAGGTATCAAATGTGATACACATTCAACTACCTTTACTGTACATTTATAGAATTTATTCAAAAATGAAAGTACATTTAGTCTTTTGGATAAAGTATTTTAAAAAAAAAAACACTTATCAAGAACTTTCTTAGCCATCTTTGTTCATTATCATTATTTTTTTTTCTTTATTTTTTGTAGGCAAATCTCCATTTGGATTTAGTGAGGAGAATCATTTGCTTGACGATGGGACCCTGGACCAGACTGTCCCTAATATGAATTCCCCAGCCCGGGGATCACCGAACCCACAGACAGTGGAAAGAATGGAACGCTTTTCTCGTAAAGTATTTGTGGGTGGTTTGCCTCCAGATATTGATGAAGGTGAATACACTATTCATTTCTTACATTGTTCTTGTATATTTGTGAAAATGATCTTGGCAAAAGTTTTATATTTTTACTAAGAAAAGATAGATTAAAGCCTTTTGATTGGAATTGGTAAACAATATGCCATAATCTTGGAATTATTTAGAACTTTTGTTCTCATCTTGGTTAATATAGGTGTTATAAAAGACAACGTTTCGACCAAGTATCCTCTGGTTATCATCAGGTGTCCATAGATTGACTTGATGTGGAATATCTCATTGATTAATGTGAAATATCCTGTGAAATCAATTATTGTTCTTTCATGTTGGAATTTGGTACTCTCATTACCAAGTCCAAGGATTGAACTCATGACCACTAGATGATACTAACACATGTATAACCAACTGCTATATCCACTACTGGTGTATTTTTGGAGCCTTTTTTTTTCAGTGTCAACCAATCTATGGACACCTAATGATGACCAGGGGGTACTTGGTCGAAACGTGTCTATTATAATACCTATATCAACCAAGATGAGAACAAAAGTTTGAAAGATTATTGAAAATTACTTATCTCAGAAATAAATACAATATGCCATAGTTGAATATTAAGAAAAATTTAGTAACTCTAACTCCAGCAGTTGGTATTCACTTAACTCTCCTCCCACCACTGAGCTATAGGTAAAAATTGTAAGGTAAACTGGGCTCTTCAGCATTGATTGATAACAATTGTAGAAAGTCAGCTTTGAATTCCAAGCCAGGAGTGGAATGCCTTTGCTTCCAGTTGCCTGGTTGAATGATAGTAATAATATACCATTTAAAAATTTCTGCCATATCTGGGCTGGAGCTGCACAATCCTCTCTTTCTAACCTTGACAGAGTTCAAAATCATTTACATGGCATTGTAGATAACAAATTATTTTCCACATTGCAATCTTTCCCCACAGACAAAGCATTGCAAGTCTCTCATGGTAAAATGTTCTGATCAGCTACGTTAGTTCCACCAGTGTAGACCTTTATGACCAAGATCCGCCATACCATGTTGCAAGATTGAATCATCCTCATTCCCTTTGAATTCCATTGGTAAGGAGGAAGTACCACCCAAACAGCTTCTTTCCAAGAAGTGCTATTTTTCTGGGACAGATATCCAAGAGGGTGCTTCCCCAAGTTCAGCCAAACATTATCTAATCCTCATAATCTGCACTTCTAACCTCCTCACTCTTACTTAGACCAGGTATGACTTGGGTGGCTTTTAGACCCGAGTATCTGCAATATTTACTGGTCTCAGCTTCAGTCACTTTTCCACTTTCAGAGAAAATGCACAAGAAAGATACTTTATAATTATTTTCATAGTAATTATTCTGATGACCTTTCTTCTTTGGTACTTTGACATTTTTGGCTAGATGTGACTGTAAGTCTTTGCTTACAGTTTCTCTTCTCACACTTCTCACTTGTGGAACTCCCTTCCAGCTTCTTGCTTTCCAGTCAACTTTGATTTTCAAAAATTTAAATTTAATTGCAATCATTATCTTCTGTCTTAATTTCTCTTCTTTAGTGTTCTCTCTCCTTAAAGTTTTTCTCTTTACACTCAGTAACTCCTTGTATCTTAGTGGCTTCATTACTTTGTTTGAGGTGACACGTGTATTTAAAAAAAAGAAAAATGCATAACCTTTTTTAATGTTGAAGAATTTCATGAATAACAATATTCTTTGCTAAAAAATAAATCCTTTGTGTCACTCCTTCCAATCATCATCATTTAACGTTCGTTTCTATGCTAGCATGGGTTGGACGATGTCTTTTTTTTTTTTCTGGCTCTTTTCCAGGCCACCCACTTTTGTGTAAGGCCTGGATGTAATCTCAACTTCCTTAAATCGTCTTTGAGGAGCTGGGTCCTTGTTTTACATGATCTACCTATCACACATAATCGAACCATCATGAAATACTAGAGCAAGTTTTACAGCTCTAACACCAACCAGTTTAAGAGACTGGAAACTGTTTTTATCGAGACACCATCACTAGGCAGATTATTCACCAAAGTTAGAGAGCTCATATTACCCCTTTCTACACAGAATAGGTTTACAGGTTTTTATTTCAGGGATTTCCTTCTCTTAAGCAAGTTGCTATCCAAAGCTAAAGGCTCTTGCTCAGCCTAAGCAGTTTAACGTCATACTTAGGAAAATATATTTCCAGCTTTAATGTTAATCTTTTTCAGATTTTTCTAATGCCTGGTTGAAATTGTACCATTTAACCCATTGTCTGCCCTGCCAATTATTTTTCCTTTTTTAATTATTTGCTTGATTTTTGCACTAGAATCTGTGTTTAAGTTGCATAAATTGTTTTATTCTTGGGTCTAACAGAAAAAAAAAACCTTTTCATAACTAAACTAGTAGAATTCTTGAATAAATCACATAATGTTTAACATTTTTTTTATCTTTTCAGTTGCTTGAGCCATACCTATGTTGGTAGGGGATTTGCTTAGAATTTAGTTGGTGCTTATAAACAAATTATATAAAAAAAAAAAAAAAAATTTTTTTTTAAAGTACTTTTATACAATTAAAAAAATAAAAATTGTTGTTTGATGATTCCAAGGGAGTTCATTTAAAATGTAGTTTCTCATTTTTGTAGCAGATATCAGAAATTGTCGAGCACCCTGATTCTGGTCAGTTAATTTAAAAGAAAAACAGTTTACATCAATAAATTGATGGTTCTTTTGAAAGAAAGTATATTGACTGGGCACATCAATGAAAGCATAGAAAAGTATCAAGACCTGAAATCAATGTATAAAAACAAAAAATAACTGGATGACTAATATATTTCCTATTGAAGTTGATCGCTAAAGTTTTATTACCAACCTAACCTTGGTCACCAAGAGAAAAGTAGGAAAAAAAACAATAAGAGGCTCCAAGATTGGGCTGAAGTTTTATATGATTGGATCTGGCTTTCTCATACTGTAACTCAAAAATAATACAAAGTCTGCTTGATACTGTTCGATACTCCTAGGAAACATTCTGCATTAATAATAATGATGATGCTTTCATTTTTGGGTGGGAGGGAGTTGACTTCTGCCAAGAGCCTTGTTGAAACTACTGCTGCTGTTTTAGCATGTCTGTCTCTCTCTCTCTCTCTCTCTCTCTCTCTCTTTCACACAGGTGATCACGAATGTCAATTACTTTCCCTTTCTAAAATGTATAGATCACAATAATTTCTTAGGATAGATGATGGAGTAGGTTTTATTTGCCTTTTAAATTCAGTTGTATATCACTAAGGAGCCTTCCATGCCATTTAATCTGTGGCATGGGTAGGGGTGTCATGGGTTTGCAACAATAGCTATATAAGTTTATAAATTCATTAAATTCTAGATGCCAAGGTGTTCCTTTTTTTTTTAACTTGTGTGTAAAAATGGTCTGGTATGTATTTATTTATTAATTCTCTCTCTTTTTCAGAGGAAATCACTTCTGCATTCAGGCGTTTTGGTCCTCTGGTCGTTGACTGGCCACACAAAGCTGAGAGCAAGTCTTATTTTCCACCCAAAGGTATTTATATAAAATCAGTTATATATAATTATTAGGTGGTCAAACAACTACTTTGTATGTTAACATGTCTTGTCTTTTCCTTTTTTCCCCTTTTTTTTCTTTTTTCCCCTTTTTCTTTTTTCACCTTTTTTCTCTTTTTACCTTTTTTCTCTTTTTCACCTTTTTTCTCACCTTTTTTCTCACCTTTTTTCTCTTTTTCACCTTTTTTCTTTTTTCTTTTTCTTTTTCCTTTTTTCTTTTTCCCCTTTTTCCCCTTTTTTCTTTTTCCCCTTTTTTCTTTTTTCTTTTTTCCCCTTTTTTCTTTTTTCTTTTTCTTTTTTCTTTTTTCTTTTTCTTTTTTCTTTTTCTTTTTCTTTTTCTTTTTCTCTTTTTTCCCCTTTTTTCTTTTTTCTTTTTCTTTTTTCTTTTTTCTTTTTTCCCTTTTTTCTTTTTTCTTTTTTCTTTTTTCTTTTTTCTTTTTTCTTTTTTCTTTTTTCTTTTTTCTTTTTCCCCTTTTTTCTTTTTTCTTTTTCCCCTTTTTTCTTTTTTCTTTTTCCCCTTTTTTCTTTTTTCTTTTTCCCCTTTTTTCTTTTTTCTTTTTTCCCCTTTTTTCTTTTTTCTTTTTCTTTTTTCTTTTTCTTTTTCCCCTTTTTCCCCTTTTTTCCCCTTTTTTTCCCCTTTTTTCTTTTTTTCTTTTTCTCTTTCCCCCCTTTTTCTCTTTTCCCCCCTTTTTCTCCCTTTTCTAAATTGAATACAAAACAAATTGAGTCCTTTTATAAGTGCTTATGTGATCATGTATGTACAAAACACATGCATAACAGAATTTTTTAATAACTTTTTTTTTTTTTTTTCATTAACTTCGCCTTTTGTAGTTAAAATTCTCTACTTCATCCTAATTGCAATTTTTGTATCAACACAGCCTACAAATAATTGTATTCAGTTTTTCTTGAAGCAAAGCACAATTTTTACACCATCTGTTTGAGGCCAGAGCAATAGTGTCTTATGGTTTACAGGAAATTAAAATGAATGAAATATCAGCTTATTTTTGGTTCTTTTGAAAAAGAAGTTGGCTACAAACATCTTTCACTAAGATTCAACAATGAAGTCAATAAATTTATATAAAACCTATGTACTGATCTATTTTCCTCCCCTTCCCTCTCAAGTTAATTTAATGTATATTAATTTACTCTTTTAACAATGATATTCACTTGCTAATCATTTCTATTGCAGAAATGTCAGTTGTCACTAGGTTTGATTTTTAAACTTCTGTGAAAGTTAAGATTGGTAAATATCTATAGGAAAAAGCTATTGCATTGGAACAATTTTTAGCACTTTTGAAGTTGTGCTTTTGTTTTACATATGACTGGAATTTGACTTTCTATCCATGGACTGAAATATCACCTTTCTCTGAAAGGTGCAATTCTAATACATCTTTCTAATTTGCATGTAGGTTTTTAATGTTTTTATATTAAAATTGTAGATTTAGGAAAATAAGTTTAATTTTTGTTATTTGATGCTCTTTTATTTCCAGAAAAAAAATGCTGTACAAACAGAAAAAATAATATATGCTATTTATGGAGATGACGCTATAGCTGAGAACAATGTCCACAAGGAGTTTGCTAGGTTAATAAGTGAAAAATTCTAATTGGAAAGCAGAATGTTCTGACAGGCATGCAGTCATTGATGATTATCACATTGAAATGCTGATTTGAAATAATCCAAATCAGCATGACAGGATATTGCAGAGATAGTCCACATCTTTCATGAGTATTATAAGGCACGTAAAAACTCTGGGATATGTGAATTTCTATGAAGTTTGGATACCTAATTGAATGGGCTGCATTTTCATCTGTGATATGCTCAAACAACAAACAGTCCACTTTTGAAAAATACAGTCGCAGGTGATAAAGAATGGATTGTTTACAACATTATGCAGCAAAAGTTGGTTTGTATTTGACAAAGGTGATGCTGTGTATCTGGTGGTATTATAAGAACATTGTATATTATGAGCACTTTTCCTCAAAATCAAGCATTGAATCCAAACAAGTATTATTTCCATTTGGACTGTTCAAAGTCATCAATCGATGAAAAGTATGTGAACTTGCCCAATTGGAAGGACATTGTTTTCTATGAGGGCAATACCACACCTCAGTCACTTGATCTTTTACATTTGGATTACTGCTTATTTTGATTCCTACAGAATTATTTCAGCGGGAAAAAAAAAAAATCTTATTCTCTATAAACCTGTAAAAACCACTTGGACCAATTCATCACATAGAAAGATGCCAAGTTCTTACAGAATTGGATCATGAAGTTGACTCAAAGATGGCGAGAGGTAGAACTAAATGGCACAAAACATGGATAAAGTGCTGTACATATAACTAAATATTGTCTTTGAATTTAACTTTAAAAAGATGTTAATTTTTTGCCCAATGCTATTTTCAATTCTATAGCTCAAAAATTCCAATAATATTTATACATCATTGTTTTTTTTTTTCTTTCTTTTTTATTCTAGGATATTGTTTTCTGTTGTTTCAAGATGAGATGTCTGTGCAGGCTCTGATTGATGCCTGTATTACAGATGATGACAAGTTATATTGGTGTGTATCCAGTCCTACCATGAAAGACAAACCAGTAAGTTTGAAACATTAACCACTTTTTAAGAAAAAAAAAGGTTTATATATAAATATTTGCCATTAGTCCCAATAACAGATTATTTGAATATGTGTGGATGACAATTAAGTTTCTTGTCTATATTAATTTTCTCTTTTCAGCTTTTATTTTATCTTATCTGGTTGTTTTAGTGTACTCTCCTTTTACATCCTGACATACTCTCCCTCCCTGAATATTCTGGCGTGCTCTCTCTCTTTTCCACTTTATGCCTCTCTCTGTACACTCTCTCCCTTTAAGCTCTTCATATACTGTCTCTCTCTCTCTCTCTCTCTCTCTATAAGCCCTGTGTGTGCTGTCTCTCTCCCTTTAAGCCCTACATACACTCTCTCAAAACCCTGGCACGTGCCCCCCTCCCGTCTGCCTCAGTGCGTGTTGTCTCTCTTTTGTTTGTCTCTCTCTCTCACTTCCTTCCTCTCTGTCTAAAGTTTCTTGTTTTAAAGTTTGCAAAATAAATGTCCACAAAATGGTTGCATTAAACAAATGCTCAAATAATAATCTGCTAAAAGAAATCAATGCTGAAAGAAAATGGTTAAGAAGTTAGATATGGGTGATTTTATCTTTTTGGAAAACTATTACTTGTTTGCTTCATTTCCTTTGGTGATGAAATATTAGTCTCACCTACTGCTGTTTAATTTTTTTTTTTTCTTTTTTCCCCACCACCACAAAAAAAAAGTTACAAGTACTGCAATACTTTGAAAAAGTTTTTAATGCTATTGTTCATCCAATAAAAAGGTCAAAAACAAGGTTAGAATTAGATAGAAAAAGTAGGAATTATGTACCTTAAAATTATTCTGCCAGTTCTGGCAATTTCAAAGATTTAAATAGGAAGTGGTAAAAAATGGTGACTAATTTCAAATATAAAAGGGGTAAACAAAAAAATCAAAACAATTGAGGTGATAACAATTTTTCTTATAAAAACCTGGTTGTGGCCTTGTTAACATATTTTTGATTAGATGTTAGATTGTATTTATCTTTTATACCAACCATTGAAACATCTGGTGAAATGTTTGCTGTTGTATGATATTCAAAACCTCCAATTCCAGATTTAGTGTCTTAGCTCTCTCTCTCTCTCTCCTCCCTCCTTCTCTTCAATCCATTCTTTCTAACATCTGAGCCACACACACTGCATTGATTCTTTTCTTTGTAGGTTAAGCTAATATAGATCCATGTTGCAACTGAAACTACTTGACAGCAAAATTATTATCTGACTCATGTTAATGCAACTTAATTTCTATTCCTAACTATTACTTGTTTGCTTCATTGTCTTTGGTGATGAAAAATTAGTCTGACCTACTTTTGACAGATGTGCGTTGTGGTGCATTGGATATCAGCTCGGAACGAGAAATCGGGGAGCCGAGTTCAAATTTCAGCTGAATTTATTGTCTTCACTTACGCGCAAATACCCTTGGGAAAGGTATTAATCTGTCTATTCCTTCCAGTTATGGGTTAAATAACAGGACAGATTGGGTTCTATAGCCTTGGTCGGCAACCAGTCTACCACAGAAAGCAATAGCAACCTACTGCGGGATAATCTTCTACCCAATCAATTATGCCTCTTTTGAGACATGATCGCCCAAGCATGTATCATGTATGGCACTTTTGCTGTTTAATTTTTTTTTTCTCCTTCTCCCACCACTACAAAAAAAAATAAAATTACATGTACAACAATACTTTGAAAAATTGTTTGTAATACTATTGTTCATCCAATAAAAAGGTCAAGAGCCACTCAAGGTAGAGCTCTGACTGAATAAGGTTGTTGTAAGGACTTAAAAAGAGAAGATAAACGCATATTATTAGGATATATAGGATAGATAATGCTTGACCTGTGATGAAAATGTTAAGATTGTAGTGGTCAGGGAAACATCCAGAAAGTGACTGTTTTAGAATTCAAGCTCCTTGAGTGGAACTTCCTCCTTACCAAAGGAATATGAAGGTGAGTTAACACTATATATGTGCTATGGTGTGTCCTAGTTGTGAAGACTATGTAGCTTGTCTGAACACTTTCCATAAAAATAGCGATACACTAGTGAAAGGCTAGCAATGTTTTGTGTGGGGTTGGGCAGTTTGCAGAGTAGAAAATAATTAATCACTCACAAGGGTGTGTAAACACTTTTGAACTTTCTGGGAACTGTGAAGCACCAGCCCAGATATGGCAGAAATATTCTATTTTTGATCTAATCTTGCTCTTGTAAAGATAGGTCATAGAATTTAATCTTCTGTCTTGGAGTTTAATCGGTTGCATACAATCACTACTGTGTTCTGTAACTCCCAAAAATAGAATGAAGAATTCCTATTTATGAACATGGGTGACCTTATAACTTGCCAATGGCACACCTTCTAGTGACTTCACTAAATGAAGTTTCAAGGACAATGACACAACAAAAAATAAGTTTTATTTATTTTTATATATATATATATATATATATATATGAGTGATGATCCACGTATACTGTCTTAATAATATCTATAGGAAAAACTACTAAAAAGTTGTAAGTTTAAAAATGTTTTTTTTTTTTTTTTTTTTTTTTTTTTACAGTATTTATTTATTTCTATTATTATATTTGATATTTCAGGCCGTCCTTGGCCTTTCATCATTTTAGTTCTACACACTCATGCAGAAAGAAAGAAAAATACTGGATTTCAAAATTAAATACACACAGGCTAGGGTTAAATAGGGACTTAGGTGTTTTGAATCTTGATAAATATTTCAATAGTTAAACATTTTTTAGATACACTTAAAATAATTTTCTCTAAAACAAAATTTATAAGTATTATTAAAGACCGGTTTATGTTTACAAATATTTTTAAAAAATCTGTCGCTTTCTGCGTCATGTGATGTAAACAATCTCTTGGACAAACGTTCTCGCGAAATACGTTTCTAATTTAAATTTTAAAATCATTTGTTTCTGATGAAAGGCCGAGGATGGTCTGAAATATCAAATATAATAATAGAAATAAATACTGTCAAAAAAATACATTTTTAAACTTACAACTTTTTAGTAGTTTTTCCTTATATATATATATATATATAATCTCATTTCACATGTGAGTCAGGAAAAGTATGTAGGATTTTTATTTGATGTTTTTTATACAACTTTGCATAACATTGGTCATTTGCATGTGCTTTGTCTTGGATTTAACAATGTTTATTAAATGCAGCAACCTCTAAAACATTCCCCCCCCCACCTTTTTTTATGGGATGAGGGATTTATCAGATTAGTTTTTTTAAATCAAAGTAGTTTTTTTAAATCAAAGTAATTTATTTCTTTTATTCTTTGAATGGTAAAGTTATATAAATTTGTTTTGTTTTAGGTCCAGATCCGGCCTTGGAATCTAAGTGATTCGGATTTTGTGATGGATGGTAGCCAACCTCTGGATCCCCGTAAAACCATCTTTGTTGGCGGAGTACCACGACCTCTTCGGGCATGTATGTTTTTCTTTTTGTCTTTTTTTTTCTTTTTGTCTCTCTCTCTCTCTACTTAGTTTATTAGATTTTGAGAAGATGGGTTATGATCATCATTAATATGGCCCAGTGGATAAGGTACCGGCCTCCTGAGCTTGGGATTGTGAGTTTGAGTCCTGTTAGATGTATATGAATATTTTGCAGATGTACGTTGTGGTGCAGTCAATATCAGCTCACAATGAGAAATCAGAGCCAAATTCGAATTCTAGTTGAATTTATTACATTCACTTACGTTTCAATACCCTCAGGAAAGATGTTAATCCATTGTTTCTCCCTCTAGTAATGGGTTAAATGGTAGGACAGATTGGGTTCTATAGCCTTGGTTGGCAACCAGTCTACCACAGAAAATGACAATCTACTGCAGGAAAATCTTCTGCCCAGTCATGTCTCTTTTGAGATACAATCACCCAAGCATGTATACTGTATGGCACTTAACTGAATATTATGCTGATTTTTTTATTTTATTTATTTTATTTTTTTATTTTTTTTGTTACCAGATTGAGTATTGCATCAGATTGGAATACTGACTTTTGGGAAAGAGAATTGTGAATTTATATTTATTAACATGATTTGAGCCTTGTGTCACAGTTTGACTTAAATCAGTTCTTAGAACTGAACAGTCAGTATTATACACACACTTGATTTGATTATAGTGGTGATTGCCCTTTTTAAAACTTTCATTAAATATTTAACTTTAACAAAATATTGAAATAACAATCATAAGTATGAATGCAGTTTTTTCTTTTTTTTTCTTTTTTCTTCTTTTTTTTTTTTTAGAAGTAAGAGAGTACAAATGAAAAAAAAATAAAATTGACAAACTTTTCCATTTTACAGAAACAGTTAAATGCATGAATCGTCATCTCTTCCCCCACCCCCACTAAAACCGAACAGCATCTGTTTTCTTTCATCTTTCTTTGCAAACAAAATGGAATGGTCCATTATTTATCTGAAGTAATGGCAGAGTGTAATGCATTGTGCTAACTTACTAACAGAAGAACAAGCATAATGCTAATATGACTTTTTCTTTCTATTATATATGATTGTATTTGATATCTTTACTTTTTAGAATTGAGGTTCTCTTGTTTTTTTTTTTTATTCATCAGTGGAGTTGGCTATGATTATGGATCGTCTTTATGGAGGTGTGTGCTATGCTGGAATTGACACTGACCCAGAGCTGAAGTACCCGAAGGGGGCAGGGAGGGTGGCCTTCTCCAACCAGCAGAGTTACATTGCTGCAATTAGTGCACGCTTTGTGCAACTGCAACATGGTGATATTGACAAACGGGTGAGTGTTTAACTATGAAAGCAGGTAGCAGTACATGTTTTTTATGTTTTATCTGTTATGTGTATCTTTTAAATCAGTAACTTTTTGAACCCTTGTTAATGAACCTAAGGATGCACTGTGGTTTCAAAATACCTATTTACTTGTTGACCAGCGCAGAGTGCATCCTGCATATGACAATAAACTACATCCACCAGCAGGGCCTCTGATTGTGAGGATTTGAGGAATATGAAACCACCTCTTAACTGCTGTTGTTTCTAAGTCCACTTTGAACTGGGATGGTAGCCCCTGTTAGGGTCCAAAACTGGGATCAAAACATGAAAGTATAAAAATACATTTTTATGATAAAAATACTAGCAATACATTTTTGCCAAAGAAACTACTAATGCTCTCAAAATTATATTTCAGCATTTAATGACCCATAAGGTGTTGATATACTGCTAAATGAACAAAAACCAGTGCAAAGTAACTTAGACTGTTCTCCAAATGATACTGCTTGTCTTTCCCACTCAATGTATATGACTATTTATTATAGAAGACAGAATAGTTTGCACTAGAGGTAATTTCGCCCAATACCAGAAGTTGCTACAAAACCAAAACTGCTTTTTAAATACCCTCATCAGATCTAGACTTTCACGTGGATGTCATGCACCGTATTCTACTTGTTCACAAATGCCTAAACTGTTAACTGTATTCAACCATCGTCTCAGATTGGTAATGGCTTTAAGCGAATGAAACCTGTAGGTCTTAGAGAGGATCAATCTTAAAATCTTGTGGACATACACTACAGAATCACAAAGAACTTCACCAAATATCACAAACGACATCACTTGGAAACTTTTAGCAGCAACAACTAAAATGCACTGTGCGCATAAGTTGAATAGAAAGTAACGTAATGAAGATGTTAACTTCTTCAAACAAAGAGAAGCAATTTATATAATACTAGGAATAATCTGAATCCTAGGCACCTTTTGAACGTCTAAAATGAAATATGAAGAACGGATTAAGTAAAGAGTTCATTGGTCTCTAGTTTAGTTGTTAATTATTTATATCCGCTTTATTGAATCTCAAGACTTTTGTTTCATTGCATTTATTAAAACTTTCGGTGGACCTGAAAGAGACTACCACCACCTTTTTAAATTTGTTTTTCATTTATTTTTACTTTTTTCAGTGAAGTCTTATCGGTTATTACATAAACTTTTCGATTATTAAAAAAATTTGGAAAAATTTCAATATTTAAACAAGTTTAGGGAGGGGGCTCAATTTCTCATACAATGTTATAGTAAATTGATCCTCCATTCTGGAACCACTAGCGTTGGGGCCGCCTTTTTTTTTTTTTTTTGGGGTCAAGTTGTTGCTCTTGTTTTTGTCTTTTTCATGTTTTCTTTAGTTCATACAATGACACCTTCCTTGGAAACTCCAAGAATGGCTATATTAAAAAATTTCACAAAGAATTCAGTAGTTGATTATGCGCAAGCAAAAAAGTTAATTGCACAGCATCAATTTATTATAAGGTTGTATGAAAAGCTGAGCACCCCTCCCCCCAATTGTTTAAATGTTAAAATTTTTACAAATTTTTTTTGTCAGTTGGAAAGTTTAGGGTTTAATTGATAAGACTGCATGGAAAAAGTAAAAAAAAAAATTGATAATCAACCAATTTACAGGTAGTGGTAATGTACCGGCTAGTGGTTCCAAAATGGAGGATTGATTTACTATAACATTGTATGAAAAACTGAGCCCACCCACTAAAATTGTTGAAATATTGAAATTTTTTTTTTTTTTTTTTTTTTTTTTTTTTTTTGGTCAATCAGAAAGCTTAGGGTGTAATCGATAAGATTGCACTGGAAAAAGTAAAGAAAAACAACAAATTTAATGGTGGTGGTAGTCTACTTCAGGTCCACCAAACTTTCTAACAATGGCCATCATTTTTGATGGCACAGATGCACTAATTAAAAATAGATACACAAATATACAATCTTATAAATTTGACCTTTTATATTTACCATATTTGATGGCATATCAGATGCATGGGTGTATAAAATGCACCCCAATTTCAGCAGGGCAAATCAAGAAAAAAAATTTGTAATTAGTAAAATTCTTAGTAAATGACTCATTAGCCCACCAGGAATAACCATTATCTCTGTCTTCAATTCTGCCACTTTCTTTTTTTATGGATTCAGTCCTATGTGCTTGTAACTGATCCCAAACCGGAAGAGAGAGCTTTCGTAGTATTCCACCAGGACATCTTTCCTAGACAACTCGTAGCCATAACTGTAGACCAGCTTCTTCCATGAACATGCACATCTTTTTTGGCATTTTATTTTTTTTATTTTTTATTTTTTTTAATCGTATCACCCCGAGCAAGGCGGTAACGCCACTGATGTGCAGGGGGCTACGTAATAGTGAAAAGATCGGAAAAGAGAAAGCCGGAAACCATATCCTAAACAGGGAACAAGGGATGAGCCTCTTAACCTGTTCAATAGTTTTTCTCTTAAAAATCAGAAAACAAAGTAGCTTTGTGCCATCTGGGTAACATGCAAGAATAACTGTATAATATATAATTTTAATTTATTGCATAGAATTTTAGTGAAGCAAAGTACTAATATTAAACATGATGAAATTAACATAATGAATATTAGTAATGATAACACTTTTAATCTTCATAATAGCCTTTTAAATATATGAAAGTTACTCCTAAAGTCTAAGCTAATAGTTGCCAGGTTGCTAATTTCAGTTGACTGTCATGAATTTTAAACCTACATATGTCATGTGTTGAAGAGAAAGTAACGTAATGAAGATGTTGACATTCCACACTTCTTCAGACAAAGAGAAGCGATTTATATAATACTAGGAATAATCTGTGAATCATAGGCACCATTGAACGTTTAAAAAGAAATATGAAGAACGGATTAAGTAAAATCACTAGAAGGTGTGCCATTGGCAAGTTATAAGGTCACCCATGATCATAAATAGGAATTCTTCATTCTATTTTTGGAAGTTAAAGAACACAGGGATTTTAAGATATATTTTTAGTAAAAAAAAAAAATAGTGCTCCTTATATGCCGTCAAATATGGTAGTTCACTTTTTATTCTTTCCCCTTTTGCTCATTTTTTGAAATTGTCTGGTTTCTTTTTGTGCAGGTGGAAGTGAAACCTTATGTGTTGGACGACCAGATGTGTGATGAATGCCAAGGAGCTCGCTGTGGGGGTAAATTTGCCCCCTTCTTCTGTGCTAATGTTACCTGCCTACAGTACTACTGTGAGCACTGCTGGGCCACAATACATGCTCGCCCTGGACGCGAGTTTCACAAACCATTGGTCAAGGAAGGAGCTGACCGGCCACGGGCAGTTCCTTTCCGCTGGTGCTAGGTTAAGGAGTTGTAAGTTGTCACTGACAAACTAGAACAATACACAAAGTGAGAGGAACCTGGATGCTAGTTTTTATTGAGTCTATTTATCAAAATAGTTTGGGTAACTTGGGATTGAATTCTTTTCGTATTTATTTATTTTATTTTATTTTTTTTCTGGTGATTTGGCGCTTGTTTTGAAAGTGGTTGTGTAGACCTTGGGCAAGTCTTCTGAGCCCCTCTCTTCCCCTCACCTCCACCTCAACTTGGAGATCTGGTAGTGCATGAATGAGCTTATAAAATCTCTTACAATTTGGTGGTGTTGTGGGGTACCATTTCACTGACGCCGTCAACACCTGTATGTGCTTATGCGTGTGTATGTGTGTCCTCATCTCTTATTGTGTAGTTGTTCTTTGTAAAATATTTCAGAATTTTAATCAGATGAAGTGTCAGAAATGGATATTTTTTTCTTCTATCAATCTCAAATTCAAACATTTTTTAAATTTTTGAAAAAAAAATCCTTTGGTTGGGTGGGATTTTTTTTCTTAATTCAAGATATATTTTAGGTGTAATGTAAAAAAAAAAAGTATTTAATTTTTTTATAATTATTTTTTAAATTTTTGTTTGTCAGCATTTTTTACTGGTTGTTATATTTTGTACTGTTTTCATTTTCTAGCTGATAATGCTAGTCACATTTAAAGAGAAAAAATTCTGAAGAAAAAGTGAATTTTAAAAATTTGAGATTTTTTTTTTTCTTTTTGTTCTTTAAGGATCAAAAAGAATTGTACTGTTTTTCTTCTGGCAGAAGCAAAATATTGAGACTGAAACTGAAAAAGATTAAAGAAAAAAAAATTATTCGATTTGCTTAATCTCTTTGCTATTCAGTCCTCTATATGAAAGAATCCCTCACTCTCATAGCAGGAGATTTGATAATCACTATATTCAAATTGTCTCATGGACGCAAAACTGCAAAATTATTATTTTTTTTTTTTTTTTTTTTTTTTTTTTTTTTTTTTTTTTTTTTTTTTTTATTTTTTTTTTTTTTTTTTTTTTTTTTTTAATGTGCAGCTCATCTAAAAGAAAGACACAAAGATATCAATCTATTTAGAAAAAAAAAATCCAACATTGGATTCTTAATAATTAAAATGGATTATTTACAGCAACTCATGTGCAACTCAAAATTTTTTTTAATTTTTATTTTTTTAACCTCAAACTAACATGAGACACACAAAAAAAAAACCAAAACTTTAAACATGTGAAGGAAAAAGGAAAAAAAAGTTGACTGTGACACAGAAAAAAGAGGCAGGATTTTAAATTAATTGCAAACACCTTCCAGATTAAATCCCCCTTCAAAAAGAAAAACAGAAAATGCGGAAATTACTAGTGTTACTATTTTTCCATTTTTAAAGTTTAAACAAAATATAAATGTGTTTTTGCAATTGTCTGGTCTTTCAGAAGATAATTTACCACTAGGTATCCCATCCTTGCCTGTATCTGCTCAGTGGGTATTCAATGTGACGACGAAAGGAACTTTGGCAGGAAGTGGGTGCTTCACCCAGCCCTACTTGGCATGGCACACAGCAATAATGGGTGCCTGGAGTTGGAGTTGTTCAAAGTCTGGCACAAGTTAGAAGCTTAAAATTCTGGAGGCTGTATGGTCAGCCCTGAGCAATATTTTGCTATATAATTTAGATCTTTTCAGCAAAACTTTTACAGTCAATTCTTTTTCTGGGCATAGATTCTGAATAATGATTGAATGGATGGACTTGAAATGATATAACTTTTTTTTTTTTTTTTTTTTATCAAGTTAAAGTTTTTATAAGAAGAATATGCTGATTAAAAATGTTGTCATAGGTTTAAGCAAATATAGTTTCTATATGTGACATTGCCCTTAATTTGTGCCTGATATGGGCGCTCTGAGAAACTTGTTCTCATATGTCAGTATGGCTACTTTATCAAGTGAACTTGTCAACGAGGGATAGGGTTAATATTGGCCAGTTTTTAATGTACTGTACACTTATATTGCAAAAAAAGAAGACTTTAGTGTGCATTTTCAGAAAAAAAAAATGACACCCTACCCTCTTTGTTTGAAGAGATAAAGAAAAATTACTTTCTGTTCGTCATATTGACAAAAGATGAAAATTTCTGCACCTCAGCTTTATTTATTTATTAATTTTTTTTTCCTGGTTATTTTTTTTCCTTTTGACTCTAGTCATCCTCTCCTGCTTTTGTTCTGAGCTGTGAGGGCACAAAAGAAAAAAAAGTCTTCTAAATGAAGTTACGAGAGCAAACTGATACTCCCACATTTCAAGAAAGAAAAGGTGGGGGGAAAAAAATCAAATTCAAAGAGAAGAGGCAGAAAAAATTAGCCAAAAAATTTATTTTTATGTTTATCAAATTTGTTCTCCCATACTAAATATGGAGAATTATATTTGGCATTTTAAGTCGAAATTTTAACAAATTTCCTCCATTTGAAATTAAAAGCAAAGGAAAACTCAAGAACAATATGGAAACAAAAAGAAACCAAAATATATCCTGTTTTATTTTCACTTCATAAAACAGAACTGTCCATTTTTCTCTCTCTTTCATGGAACAAGAAGCCTTCTGTATTTTGGCTGCTGCTGCTGCTGTTGCTGCGTACTAATATCTGCCTCCCACATGAATGGGTCATCCAAGCAGACATGCTTGATTAGCAGGGTTTGCTAATCAAGGTGGGGAATTAATTTTAATCTGTCTTGGTATTGCCTGCTGCTGCTGCTGGATATTGACTTTTTTTTCTCCTTTTCCTTTATATATATATATATATATATATATATATATATATAGCCACAGTTTAATACCAAAGTCTTTACTTCCCAATCCTGGTGAGCAACCCTCAGTAGCCTATATTTATATATGCGGATGATAGGTCAATAAAATATATGCACCTAAGTATGTGCATGCCAGTGGCCAGAGTTTAAATGGGTACATGTTGAGGTACTTACCTTAATATCACCCTGGCTTGTTCACAAACCCACACATGCAAAAAGAGTGAGTTGATTGATTTTAACTTTTTTTTTTTATTATTTTTTTTTTTTTATTTTGGAAATAGAGACGTCCGTGATAACTGGCTAAAAAAAAAAAGAATTTAAATCAAAAAAAAAAAGTGGCATATTTATGTGCCAAGAATTTTTTATTCTTAAAAACTTATCTATGAAGCCACAAGAGAAAAGAAATGAAAAAATCAAGATAAAAAGGAAAAAAGATGCAACAAAGTTTTTGTTTTTGTTTCAAAATATTTTAATTTTTTTAAAAAACAATGGGAAAAAAATGGAATGATCAAATAAGAGAAAGAAAGGAAGGAAGGAAATTAAAAAAAAAAAAACAAATGTGAAAAAAATTGTTTCAAAGGACAAAATTTTATTTTTCATTCCCCTCCCCCCAACCCCACTCCCTCAAATTTGGAAAACACAAAGTACTGGAGACAAAATACAAAAAGAAGGTAAGAAAAAAAAGAAAGACATTTAACTACCAGAAATTTTAATTTTTTTTCCAAAGATAGTTAAAAGAAATTTTTTATTTTTTCAGGGTAAAAACAATTTTTTAAAAATGTCTCTCACTCTTTTCAATAGAATGCACATTTTCTATTGCAAATTGGCAAAACAAATTTTCAATTTTTGTATATTATTTTTAACTTAATATTATTTCATTCTTTTATACTGTATTTTTATTCATAACTTCCACTTTTTAATCATACCTACATTTTTATACATACGCATAGATATCAAGTACACTTCTGTAGTATATATTATTACTGTATGTGCTTATATTACTGTTCCCAAGTTTTTATTACAAATATATAATTTTTCTTTATAAAAACACTTTCTGCATTGATTGCCTCATCTGCTGATGTTTAGAGGTTTAAGGTTTGACTTTGATCTGTCAGAAAATTATTTTTTTTAATATGAGTATGTTTCTTATCTACAGTCCATTGTCTTCATAACTTTATAAACAAAAAAAAATTGCCCCCCCCCTCCAAAAAAAAGGACAAAAACAGCATTTTGTTGTTCCGCTCCTCTCTCCCCATAGCGTTCCTTTCTAACTAATTGATCTCAGAGACCATACCTATAGAGCTGGTGTCAACCATTGTTGTCTCACAGAATTCAGAAAACTCTTATGGATAGATGGACGTAATAAGCAGATAGGCAGCAAAAGGTATGACAGAAGTAGCAAATGACAGTTATGCACAATATGAAGAAAGAAGGGAAAAACACAAGGAAAAGAAAATGGACACTTTCTTTTTTTTTTTTTTTTTTTTTTACCTCAAAAGAATTTGAAAAAAAAAATTTTTTTTTAATGTGCATTTTTGTGCATGTTTTCATTGGATGTAAAATTGGCCAAAATTTTTTATGGTACCTGGCAGACAGATTTTTTTTTTTTTTTTTTTTTTCAAACTCAGTCCCCCAACCCCACCCAAGATATTAAAAAACATGCACACAAACAGGTAGCAGAGATGTATTCATATTGCAGATATTTTTGCATGTTTATTGCTTTAAGTCTTAATGTTTGAGGAAAGGGTCATAGCTGTGTGCGTGTGTATTCATCCCCACCTCCCAAAATATCTTTTTAATCCGAAGACAATCTGAGATTCAAATTAATTTCTTCTCTCTCTCTCTCTCTCTCTCTTTCATTCTCTGTCTCACTCACTCACACTCAAATTTTTGACATCATTTCTGTCTACCAGTCCATCAGTTTTGGCCTTTTTAGAAAAGAAATAATTCAATGTTGGTTTTTTATCATAACTTTTATTTTTTAAATCTTCAATTTCTATTGTTTTGTATTTTTTGGTACTTTCACCTACACACCCATTCACCCCCCACACACACACACATTTGTGTTTTATTTAATCTTTGAATGAAATTTAAATATTAGGGGGGATGCGGGAGTTGTTGTTTTTTTTTTCTTTTGTTTGTTTTTTTTATGCTTCATTTTGTATTCTAACATTTTTATTTTATTTTTTCTAGAAAAAAAATTATATATGTATATTTTTAAAATGGGGACAAAAAATATACACATATATATATATATATGTATATGTTATTTTCTCCTCAGGAAAAAAATCAACGTACATACATATATATGTATATGTGTATGTGTGAGTATTTTTAAAATGGGGTTTTAATGATTGAAAAAAAAATATATATATTATTATGGGGGGGGGGCATGCTACAGATATTTGATCCCTAGCTGATATCTTTTCCAAACCCCCTCCCAAATAAACTCCCTCGTGTAGTTGCTTTCTACATCTAGTCATCCCTAGCCATTGTTAACCTGTATATTTTTTGTATGCATGCATGTATATATGTGTGCATGTGTGTGTTATCGTGTCAGGAAAAGTGGGGACAGAAAGAGAGAGAGAGGGGAGTAGGGAAAGGGAGGTATGATTTCTTTACAGAACCTGACCCCTTGTTTTAATAATAGCAACCTTTGCCTTAACATCTCTTTTGTACACCAAAGGTAAAAGGCTCAGGTTTTAAAAAAATTAAAAAAAAAAAAAATTATATATTTTTAGGGTTTGTGTGGGTGGGAGACAAACTTTACATGTAGAAAATCTCTCGGTTTAGTTAATTTTGGTCATTGGATGAATGTTTAGTAATATATGAATATAAAATTTGAATGTGAAAACTGCCTCCTCAAAATTTTTTCAGAATTATACTGTGTGTATGTGTTTGTATTTTTTTTTGATATATTTGGATATTGTCTGATGTAGAAATGTTATATATATATATATATATATATATGTATATATATATAACTATTTAATAGATTTTTTTAAAAATGTGTGTGAGTATGCTACCTTTTTTATGAGTGACCTAAATTCTCAAGTTACATGAGTTAGGCCTTACCAATTAAGCTCAACCTTGTTAGGGTTCAAATAGTGCACAAATCGAATTATCTACCAGGTTATGCTTACATTGGGGGTAAATCAAACAAAACTTGAAATGTATTTTGTGTTGTTACATCCATAACGATGCATTTACATCTGTCATGAAAGAAACAGGATCACACTAACTTCAAGGGTAGATAGTTCAGGGTTTTTTTTTTAAATTTTTTTTTCTTTCTTTCATAAAACAGAGTTCACTCTTCTCATTGTTGTCGTTCTATTGTTGTTGACTTTTGATATATTATCTATTTTTTTACTCACTAAAATTTCTATTGGATTTTTCAATTTATTTAACCTGTTTGTCAATTGTTTAATTTGGCAACACCTGGCTAGTTGATATGTAACACCTTCATGCACACATTTTTTGAATCATCAACTTTCTAAATTCAGAGGAAAAAATACCTCTAAAAATGATGGTCTAAGACCCAAAGCAAGACCCTGATTTAAGCTTTGTGTTTTTTATATATATATATATATATATATATATATATATAAACGTAGAATATTTGGTATTTAAGTCAGGTAAATTCTGATAGATGAACTCAATGTTAAATTTATTTAACAGAATAATATAATCTAGAAAAAATTTTAGATATTCTACAATTTCATGGGTAATGCATATTTCGCAGCAAGAAGGAAAAAAAAAAGCTGCTTGTCAGACCCAAAAGATACAACTGTTGTGTCTTTTGGGTCCGATGAGCAGCATTTTTTTTTTTTTTTTTTTTTTTTTTTTCTTGCTGTGAAACATATTACCCATGAAATTGTAGAATATCTAAAAAAAATTTATATATATATATATATATATATATATATATATATATATATATAAATGTGCATGTTGGTATGTTTGCATATATCTATGTACATATATAATAGCTTTTTTTTTTTTCCTATTCACAGTTCGCAGGTAAATGTCAAAAATACCTGTAAAGAAATTTTGCTATTTTTTTTTTTTTCTTGAATGGAGATACATTAGCAATGATAATTACAATATTTTTTATGGGATATTTGCTATTTTCTGACATACAAGCTGCCCTCCAGTTAGTTGTATTTTCACCCCTTTCTAGGATAGGGGGTAGAGTGCATTTGTGACTATATTTTTCTCTGGAGCTGCCCAGTCCAAGAGATAATGCTCACTCTTGTCTGCCCTGATAATTAACACAAAAAATAATGGCTTTTAATGCCTTTATGAGCAATAAAATGAATATGCTATTCTTTTGCTTCTCTCTTCTTTATATATATATATATATATATATATATATATATAGGCTTACTCATGTTAACATATATGCTGCAAATACTTTAATGTTGTAAATATCACAATGATAATTTTAGCATTTCCTCTCTCTTTCTTTCTATCTCTCTCCACCCTCTCAAGCCCTCTCCTCCCACCATTTTTTTTTCTCCTTCTGTTAATCATACAGTCTGAAAAGATTGTTTCAAAATCTTTGCTGGGCTCAGGTTGGACAATTTTTATTTTTTTTTATTTAACATCTTACTTAATTGATCAAGCCAGTCAGACTCTAAAAATGATCTTTTTTGCATAAAAAAATATACAAATCTATCTTTTGACTTAGAGATCATGAACTTAACAAAATATTACTTCCTGCTGTCTGCAGGAAAGGTGGCTCTCCCAAAGTTACTGTAACTCATAATGGTGAGAAAGATGGGGAGGGGTGGGCACTTGGTATGGAAGAAGAAAAAGTCAGGGATTTTATTTATTTGATCTATATTTTTTTTAATTTTTAATTTTTTGAGACAGTGATGAAGAACGGTAGTTTTACAGCTACTTTTGCTATTCTCAAAAAAAAAAAAAAAAAGAAAAATTCTGTGAATTAGTTAGCTTTTAAGTGCTGTGATGATTTTAAAATGTTTATTTTACATTGTTGCTAGAACTTGGTAGTTTATGCTGTCTTTGTTATAAATGTAAAGATTTACAAATGAAGTAGCCAGTATTATTGGTTTTACGTAACTTGTGGTAAATCTCGACACCCCCACCCCCCATCCCCAGTGCTACTTTTGATAACCTGAAGCTCCCAGTTAAAAGCGAGATGACAATTGCAAGAATAATCTATTGTCTGTAGCTTTAAGAGTCTTTAACATATCCAACATTATTTGAATGTTCGAGTGATTTTGTGTAGCTGCTATCATTAATACTTCTTTGCCAATACATTCTATCATTTGGAAGAAAAAAAGAACTACGCTTCTTGGGAAGATCACAGGTGAGAAATTAATAAGATGGGGACACCGAAGAATATGATAACGGCAAATATACAGATTTGAATGTCCAAAATCATGTTGGAGATAGTTATCTTTGTGTGTGTCTGTGTTAGGAAGTTAAGTTTTGACAAAAAAAAAGAACTGATCAAATTTTAAATTTCAGCTTTCATTTTGAACAGTCTTTTATCTTTTAGGGAACATTTCTTATTCTGAATGTATATATTTTTAATGAAAATTAATATCATTCTTGTTGCATGTGGTTCATTTAATTTGATCAACAGCTTGGGTTATGTTTCAGCCATATCTTCCTGGTGTTTGTTTTAACTGGCACATTTCCCCCCCCCCCAACATATTTTGACCATTTAAGCTTGTATTTTCTCAATTTCTGCATATTTCAGTGAAATTTTCACTTTTCTGAATTATAATTTATGTAATTAGGTGTTTACTCGTGCAACCAGACTGGCAACTGGGTCCCACCCATTCACAGTTAGGTTAGCCAAATGCAGACAACAATTCTACTCCTGCAGCTTCTTCTCTCGCACTTCCTGCCTGTGGAATTCGCTCCCATATTCTTGCTTTCCTGACGGCTACAACCTCCAGAAATTTAAATGCAAAGTCAATACTCATCTACTAACCACTGGACTCTAGCTCTCTCCCCACCCCCGTATAACCTTCCCTTTCTCTCCACCTATGTATCTGTCATCGCACTTGCATTCTCAGCTTTCTATTGCTCCTTTCTAACTAGTTTGTACTCCTCACTCTTTTCTAATTAATCTTTTTACAGTTATGTAGCCCCCTGCTCATCAGTGGCATTTCTGCCTTGCTCGTGGTGAAATGATTAAAAAAAAAAATTAGACATATGGAAGAAAGTGTCAATTTAAACTTGTGCCAGGTAGATATGGATTAAAGATGTTGAAATCTTTCTTTATCAGGTTTATTGGTCAGCTTAAAAGGGCATATTTTCTTCAGGATTAAAAAAAAAAAAAAAATCTAAAATAATTCTGTATGTGATGTGCACAAATAATTTCTAGATGAAACTGAATTCCTCATTGTCTATTATTAATCATCATAGTTTTTATTCAGTGAAGGATTTTTGATTTAAAATTTTACTCCATAAATTAAAAGCATTGTCAGAAATATTGCTTATTAGCTGCGAAATAAGAGATGAAGACAAATAATAAATATGACAGCATTTTTTTTTCCTCAGGACTCTTTCACACTCAGTAACCTTTCACACTCAGTAACCTTTTGTGTATTAGTGGCTTTATCATCTTGCTTGGAGTGAAATGATTAAAATAAAAGAAAACTATAAAATTACTTAAAAAGTAATATTAATTACATGAAATGTAAATATTTTACATATAAAAAAAGTAAATGCATTTAATTTAAAACCTGTTAAGCTACAAATAATTAGATACATAGAAAAGTGATTCAATATGGTATTAACTTAGTGATTTACTAAGCATTGTTTAGATGTAATACAAGATCAAAAGTATAGAGCACCTAGTGAGGATCGAACTCTATACTTGGCTGTAATTGATCTAGTAAGGCGAGTTTGTTAACCATTGCACCACGTTGAAGTGTCTATAGCATTGACTGGTTTTGTTGGTGTATAACGGATATATAACTTTGACTATGTATTGAAATTGCATTAAACTAAATTTGGTATATTGTAGATTCATTTTATTAGCAAGGTTATTTTGTACAGAAATATTGCGTGTTTAGTGTTAAACATTTTTTTTTTTTACTACCTGAAGTTAAATTTGCTCATTTTTATCTGTTTTCCTTCATTCTGTAATAATATTTCAGTGATACATTCCCCCCTCACCCACCTTAAGTGAATAGTAGCTCATAAGTCAAATAATTTCCTCTTTTTAATTGTTGGAAACCAAATTATTACTCTTCTTCAAAAGTAAAATAGCTTTTAAATTTTAAGACTTCTATGTGTAGCACTTTGAGAAATAAAATTTCTCTTGACCCATAATACCTGGATATGTCCTTAATATAATTCTGGTAGTAATGAAGAAAAAAAAAGACTATGACCTACTTAACTTTCATTATGATGTTTGATATGACACTATATGGGGTAGATGCCTCATTCCCACCTTCCAGGCTCGGTCTGCCAAGCACTGTTATGTTTGGTATCAATATTAATTGGGCCCCTATCCCTTCATACAATGTAATCAT
Organism: Ascarosepion bandense; assembly: GCA_037127315.1. Lineage (NCBI taxonomy): Eukaryota > Metazoa > Mollusca > Cephalopoda > Sepiida > Sepiidae > Ascarosepion > Ascarosepion bandense. Next base: position 1,111,869 of record JBBBDQ010000328.1, on the reverse strand, counting down.
AAATATTGACCACCCTCAACCCCAGGTGTGTCTCATTAACTATTTCTTGTGAAGTGCACTTTTTTGTTTCTTTAATTTTTTTTTTTTTTTTTAAATATATATTTTTATATATATATTTATATATTTTTGTTGGTTGTATATTGTATACTTGGTAATATTTCTAATTTTTGTTTGCTATGCTTTTATTTTTTTTTTTTTTTATTTTTTTCTTGCACAGTTTTCTCTTTTTTGCCCTTTATTTTTCTAATTTTATCCTGGTTTTCTCTTTTTTTTTTTTTTTTTTTTAAAAAAAAAATCCCCCCCCTCCCCCAGATGACTTTTACAAAGTCCAATAAATATAATTTGTATCAAAACTTTTGTGTATAATCTTTCTTTCGATCTTTTGGAGAAAGAAGAAAAAAAAATGCTTTTTTTTTAAATTTTTTTTTTTTTTTTTTTGCAATTCCTGTTTTCATATTATTTTTTATTCCCAAATACATGAAACAAAAACAAACCCCGGGGGCAATAAAAGGGAGGATGGGGAACAAAAAATATACTACCTCTGTCTTACAAACATTGTTACATTTGCACAGATCTTTCAAGCAGTAAATGTTTCAACTATTATGGGACAGATATAAGTCTAACAAATATTTAAATACTCTTGGCTTGTATGTGTCCATTGGACAAAAAAGAAAATTCCACTTTGACTGTACGTTGAATTATTTGTCTCTCAATTGTGGCTTTTGTCTGTCCAGAAAATGTCAAATTGCATTATATTTTTTACACATCTATATATTCATATGGGTAGTTGAAGATGGTTATTCAGTACCAAGTAGAGAATCCCCCCCCCCACACACACACACACACAAAACACATCTCAGCAATAACCAAAAATAAAGAGGTGAGAGAAAGAAAAGATGACTTGCTTGATATTCAACAAGGACATTCTAAGGACATTCAACAGATATCCAAGGGATTGATAGTTCCTAGAGAATGCATAATTAATAATTGGCGGTAGGGGGGGGGATAGTTACAAGATATGTTTGTAACAGCAAAAAATAATTAAGGTCTTAATGAGTAGAAAATTGGCTAAAAGGTGGTGGACAAGGTAAATGTTCGTTTCAACTCCCGACGGCTTTCCTCCTTCAAATTTATCCAAAATAGCATTATCTCTGTGCAAATGTATATGCTGAACTCAAATCAACAATTAGTTATTAAAGTAACCTACTTTTTTTGCTTTGAAAGTCCATAAAAAAAACGAACTATATCTCGCACTTTTTCTCTCCTGTAACTCTCACAAAGTCATGTAATTAACTGCAGAATGACGTTCTATGTAGGCAGCAATTTTCTGTCGATTTTCTACATTTACTGAAACTTTTGGCGATGTACTTCCTGTTATGAAAGTAATAAGCGTAGAAATACAATAGCACATTACTTTCATGACAGGAAGTACATCGCCGGAAGTTTCAGTAAATGAAGAAAATCTGCCAAAATTCGTGGCCTACGCAGTACGTCATTCTGCAGTTAATTATGTGACTTTGTGAGAGTTACGGGAGAGAAAAAGTGAAAGATATAGTTTTTTTTTTTTTTTTTTTTTTTTTTTTTTTTTTTTTATAAACTTTTAGATAAAAAAAAAAAGGTAAATTTTTTCGATAAGTAATTGTTGATTTGAGTTCAGCATATACATTTGCACAGAGATAATTTTGAATAAATTTGAAAGGGAAAAGCTGTCGTGAGTTAAAACGAACATTTACCGTGGACAATTGAATCTTGACTAATGTCTAAGAATTATTTATTTTATTAGTGTTTACACACACACACACACACACACACACTATAAATTAACTATTCCCACAAAATAATATTTGTATATCTGCTAAAGTTGAATGGTACAAATTGATGTATCTATCTGTCACTATACTCGTCCACTACTGCTGGATTCAACTAAACTTAAAATACAGATAGGCTATCATAGGCTACATAAAGTTGTTCTAGGTTAACCTTGAAGGTCAACAATTTGGTCAAAGGAGCTATTTATAGAAGTGAAATACTTTGTCCCACTTCAAAATGTAGTGGGAAGGTAAATCAGTTTTTAGTAGAAAAAAAACTGTGGTCATTTCCTTTTAATCATTTTCATAATATATACAAATAAACTGAGGTGCCTGTTTATTTTAGTTCCTGGGTGATTCTGGGTACATCTGTTAGTCTATAATAAAACTGGTCAGTCCATATAAGTATTTTTCCCTTCCTTTGTGTAAAACAATAACTGTATGTTCTTACCCATGCAAACTATTTTTTCTTTTACGACCAGTCTGGCTTATCAATAACAGATAAAAAAGCAATAAAAATTTAAAAACAGAAGTGATGGACAAAAGAAAATAGATTTGGAGTTCAATATCATAAAAGTAAAATTTAAAATAACTTGTTAATTTTCAACTGTTTGTCTATACATTTTACTTAAATCAAGTCTCTCCTCAAATAAACTGCCATATTTTCAGACATAAATTTATTTACTGAAAGAACACTTTTATTTTATGCCTTTTGTTTCTTTACATCTGTTACAAGTTGTGCATATGTATTTTAAAAGTCACATCTTTGAAAAGAATGAACTTATCTTTTAACAAAAAAAAATACTTGAAAATAAGAAATTTAAACAAAGATTAAACTGATACACACGCAACAGGTGTGTAAGTTTTGAAACAAATCGGATGAAAGATGTGGAAGTGTATGTTAATAGAAATCAGGTTGTGTGTGTGTGTGTGTGTGTATATATATATATATATATATATATATACACGCACACACACACACCCACATCTTCAGTTTTATTTATATATATATAAACGACCGGGATTATTTCAGTGTTCAAGAAAATACTGAAATAATATAAGCATTAGTGTAAAAAATAACTAGAATTAATAAAACCTATTAATATAATAACATTAAAAACTGATCGACTGAACATGCTACATTTCTTTTATGTATTTAATCTCTGAAATAGTCAATTATTGACAAAAATGAAATTGAATTGGACATGATTCTGTTCAAAATTATAATAGTGATTTTTAAAGCACATGCATTTACTTATTCTAATTATTTTTTTTTTTTTGTGCTCTTATAGACAGCTGTTATATATTCATATTTATCTAATACAAAAAAATGAGACTTAGTAACTATTCAGTCATGTCATCTAAATTTCAAGTTCAAAACAATTTCATTGATGCAGTTAGTGAAACCAAATTTTTCAGTTAACACAGTTGCATAATTGCTTGCAGAAGGTAGTCGTTATAATGGGTTACAGGATATGAAGTTTGCGGTCAATTTCATGAAAGGTTCTCTGATTTGAAAATAAACTTCATAATTCTATTCACTTTTTATTAAGAGCTATTAATGTTCTTTTCCTGTCTAATTTTATCTACTCAATTGTTTTTTTTTTTTTTTTTTCGGTGGGGGGGGTGGGGGGGTCTCTCTCTGGTTCCCTTAAAGAGAACCTGAATTGTGGTGCCAACCTAAATATCAATATTCTACATAGAAATAAAAGCAAAGGATATAACTAAAAAAAAAAATGTAAGAGAAAACAATTTATTAAGAATAAAAGCTTATTCATAATTGCTACTGCTGTATTTAGGGTCTTTAGTCTTGGCTTTAAAAATTCATCATCTAATGATAATTTAAAACCATTTACCGCCACCAGATTTTATTTAAAATTGTCTTTAAAATTAGGGGTAATATTGTGTGTCTGAAAATATGGTACTTTTAAAGAATGTATTCTGGAGTTTTCTTGGTTTTTTTTTTTTTTTTTTTTTTTTTTTTTTTTTTTTTTTTTTTCAATGATAAGGGCATTATCAAATTGAACTATGACCCAATTTGAATTTGAGTTGCAACCTCAGATAGAAACCATGAGATTAATATTAGATCTTCTAAATGGATCTTGATCAGCCCCCCCCCCCCATCCCCAAACATACTCAAAAGCACAAGACGTGATAATATGGTCTCTGTCTTTACTAAAGATTCTCATTGATGAATGAAGTTTTACTGGATGATGACACCCTAGAACTTTTTAGAAAAAAAAAGGAATGTCTGAATTGTAGAATGACAGATCCTTTAGCAACAATTTTTGTTGTTTTTGTATGCTTTCATTGTTTAGAAACATATCCCAATTCTAGTTAAAAATAAAAAAATAAGATTCCAAATTTGCAAGTGAAAGGCTGATGTTTTAATCGTGTGAAAAAAAACTTACTGACTAATCCTCTTGTTTGTCACTGTAGCTTTCTGCCAATACCAAATGTTTTGGCTGAAAACACTTCACTAGGAAATGTTTAATCTTTCCAATTTTTTTTTTTTTTTTCTTAACATTTACTGTACATAAATCCTCTAGGGTTTCATAAGTCTTTCCTCTGACACCAAGCAAAATTGCTTTTCACTTTTCTGGCTGGCACATTCTTATTTGCTATAAAAAAAAACAAAACAAAAAAAAAATTATTTTTATTTATTTTTTTTTTTTTAATTTGTTCAACATAGTCTAAATAGGATGTATACACCAAGATTCAACACCATATTCGTCCATGCATCCAAATACTGATAATATCTTTGTCACCAAAATGCCAAGTTTATTTGCACATAAATTTGTTTACAAAACATTTCAGCTTGGTACCCAAATGATGTAGCATGTTTTTTTTTTTTTTTTTTTTTTTTTTTTTTTGCTTCCTACTTATGACCAAAAAGAACCAGTCAATATCTAGAATTTAATCTATTGCCTTTTTTTTTTTTTTTTTTTTTTTGTGACTTGAATTACCAAAAAAATGAAGTTTGGAGAAATAGATTATGCAGCCACATCGTTGACCTTTTGTAATCACTTTGCGGAAAAAGATAAAGTTAAAATAAGTTTTGCAGAACTGGTATCCTTTTTTTTTTTTTTTTTTTTAATTATTATTTTTATTTTTTGCTTTATTTATTATATTTGTCCCCTGCCTTATCTTCTCTTGCATGTGTGTGTGTGTATGTTTATTGATTATTACATTAGCTTTATTTTACTTTGGTTCAGAGGACTTGGGAGGTATAGCAAACTTATTTGCCTCTCTCTCTCTCTCTCTCTCTCTCACTCACACGCACACACACATATAGATTGGCCAGCCAACTCCCCTTATTTATTTATTCATTTTACATCCACCACAGAAAAAATTTAAGTGGATATTTTTTCTGAGATATTTAAAATCTGAAGTTGGAAAGAAAGAAAGAAAGAACTTCCCCTCCTTTTTCCAGAAAATTTTTTTTTTTTTTTTTTTTCTTACCTGAAAACCTAAAAATTAAAATAACCACTTGAATTTTTATTATATATATTTTTAGGTTTTTATAGTTTGGGATTGCAACTGGTTCTTATAAGAGCAAATATACTTTTTTCTTTCTTCTATTTTTCTGTGGCTAATTGTTCTTACTACATTGTTAATTTGCTTTCGAACTGTGTTGTATTTTTTAAAATTTTGTTTTCTATTAAGGTTTCTAATCACTGAGGAGACTGTAAACTGATGTTCAGAATAATAATAATGCATTTTATTTTTTTAACTTTTTTTATATACATACACACACACATACACACAGAAAAATCAAACTGAATTTTTTCAAAACTTTCCACTTTTCATTCCTTATCATGGGAGTACTTTTTTTTTCTTTTTCAGCCTTTTCCTATTGTGTGTTGTCTTAGATGATACACACAATGACCTAACCTCTGTCCTTTCCACATTTAGGTAGATGCAAACCTTCCTTGCCCATGAGTTATTTCAAATTCATTACATATGAACTGCCTCTGTTTTTCATGAATTTCTGAATATAAAATTGTTAAAAACTTGTACCTGACAGGTCACATATTGTTATAGTGATTATTTTCTGAAAACTTCATCCAAACTGATCTGAAATAATTCATTGGATGAGGTTCAGGGGAGATAAGTTATGTAAGTAATTTAAATATAAATTACTATATTAGTTATTTTGCTTAATTTGTGTTTTCATGGATGCAGTGGAATAAGTGATTTCTGTTTCTTGGTATTGTTTTGTGTGACCTGTCCAATATTTGACAGTTACATTTATGATAGTTCTTTTTTTTTTTCTTTTTAAATATATATTTTTTTTAATATATATTCTGACCTTGATCCCAGAACACATTTGGCAATCCAGTCAGTATATGACACAAAGATCTTGCCCTTTATATTATGCTGTTACACTCCCTCTCTTCAGTGTTCAGTTGTGACATCAGCGTATCATCTGTGACTCTGCAGTAAATGGCATTTCTTGGTGTCTGATGCAATTAGACTGACTGTGACTAGACACTCAGTGATGTTACTGACATGTCACTTAACACACGATTTTGACTGTGTTGTTAAGGTTACTTGTACCACTGGCATGTGATGTGGTCATGTTTGTGATTTCGCTTTCACTGATAAGTCATCTGGCTATTCTGCCCTGACTCTTAGTGAAATGATCTGGTTTTTGTCATGTTACACACTTTACTTAGTTACTGTTACCATGTTAGACTAGTCTAACTTGATTATTACATGTGTCTGACTTAGCAGTGTAGTTTGTAACACTGGTTAACTTTTATCATTGTTTACAATGTAACTGTAGGATACAACAGTGTCTTTTGTACCTCCAAGCTTGGTATTAATGGTCATGTGTAACTTGAGTATAATTTATGTCAACCTATTACAATGGTCATTAGACAATGTTACAGTACATCTCACTATGTGACAAGTTTTGGTAGTCACTAGTATTAGTGTGTGACATGCTTGTTTTGTGATGTGGCATTATGGAGTGATTGGGCCATAAGACCATGGCGTAATAGCTGTGCTAGGCCTTTGTGATGTAATATGCAACTGTGACTCACTGTAACAAAGGAGTGCAGTAGGATTGCAACTGACTCTGCTCAGTGACACTGGAGATGTGATGTGACTGTGTGGGTTGTCATAACACCATATTAATGAATCACTTGTATTGCTCTGATGTCTTTCATCTGGCTGGTGTGTGGTTGCTTTTTTTTTTTTTTTTTCTCTCATCCTCTGCACCCAGGGGTGGGGCAGGTCTCTTTACCTAGGCCCTTTTCATGCTGTCTGGGCGAGGCACCCTCTCCTCCTCTTCTTCTTGCCCTCCCCTGAACCACGTTCACAAGATTACTCTGGAGGGAGCCATTAGCAAGTCAATCAATTTCTCATGTTCATGCCAACAGAATGTTTAATATGAAAATATAAAGACGATTATTTTTTCAATTTGCTCTAATTTATTCACTCACCATTTTATTTATACTTGGAAAGAAGAGAAAATTATAATTTGGAATAAATAAATTAATAAATATTTAATTTGTATAAAAGAAGAAAAAAGTTTGAAGAAAAAAAAATTTATTTTATTTTTTTTAATTTTTTTAATTTTTTTTTTCAAATATAAAAAAAAATGTTTGTATCAACTTTTAAAAAAATTTCTGCATTTTCAATTTCTATTTTTGTTTTGTTTTTATTTTTCTTAATTTTTTCCCTATTTATTAACTTTGCTTTTTTTTCCTATCTACATAATTTTTTTTTAAATAAAAATATTAATTTAAAGATTTATTTTTCAATTAAAAAATTTTTAATCATTGCAACAATGTCTTGTTTCAATTTTCATTTAACTTTTTTTTTTCTTGGGAGGGGGAGGTGGGAAGGGAAAATTGTTTTTATTCTAAAGATCTTTTGCATGTTTTTTTGTTTATTTATATATATATATATATATATATATATATATATATATGTATATATTTTTTTTTTTTTTTTTTTTTTTTTTTTTCTCTTCCAAACCCTAAAAAAAAAAAATGACTAGTATTCTTGTTACTGCTCTGCTTAAATGTTCTCTTTTATGAAATCTTGTGGTTTCTTGACCCTCTCCTTTGCCTGTAGATTTTTGGTAATGAAACCTGTTAATAAATTTCTGTTTGTTTCTATTACATATATTAAAAAGTAATTATAAATTGCAACGTCATTGTTGTAAATATTTAGATGTTGCTGTTAAATATTTTCTTCCTTGGTACAAGTTCTTAACCCACATCTAATCTCCACCCAGACTACAGGAAATTAAATGTGTTTTATTTTTATTTTCCTGTTTGTTATATACACACCTGAGGAAAAATACTGTTTAGACAAGTAATTATCATAGTCAATTTAGGCCAGGATGCACAAGAGATCTCTTGAAGAGTGAGAAAAAAAAAAAATTTAATGGTGTCTCCTCTTTTTTTTTTCTTTTTTTTTCTCTCTCCCCCTCCCCCTCCATACCTACATTTTCAATTGCAAGAAAGAAGCCAAAATACAAATTAAATTACTTTATACAGTAGAAATAACGATTTTAAGTTGGAATATGAATGTATTTAAAAAAAAAAAAAAGTTGCAGTGTATGTAACAATCTGATTAGCTGTTATTCGGGGGGAAAAAATTTACAACTCCAGTTTTTCTGAGTCACTGATTGGGTAATGTTCATATAATCTATGTGCATACATATTTGTCCATTCTTTTATTTTGCAATGTGACCTCATCAAATGTTTTACTTTCATGTCTATGATAGACTTTTATGTTATTTATTTTTTAAATGCTTGTTGGGGAAGGAAAAAAAAAATTGTTGCCTCCCTTGTTATGCAATTTGATTTTTTTTTTTTTTTTTTTTTTTTTTTTTTTTTTTTTAAGTCCTGGAATTCTGATATAATAATTGTTGTCAACATACTCTTAATGTTGTTGTTGATATCCAGTTTGTTGCCCAGGATATTGTTTTCATCTTTTCATAGGAATTAGCACAAGCAGGGTTTGTTTATTTTCTCTGACGCAAGTCCCTCACCCCCTTTTCTGCTTCTTTTTTTTTTATCTTAGTCTTTTGTAGCTGGTTTTCTTTGTTCTACTAATGTTTTTGCTTAACAGTAAACTATTAATACCTAGCACTTTATTCTACTAAATCACCAACCATGACTCAAAGTATCACACCTTTTTAATAAAATTGCATTGACAGAATAATTTTAATGAGCCTTTTTTTTTTATCTCCACTTCGATAAATCTTATGAATTGTTTTAGATTTTATTAATATATTTCTAAAGCCAAAGTGATTTAAATTAGAAAGCAAAAAAATAGTTCTACTGATGGCTGATAAAATATATTTCTTTAGATTTTTTTTTTTCAGTATAAGTCCTTTTACTGGGAACTTAAAATCTGCCCAAATGATGACTGTTGGCATTCAAAAAAATAAATATTGAATATAAGCTTTTGGATATGGTTAATATTAAGTGAATAAAATTTTATTTATTTTTATTCAACTATTGATAAAATAATTTTTTTTCTTTAAATTTAAAACAATAACTAAACAGCTGATGATAAAATACTGAAAAACATCACTTATGAAGCTTTGACTTATTTGAAACCATTTTCAATTAATATTATTATTAAGCAAGTGTATCCCTGCTGTCAAAAATGATGGCAAAATATTTGAGAGGATTATCAGCTGTTTCTTCACCCCCCCCCCCCAACCCGAGTGTGACAGGAGGGAGATATATATATATATATATATATATATATATATATATATTTTTATTCAAATACTTTAATCCAAGCGGAAAAAGTAGGAAGGTAAATTCCAAAACCCGATCCTAATTAATATTAAATATTAAATTTTAATATTAAAAAATGATACAGGAGGAGAGCTCCATGTAATAAAAATTACAGAGCAAATATAAATTAAATTAAATTTTTTTTTCAAATTTTTTTCAACATCTTTGAAAAAATTTAATTTTTATATATATATATATATATATATATATAGCCTAATTATTGCAACAAAATAAAATAAGGCAATGCTAAAGAACAAATGTGGCAGCTTTCATAACTGACTGGTAGTAAAGAGAATGAACTGAACAGACGCTGCCTCACTATGGTCTCTCTCTCTCTCGCGCTCGCGCTCTCTCTCTCTCTCTCTCTGAGCTTGACAGGAGAGAAAATAAATGCAAACAACAGATTAGAGAGGATTATTATAAATATTCTTTTGCTTAAGTTTCTTAATATTCATGTTTATCAGAGCCCTTTAAATGTGGAGGGATGGCTTCCTCATCCAAAATAGATTCATGTGTTAAACACTTATCCATTATCTTAGTCCATAGGTTTTATGGCCATTTTTAGCAGCTATTACATTCTTTGGAATTCAATTTTAAATTTAAAAAAAAAAAATTTTTTTTAGAGTGGCTGATAGTTAGGACGAATTTAACATTTTTTTAAAAATATTTTATCTAGTTTTGTATATATCTAGCTGAAGCACTAGATAATAGTAGTCAAAATTAGATAGGAACTTGGTTATTGTACAGCCAACCTTTTCCTTCATGCGTCATTTTTGTTCAGGACATGGGTGATCATGGCTCTCAACAACTTTTTGTCGCTTATGACTTAATAAATTGTATAAGAACTTGGTTTTGTTCAGCCAACTACAATCCATAAGACAATATTTAAAGTACCTGCTTATAATGGTACCTGACCTTGAGCTTGCCTTGCTTTATTTGAGTAAATCTTGAAACATTCCTGTTCATTGTACAATTAAAAGCAAGCTACTTAAGCAAAGAAGTGTTAAGCATGTTTGATCTTCTCTTGTGCCATAACTTTGTCGAACAAAAAAAATAGAAGAAAACGTTTTTCTTTGAATTCTGTTTTGTTTCTGTTGGCCTCCATTCTCTCTCTAGTATTTACATTGTTTGGGCTGTTGTTCTCATCTTTATTGCCATATTCACAATGTTTCGACCTTTGTACACTCCAGCCTTCTTCAGGTGATTGGAATTTTGAACTGAACCCTTATTTCACTCACTAGGGTATGTTCTTGTTCCACGACACATAGATCAGTGGATAAGTGTTGGTTAGATCCAGTAACTTGACCGAAATAGTTGTGAGTTCAATACCTAGCTACAGCAGTGGTGAACAAATAACTTAGAGAGTCAAGTTAAAGGAAGATAACTAAGACGTCCAGAAGTATCATGGCTCGTGGAACAAGAACTATATAATCCAGTGATTGAAATAAAGGGTTCACTTCAAAATTCCGATCACATGAAGAAGACTGGCACATGCAACAGCCGAAATATTATGAATTTGGTAATAAAGATGAGGACAAGTTTGACCAGTGTAAATAAAAACGTGTGTGTGTGTGTGTGTGACTTAGCTGATTGATGTTACCTTCAGTATTCCAGCTCCATAGTTTCAAAGGCAGACCTGTCTGTCCACTCTTCAGGAGATATCAGCAATTTATTATTATATATAATGTATGTTGCTATTTGTATTATTAGTGTAATGAGTTCTCTAATTTTGCTCATCACTCATATTGATCTCAATTAAAACAACTTGGCATGCCCTTTTCTTTGAATATTGACTTCTAATAAAATAAAAACTCTACATCTCACTCCTTTTCCCACATAACCTGACATGGGATTTTTTTTTTTTTTACTTGGCTTAGTTTCAATTTGTGATCCCTAGAAAGTTCTTATTTAAATCCCCACAATCTTAATCCCCTAAAATGTAATAGTTTTATAATGTTAGAACTGTTGTCCTTGGTTATTTGTGTGGCTATTTGGTCAAGATAGGCTTAGATTTACTTCCTCCCCACTCCCCACCAAGCAAGGTAATAAAGCCACTTGAGACATAGGGGGTGTAAAAGAACATGTGGAAAAACAAAAAAAAAAAAAAACTTAAGGGGATAGAACAAGATTTAAAACCGAAGATAACCATTGACATTGCATTTAAATTTTTGAAGATCAAATTTGACAGGAATGGAAGAAAACAGTAAAGAGTTTCACAAGCAAGAAGTGTGAGAGAAGACACTGTCAGTATAGAAATTAGTTTTATCTAACCATTGCAGTTGTAAAAATGGGACCTAGCTGCCAATCTAGTACTGTGCTAAAATTTATAATTTAAATATTGTAGTTTTTTTGGGGGTTTTTTGTAATGGGCATTTCCACCCCACCCCACCCCACCCCACCCCACCCCTTTTTTTTCTTCACAAATGTTCAAAAAGAATAAATCCATTCATAGAGAAAAAAAAAAGCCATCTTTTGGCTTGCATGGGTGAGTTTTTTTGTTTTTTTTTCCCCCCTAAAGCTGTTCATATTGAGTTGGTCTTAGAGATTTAAAAAATAATCTTTTTAAAACTGAAGACATAGTATATTTTTTATTATACATAAATTTAAATTTCACTTTTGCAATTTGCATATCCTGTTGGGGGATTTTTTTTTTTTTTTAAATTTAATATCTCTTGACAGAAATTTTTTCCCCAAACATTTGTAGATTTGAAATTTGTACTAAACTTGTTATATATTGTTGTTCATTTTATCATGGTGTTTGAACTTCATCCTCAACCCCTCTTTTTTAATTCTTTCTTTTTTTTTTCTTTTTTTTTTTCTCTCTCCAAAGTTTATATGTATATCAGAAAAATGACTTTTGCCACGATGCTTTCTCCTTACTCATCTTAATTTTTTTTTCTTCTTTTTATAACACCTTCCATTGGTGAGTAAAGAGGGAAAACATCACCTACATCTCCCAAATCTAAAAAAAAAAAAAAATGAAATAAAATTTATAATTTTTTAGTGTATATGTGTGTTTGTATACAGGAGAATCTGTGAGTATAAAACAATTGTTATATAGTTCAGTCATTTTGCGATGCTCTGTGTCAAATACAACATTCAAATTATTTATTTTATTTATCTGCACTTAGATTTTATTATTTTTATTCATTTGCTTAATTTTTATTTTTTTTATAGTGGTGTTAATCATTATATATTGGCTCCTAATGTAAGAAACTGACGATGTACATATACTCTCTACATAAGTGTGTGTATATATATATATATATATATATATATATATATATATATATAATGTGTGTGTGTTTTGAGATATGCTCTATGGGTAAAAGTGGTCAGTATCAAGGATAGAGCATATGTAAATTTGTACAAAGGTCAACACTGACCAGTAACAATCTGTTTCATGTTTGAATGCAATCTTCGGGCCTGAGGTATGGGACAGACTGTTGCTACTTTGTGTTGCTCTCGGTACACACACATACATGCACATGTACATATGTGGCTACTATACATTTTTTTAGTGGGTACAGTATTTGAGTTGCTATCCCTGTTTTTGTTTTTATCTTTGTAAACAGTGAAATTAATAACAACCCACCTAGATTTAAGCTCTAGTTAAGAGATTGTGCCTGTGACAGGAATTGAGCCTGTATCTCCTTTTCTATCAAGGAAGCTGCTTCTATAGCCGAAACATGCCTTTACCAATTTGGCCACAGAAGCCACATTGATAAAGCATAGTTCGATTTATCTATTTAAGGAATGCACATTTCTTGTCGGGTCTTCTACAAATCTATATCTACTAGCTTCCGTTTTGTACTTGAAATGTTAACAGCAGTTTTTGAATGGAATTTTTATATATACAGTGGAACCTGTTGTATGCGACCATCCCTACTGCCATAAAAAACTGGTCGATATGACAGGTGGTCGCTCACTAAAAGCTCATAGTCATGACCTATTTACGCCAGGAATGTATATTCTATTCACCAGAATGTACATATTAGAATTTTACCTTGTAATCTGGTAATAAATAAATAAGAACATAAGATGGCCTAACTTTAAAGAAATTTATTCAGCATATTTCATTTTAAAATTTTAAAAATGTATCTACAATGGTCAACAAGAAACTAAAATATTTATTCACAAAAAATATTTATTAAGTGAACTTTAAAAAAGTCAGTTATTGCCTTCCTTTTCATGCCTGTATTAAAATATATAGGTTGGAAAAATTTGCAACATATAACAGATGGTTGCTGATGAAGAGGATCGCATATGGCAGGTTCCACTGTATGTACATTATATATATATATATATGTTTGTGTGTCATTTATTACTTATACACACACACACACACACAATAGTTTTTTGGGTTTTTTTTGTGCAAGTCCTGGATTTCTGGTAGGTAATTGTTAACATGCAGTTAATGTTGTCATTGTTATTCAGTTTGTTGCTCGGGTATACTTGTGGTTTTTATCTTTCTCTCGCATTATTGACACAAGCAGGCTTTTACTTTTATTTTTGGCTCAAATGTTTTTCTCTTATTGAAATCTCTCTAACCTGGTTCTCTCTCCCTTTCATATATATATATATATATATATATATATATATAATCCATTCTACCACCACTTTTGCTTTCAGTTAAACAGTCAAGTAGGAACCTACATCTAACTTTTTTCCTATTAATGAATATACAAAAGAATATTAATATAACAGGGTATAATAATATATGAATGCTGCTTTCCTTACTATGATTAGAATTCCTTTACTGCTGTCTCAGATATAAACAGATGAACCCAACACATTTTTTTTTTTTCTCTCTCTTTTCACTTAGAAATTTGCTTTGAGTTGTTTTGATTAGGCATGGTTTCTCCAAGAATCTTGAATATATATATATTTTTTTTTTTTTACTACCAGGAACAATTTTTTCGGTTAATGATGGTACTTTTTGTACTCTTTGCTTTGCAAATTTAATTTTTGGCTCGTAAATTTCATGAAATTATTCTTTGCTCTAAGCTAAGTCTTTTTCTTTTTATTTATTTTTTTTTTTTACAGACTGATCATTTTTATTTTTTATTAATTCATAATGGTAAATAGATTTAAACCTGATCACTTAGTCATCCATAAGCTGTACCCCTTTTTCTCCTCTTGCAATCGGTTCTAATACCAGTAAAACATTTTACTAACAATTCCCTGTTAACAAACATTGACCATTTAATGAAAATCCTAATAATGGAGTGGTCTATGTTGCTTCCAGGCTAAGAATCTTGCACTTGAGGAAAGAAAACAGGTATGGCATGTTTAGGGAGAGAAACAGGTCTGTTGCCAGTTTATAACAAATTTATTAAACTTGTTAAAATTTGAGAATATTGCTCTCAATAAAATGGTTTGTCACATGTTTAAGACCCTTTCGCTGATAAGTGAGCAGTTGTTTTAAGTTTCTAGACATTTTTTTACAATAGAAATGCACGTATATTTAGATTGTTTATTGAATAAAGCCTAATCTTGTCAACTTATTAATTTTTAACTGATACTTACAGTGAAAGAAGTACTAGTCAAAAACAAAAATGTTGACAATCTAATCAAAATTAAAAATGATAATATCACTACAACAAATACTACTAATATATATATATATATAGTACAAAAAAATGAGAAGGGGAATTTTTTTTTTTTAATCATATCACCCCGAGCAAGGCGGTAACGCCACTGATGTGCAGGGGGCTACGTAAGGGTGAAAAGATTGGGAAAGAGCAAGAAAGCCGGAAACCACATCCTAAACAGGAAACAAGGGATGAGCCTCTTCACCCGTTCAATAGACGTGGGTGGAGTGTGAACCGGGCGATAGTTTAGTCTGTCTACTCCAATAATATGGTTAGATTTAGTTTTCTGCCAGCCATAGTTCTGTTACCCAATCGGCAAAGCAGCTGATATGGTGAAAAAGGTGTCATAAGAGATATGAGTTTGTGTCCAAACAGCTGATTTTTTATTTCTGATCCACACTGTTGGTGACCATTAACTGAACTATGTATGGTCAGAATCAAAAGTAAATGTACTATTTTTATTTATAATGTATTTTATCAACCATCCCTTGATCACAACGTTCTTGTAACTTTGGCAGTGTGATGACTTTACTGTAACATTGCAATCAATTGTAATGTTGCATAGTGTTGGAGCTAAAAAATTTCTCCACTGGTCAATTATAACATAACTTTCTCTTCACTTAACAGTATGTATAAATGGTATAAAACTTATTTTCACTTTCACTTTCAATTTAGATGAATGCATGTTCTAATATTTTCCTGGGTTCACAAAAAACGTTTTTTGGCAACTATTAACATTGCAGAAAAGCTGTAGCAACATAATTTTGTTTGCTAGGCATTTAACATTTAAATTTCATGGATGCATCAGTTGAATATTTTTATATTCTTTTAAGTCGTAGGGGGGGTGTTGAGTATCCTGACACCAGTTACTTGTCTATTAAGTTTTACTTTACTGTTGAACAAAGAATCCAATTAGTGATATGTGTCTGCTTTGATTCAAGAATTTGAATCATTTTCCAATGGATCTGAAAATTTGAAAAAATGCTTGGCACCTTTGGAAAGTAGCTGAAAACTATACGAGTTGACAGTCCTGGGTGAAAGTTGGTAGACGGAGCTGTTTAGAAGCCATCGATGTTGTGCTAGCATGTAGGTCACAAGTCATCGTGACTGAGGGTTTGAGTGTATTGGCCTTGTTTAAAAACATTGGTCACATTATATGGATGATGCATTCTCTCTCTCTCTCTCTTCCCATCTCTTTGCAGAGTTGCAGTATAAAAGCAAAGCAAACATTTGTACTAGGGTTTTTTAACTGGCCACCCAAGCAGATGGGTGTGTGCAGAAACAAGTTGTAGATGCCACTCTCAGTAGCTACTCTAGCATCTACGCATTGCTCATTTAGTAATGAATTAGATCACTCTGGCTACTGGGGTATGATACATCATATACTAAAAGTCTGCCTCTTCCTACCAAGCGCCCATAGCTCAGGTAGAATCGCTGACTGACGCCAATTCGGTCAGGTTTTAAACCTGGGTTAAAAGCAATCGGATGTGTAACCGTACTGATGAGCTGTGATGCAGCGAAACAGATATCTGTGGATGACACACACACACACATATATATATATATATATATATGTCCATGAAGTCTGTGTGCATTTTAAAAAAATTATAATACAAATAAAGCTATAAATTTTTTTTAAAGTGCACACGAACTTTAAGGACACCCTGTGTGTGTGTGTGTGTGTGTGTGTGTATATATATATAATAAAATGAGTTGAAGGTAAATGTAGACCTGCAAATGTAATTTATCAAGCTACCATCTACCCTAAGGAAAATAAAGAGAAATATAAGGTTTATATCAGAAACGAAGGCTTCATACACTCAAGCACTTTTACTAACCCTAATTCAAGGTATCAAACAGCCCTTTCTTGAAAATACTGGGAATTGAAAGGGAATAACCTAAATCCCACAAATAAAGTGGAAGCTGATAGGCAAGGCAGGCACTCCTAATAGCCTAAGGGATAGTTTAACAGAAAAAATTAAGATTTTGAAATTTCAATATCAGAATGTACTTCTGAATAAACATAGAGAAATCATTAGTATGTGTAGTCACAGGAATAAATTTAAATTGCAATAATTATCTCATTCTTTCATTTAGTCACAATAGAATTTTTTATAAAATTTGGCAAAGCAGTAACCTTTTCCCTCCTACTTACCACTACTAACCCAATGGTCGAGTCACATGCCTCCCACTACCATAAGAGAAATTACTACTAAGATTCCTCTGACTTAACCCTATACTAGCCAACATTCCCCCACCCGTTCCTTTACTAACCCCTGCCTCTGGCATTAGAGTTTTTCTTCATTCTTTGATTAAATGGGATTGACAATGCATATCTTAAACTGACATGTTGAAAATAGCTATTCCTCCTCTAAATTTTATATATTCATCCACATACAAGCATGTTTCGCTGTATCACAGCTCATCAGTGTGGCTAGACACATCCACTTGCTTCTGGCTGGAATCGAAACTCGACTGATTTGGTGTCAGTCAGTCACTGTATGTATATATATATATATATATATATATATATATATATATATATTAGCTTGCATTTATGTGATCATGCTTGTCTCATTTTCGACTGACTCATTTTCCATTTCATATGTAGGTAAATCAAAACACCACTTATTAATTTGAGAAGCTTTATGCTTAAAATTATTTCAGCCTGTACTGTGCAAGCAGAAGGAGCATTTTTTAAGATCCTTGCATTTATTCGGAGAAATGTGATCTTTATTTTTCCCTTTTTATGCTCCAATGGATCACTTGTCCTTATTTACGCATTTTAATCGTAAATTTATTTTATTTTTTCTTTATATTATAAAATTAACACTATTTGCAAGTTTAAGTGTTTTCCAGTACTATCTCTCATAATTCCAATGACTGGTTCCTGATGAAGCGTTGACCGAAAGGCAACCTAGGTCCAAATATTTAAAAAATAAAAATAACATGAAACTATGTTTATGTAAATCCATATTCCTGTTCTGTGGTATCAAGTCATTATCTAATATATATATATATATATATATATATATATATATATATATATATATATATATTATTTATTTCATCCCAAACAAGGCAAAAGGGTTACTGAATGTGAAAGAATATGTGAAAAAGGAAAACAACAGAACAGAAAATATGGCAAAGATAATGAGTGAAATTGCATTTAAATTTTTGAAGATCAAAGTTGACTGAAAAGCAAAAAGCCAGAAGAGTTCCACAAGCAAGAAATGTCAGAAGAAACTGTTAGCAGAGACCTTGCCGCCAGTCTAATAGTGCGCTTACATTCATAAGGTCTAGGTACCAAAGAATCAAGTTCCTCAGAACAATTACCACAAAAATATTTGTAGAAAAGGCACAGGGAGAGTTACATTACATTACTAGCTGAGATGCCAGGTAAGGACTGATAACATTGCATACTATTTGAATTTTTATCAGGGTTATCTAAATATATAGCAGCACCAGATCAGATGTGGCAGCAATATTCAATGAACAGTGTAAGATAAATTCTTGTCAGAAAAAAATTATTTACTTATTTGCTCACAATTACTTCCTAAAATATAAATTTAGAACTTATAAATTGCCCACGGTATAGACAAGATTACTTTTCCAAGTGTAGACAGAAAAGAAAGATGTTTTCATTTAAAAACAAAGACTGAAGTATTTCCTTGTATATGATTATTTCAAAAAAAAAAAAAATCTTACAACTATCACAGTTTTTACTTAAGTTTGCATAAAATTAGATTGTCTTACTCAAGACAGTAGCATAAGGAGGTTTTAAGTTCAAACACTTTTTTGCTGTTTGTAAGTAAACAGTTTCTATTTTCAAGATCTCGATTGGTGTCTTCAACTTGGTTGTCACTACTCTCGCATATATTCTCACCATTGCCTCAAAATTAAAGAGTAAATATCTTCATGTTTCTCTCTTCCACCCTTTTGTTTGTTTGCTTTACAGTGTCTCTACCATAATATACACTGTTTATATATTTGATGGAATATAAAACCCATTCCCATTCCTCAAAAAAAAAAAATAGCTCAACCGAATCTCCCAGACTATAATGAAACTAAGGGATTTGGTGATTTGCCTGGACACCCTAGATCAGTTATGTGTCCTGAAACCCATTAGGGTTATAGGAACACCACGTGCTGCATTTATAGCATATAGTATTAAATGTAAATCTGGTCAGGTGAAAGTGGTCCTATATCATTTAATCCAGTTCTCGGGTTACAACTTAATATTGTCTATCAGTTTCAGACAGAACTTAATTATTTGTATTTATTTCTCTCTCTCTTATATATATATATATATAAATGTCCAGTCCATAAATGACAAGGATAATCCAACAAGATCAACTTAATATTTTATATTAAGTGTTATATCTATATAGAAAGCTCAATGGATGTTATCCAGAGCAATATGATATTTATAAAGGAAAACTCAACGCATTGGTTATAAATTATAATTCATTTCAATGAGCTAAATTGGCTCATTTCATCAGACCACACAATATTCGTTCCATTCATTACAAAAACTTTTACCAAAATAAGCATTTTTTTTTTTTTTTTTTTTTTTTTTTTAAATGAAGAGAAAAATAAGTAAAAAGATTAAGGACAGAGACATTGGCATCAGCTCAGTTAGGGGAATCCAGACCAGTCGAAGAATATTTTTGATGGTCCTGCATCTGTTATCTGGCTCCTACTGCTCTATCTTTTGTTGCATGGATTTGTGTAGCTTAAAGGCTAATCTGCCAAAGCCGTTCTCAACTTTAAGGTTGGGATGTGTGACCCTAGATTCCCACCAATTTTTTATTTTAAAAATTATCTTGCATGAAAAATATTGCCAAAACTAGTTGCGTTGTTCACTCACTCATACACCAATGAGTGGGTTGCAGGATAGAGTAAATGTCAGTGTTTGAATGGGAAAGAGCGTTTTGATTTAGAATTAGAAGATGGCCGAATAGAATGGTTAATGGTAGTTGGTTCATGAACCCTTTCATGCCCTATCCCAAGTCATCTACCAGTTATGATCCCTTCACAACAGGACGAAAGTCCTACAGTATGTCTCATAATTATTTATTTTTTAGTCTCATTACCACAAGACAATTTAGTATTTTTGTATATATTTGTACCTTATTTTTATAAATTATATATTTTATTTCTAAAATTGGTTTAAAAAAAAAAATTCAAACTTCAAAAATATACCTGCAATAAATATATATATATTGTGTCACTTAAGTTCCATAGTATGGGGCCATAACTCTCAAAACCTGTAGATTCTCTTGGGAAGGGTCATGGCTCTGAACATGCTGCAGCCTTCATAGCATGTAGTTATTTTTATGAGATGAGTTACTAGCTCCTTTGTCTAATTGGTTCTGAACTCAGAATTGTTCATCTCCTTGACTGGTTGTCAGCCAAGGCTGAAGAGCCGGTCTACTATTTAGCCCATAGCTAGGGGGAGAGAAGAGAAGAGATGGCTTCATACCTTTCCTAATATGTGCAAAAGTGAAAGCAACAAAGTTGACTGAAGTTTGAACTCAACTCTCCCTGATTTCTTGTTCTGAACCACTAACCATTACGTCATGTGCACATCAGTATATTTTGTATACTTAAACAAAAATTTCTTAGGGTATCAGTAAACAGAGGGGTACACTTGATTCTATCACCCCTCCACTCGCCAAAATTGGTTCTAAAGCCAACCGAGGTCAGGTTCATTCTAAGTTATTAGCATTCCTCAGACTCACCATTCCATCATTTAAGATCAGGACTCTTACCGTCTTTCAAAAGTGTTCAAGTGCTTGTTTGTGGTTTTGGATTTTTTATTTATTTATTGCTCCTTTGCTTTTTTTTCCCCTATCAATAACGGACGAATGAATTCCATGCATTACATCAGACACACACACACACACTTGTCAACCTTTCTCTTGGGGCATTGCTGATTAGTATTTAATTTTTTTTTTTCCTCCTAACAATTGCATCTCTTTTTAGAAGCTGCAGAACACGTTAATTATAAACAGTAAAAAGTCTCACCACAAAACATTGGCATCTCTCATATCACTTGGTTTACTGATAACATGGATTTCAAATGCTCCTTTACCTCCCCACTCCCGATTTTTTCTTTTTTTTTTTTTTTTTTTTTTTTAATGAAAGAGGTACCCAGACCATTAGTTGACACATTACCTGTGTAACTGTACTTCCAAAAGAACAATACAGTTAGTTAAATCACATTGAAGTCCTGCTTGTTGGTTGAGATAGTTGCATAATTTTATGAAGTGTTTGATACTGAAACACATAAAATTCAAGATTTCAAATATCAATTAACAATGCGGGCAGACTCTCCCCACCTGGAAGATCAGCTCAGCACAGTCTTCCTACCCTACATTGCCCGTCCTCCACATGCTTTGTCTTTGAGCTGGATTTAGTAAATAATACAACGCTATCTGTATTATTTTTCTTAATAGGAAAAATGTTTTTTCATGCTGAAAAGTTCTCTAGCTGACCTGCTTCTTAAAATCAATGTTGTCTTTTTTTTTTTTGCGGTGGGGTTAGCTCAGTCAGTTAATTGTCATGTTGTACACACTTGGGTGATCATGTCTCTTCAAGACATGACTGACAAGGCAAAAGATTTTTCTACAGTAGTTTGACATTATTTTCTGCAATAGACC
The DNA here is from genome assembly GCA_037127315.1 of Ascarosepion bandense. Taxonomy (NCBI): domain Eukaryota; kingdom Metazoa; phylum Mollusca; class Cephalopoda; order Sepiida; family Sepiidae; genus Ascarosepion; species Ascarosepion bandense. The sequence continues at coordinate 1,090,030 of JBBBDQ010000328.1, read as the reverse complement.
GGTTGCCAACCAAGGCTAGAGAAACCCAATCTGTTCTATTTAATCCATAGCTGGAGGGAGAAGAAATGGATTAATTATTTTCCCCAGAGTATTTGTGTGTGTATGTGAATCAAACGAATTTGACCATAATTCAAACTTAGCTTTGTGATTTCTCATTTCGTGCTGATATCCATTGCACCACAATGCACTAATATATATATATATATATATTTTTTTTTTTTTTTTTTTTTTTGCTATTCTACTCAAATTTGGCTAAATTTTAAGTAAAACTTCAACACAAAGTTAAAATACATTATCTTATGCTGTATGTCTAGCTTTCCTATTCAAGTATAAAAAAAAATATTTAAGCAACCATTTTAAACAATTCAAGTACTAATTCAAGCACAGGTCAAAATCTGAAATTTTTCATAAAAATAATTAAAAAAAATCACATATTCTGGTCTTTGAAAAACTGATTGTCATTGTTTCTGAATCTTGTTAACTTCAGGGCTCACTCTAAGGTGCACTTTAAATTTCAAAAAGGAAAAATTAATATTTGTCTATACTTCTGAGATGAGGTAATATTTACATTACATTGTTTGGACTGTTGTCCTCATCTTTATTGCCATGTTTACAATGTTTTGGCTGTTCCTAGCACCTGAAGAAGGCCAGAGCATACAAAGGCCGAAAAATTGTAAACATGGCAATAAAGATGAGGACAACAGTCCAAACGCTCTAAATAAGGAAAAATTAGTTATGAAATTTGAAAATAGTAAAATAAAGTCTTCTGAAATAGCATTTTCTTTTCTTTTTCTTTATGTGCTTGGTGTCTTTAGTTTTTTAGAAAAAAAAATTTTTTTTTCATACACTATTTACATTTACACTATTGTCCTCATCTTCATTGCCATTTGTATGCACCAGCATTTTCCGATTTTTAATATACTCTTGTTTACTTGAGGTGCATCTGGCTACCTTTTTAGGGTGGATTTTTGTACCAATTGTAAAAAGCTGTAAAATGGGGATGAATTTATCAGCATGTGTTGTATGCTTGCTCTTCCAGTGAAAAGTGCTTAAAAACTGCCTGATAAAATTGACTTTAGTTATCTCCCTTTGAACACAGCAATTTCACTTTTGTTAATTCCTTTGTTTAAAGAATATAGCAAGTTTGAAAGTAATAAAATCAATCGTACACATTTCAAATGTCACTCTTTTTGTGAATTTGTACATATTTAGGCAGTCACTGTGACTCATTAGCTTCTATAAAAAACCTGATCAATAGATACATGCATGGGCAGGTCCAGAAGGGTGATTGCCCTGGGTGGTAAAATATTAGTTAGGTTGAAAAAGTGCACAAAAGTAGAATTTATAACAGCTCATGAAGAAGTTTAAATTTCCTTGGGTGCTCATAATTGACCTTATGCCACTGCACGTGTGTAGGAGATCCAGTGCAAAGTAATTCCATCATAAATTGAACAATCGGTAAACAACAACAAAAAAAAAATAATAATAGATTTTAAAATCCTGGGGAAAAGTTTACAAACGACATAAAAATAAAATTGATATTCTAAATGCAATTAAAACTGAAAAAAAATATTTATATATCTTAATCCAAGGTTCTCAACTTTTTCTGCACCCTTTTTGCCATAAGTTAGAATATCACTCCCCCCCCCACACACACACACTTTTCCAAGACTGTGCATTCCAAATAGCGTGCAAGTATTAATGAAAACGTTCTTTTCCATATTAGTACATATACATTTACACTGACGGCTTTTATAGAAGACTTTTATAAATGAATATGAGAGAAAATTTCGTCCATGTTTCTGAGATGATGTATCGTAATTATTTCCATTGTTCAGACTGTTGACCTTCTTCAGGTGATTATCACCTTGTTGCCATATTCACAACGTTTCAGCTGTTGTATGCTCCGATCTTCTTCAGGTGATCACAATGGCTGAAACGTGAATACGACAACAAAGATGAGGACAGCAGTCTGAACAGTGTAAATGACAGAAAATATTAATGGCTTTTTTAAACTTGAATACATGTCCAGTAATTTGTTTTAGTTCATGACTAATGATTAAATAAAGTAACCAAATCAGATTTCAATAAACAAAAATTTCACTAATGTAGCACGTTGATTCTAATTCAATGAACAAAATTTTGTAAATAATTAAAAAAAAAAAAAATAAAGGATCTCCCAGTCCCCTGACCTCGAGTGATAAGTATAGAAATTTATCTATGGGTTAATGATTAGCATCTTATATGTAATGTATAAAATATATCAATTATTGAATTCAGTAGATTAATCTAAACTGGATGACTGGTGTATAGCCCCTCCCTCCTATTTTTTCCACCAGCAAGATATGTATAAATTATTGTATTTATGTATAAATATAATTATTATTAGCTAGTCATTGGTCAGAATTAAATTAGACCCGTGTACAGTTGTATTAAAAAGTGCTCAATACATATATAATGTAGAGCTTTTAAATATTTTCATTTGAAGTTATTTATCATGCTACCTTGGTTGCATAATCAACTAATTTCTATATATAAGTTATATATAAAACAGAATAAATGAAGAACAAGGTAGGAAATGTTTCAATCTAACAAGTTTCACTTTTATTAAAGCTTCTTCAGAGATCAGGTTAAAGATATATATTTTAACGGGGATACAAATTAGAAGCCTCAATGTCTAAATATATATGTTTGCCAGTGAATGTACTCTGAAATTAATGCTAGATTAACCATATTGTCTCACGATAAGATTATTTTGTGATTAATTTACCAGGCACTGAGTTTGCGTTACTGGCAACTTATATAAGTGAATGTGAAAGGTACACCAGTAAATTATATATATATATATATATATATATATATATATATATATAAATATTAATTATAGTAATAATACCAATAGCAACAGAACTAATTCTGTCAAGACTAGCAATAATTAAACTACAAATGAGATCGTCTTGAAACCCACCGGGAACTAACCCGGTGGGAAAAGAAGGGTAAGAAAGAAAAAAGCCCCAAGACGAAAACCTTAACAATAAAGAGTTCAATATGAAATCAGGGTACACAAATCAGGGTACACAAAGCACCCAAAGTGAAAGTAGAGCAAACAAAATCGAAAATCTAACAGTGAGCCAATAACCTAATTTTCCCTGACGAGCTGTTAAGCGAAACCGTGAGCCAATTTATATATAAAACCGTGAGCCAATTTTTATATAAAAAGTTTTCCCTGACCAGCTGTTAAGCGAAACTGTGGCAGGTTATTGGCTCACTCTTAGATTTTCGATATATATATATATATATATATATATATATATATATATATATATAAAACAAACAGAAAGGTGCTGAAAAGAGTTGTTTGAAAGAAAGAAATGTTTCATGATTTGAGCCAGAAAGTTTTCAGCACATCTTTGTTTGTGTGTGATTAATTCTTGGAATTTTTCTATCCAGACTTGAATTGGAGGCTCCTTTCTTTTCGTCTGGGGTATTACAACAATTGATGCATATACTGGTTGTATTTTTATTTTTATTTTTTTTTCAAAGATAGCCAACACAAAGGCAATAAAACAGCTAACAATACATTAATTGGTGGTGGGGTTCAAAAGGTATACCTACCCACAAACATTTCCCACTTGATTAGATTTCATCTGTTAAATACTTTTACACTGTAGGAAAAGGAAAAAAATAGTTTGGTCTTATTTTTTTATATGAAAAAGAAAAACTTGCGTTTATTTTAGCCTTAGTTTTATTTCATCATTTATTGGCATGACGTATAGTTTTAAAAAAAAAAATTGCAAACAGATTTTTTATAACCAACTTTAGGGTTAGTTTAGTCTTCTGTGGTTCGTATATTCTGGTTTATATGCCTGCTAAGATTTAAAATAATAAAGAAGAAAAAAGAAAATACTCAAGACCCCCCCCCTCTATCGCTATTTTATTTTTAATTATTTATTGGTTATAGACATGTACATTTCTTAAGTATATGTTAACACACTTGTGTATTGCGACTATGGATCTTTTTGGGCCAGGGGCCTGTTTATTCACACATCTCTACCTATGTTTTTTTTTTTCTTTTTTCTTTCTTTAATTAGTTTTCATATGAAAGTTGAAAAAAAAATTTATTTTTTCTATTTTACTGAGTGTCATGTGTTTTTCATTAAAATTGTATTGTTGTTGTTTTTGGAACGCAAAAAAACAGATTTTTTTTTTTTTTTTTTTTTTTTGTTAATAAAAAGAAACAAAATTTTTATTCTCCCCTTTTATTTTTTTTTAATTTTAAACTTAGCATAGAATTTGCTGTGCTAAAACCATTTTTTAAAAAATCTTGATGTATAAACACAGTGTCACTTGTAGAAATGCTTGGTACCATTGTTATGTATAAGCACAGGTAAAGCAGAGATTTAGTAGAAGCTACGCTCTTCTGCGTAGTGTGTACCGTAGTGATCGCCGTGTGCATCTTACACGGGGGGGAGAGGTGTGAACAACTTCTACTGTATGTGGTTCATACCTGCAGAAGGAAAACATCTCGTCATTTTCTGTTCAAAGCAAAAGAAAGAAAGAAACCTGCAAAGTAATAGCATTATTTTTTTTTTTCTTTTTTTAATTTAAAAAAAAAATTTTTTTAACAAAATGTATTTTTTAAAAGAGGAATGACCCGTAACAAAACTCTTAAACAAAAAAAAAAAAAAAAGGAAAAAAGAATTTGTGTTCTTTTACACTGTCTCCTTTCTTGCAACAAATGCTAACGAGATCCATAAGGATAATTAGCAATCATGTCATTTAAAAACATACAAACAAGAAATAAAGAAAAACAAAATAACAAACACACCAAACAGATTATAATTCCTCTTGCAACTTAACTCTTGGGAAGGGTAACAGAAAATAGATATTGCTGATGTACTTTTAAAAAAAAAAAAAAAACAAAAGCAAGAAAAAATCCTTCCTACTCCCAACCTGCTGATTTTTATTCAAATTCATACAATTATCTCCTCCTCTCTTTGTTTTTTGTTTTTTTAACTCCTTAAGTCACATCCACTCTTAAATTTGTTGGCTTGTTTTTAATTTTTCAAACTTCCAACATCATATTATTGACTATTTTGACATTAATTCCTTAAATAAGAGAGTATATTTTAAATTTTCATATATAATGTATATACAAAAGGTTTCAAAGTCTATGACCTGTTAACTCTTGAATCTGTTTGATTCAGAATTTTTTTTTTTAAATTTTAATATTTCAATGTACATTCTGAAATGCTTACACTATTTTAGAATTTATGACCTAAACTCTGTTATAAAAAGTAATTAAGATAAAAGAAATACTCATTGGCAATGTTTCCTCTAATGATAAATTTAAAACATTCCTACTAGTGTATGTAAACAAATGGTAACAATTACAGCAATTTGAATTTCAAGGAAGATAAATCCTGGTTAGATTTGAACTTTTGCAGCCAGTAGTTCTTTGTAGCCTACTTGGCAAAGCAGTTGTCATGTTGAAAAAGTTTTCTGAGAGAAGGAAGGTGAGTTTGAATCTCACCAATTGCTGATCCCTATTGTTTACTAACAGCCCTAGAATGACAGTCTGCGAGGTTGCATTGAAAGAAGTAACGGAGCAGAGCTTAAGTTGTAAGAGTTGAAAATTGATCATTTAAAAAAAAAAAAAAATTTTTTTTTTTCTCTAAGCAGTTCTCTCTTGCAAAAGTTGGGCATAGCCAAATTAGGGAGGTGGGGATGGATTTTGAAGGGTGCCGACCTTTATAAACTTCTCCCTTGACATTAGTTGCATTTGGAATTGTCGTGGGGGATCAATATAGCTTATTCATACCACAAAATAATTTAATTTTTTGGCAAAAATTCATCCTAACTTGCATATCAAACTTTCCTTCCCCCACCCTCAAGATATAACCTTTCTTATTTTTATAAATCTCCCAAATTAAAAGCATCTTCATTGCAGTTTTTATATATATATATATATATATATATATATATATATATATATATATATATATCTTTTTTTTTCTTTTACCTTTTTATATGTTATTTCATATATATGAAGCTAATTTCTTTTTTTTTTTTTTTTTTTTTTTTTTTTTTTTTTTTTTTTTTTTTTTTCCTGTTAAACAATTATTCTACCTGTTCTTTCTCTGACCTCTCTGCTTGGACATATCTTAGAGTTTCTTGAATTCATGACAGAAAGAATTGACCCCATAAAAAAAACATTACTTGGGTCTTTAGTTGGTCACTTGCAAAGCTTATTCAACCCAGTAAAAGTGGTTTTTTATTAAAATGTGCCTGTTAAACTCTTTTCTTTTTTTCTTTTCTTTTAAGTGTTCATTACTAATTGACATTGCATTGTGGTTGCTCTGATCCTAAATATTATCCAAATCTGAGTAATTTTGTTCCATTAGCTGGTAAAACCATGGATACCAAAAGAAAACCTTATTCACAAGTTAGAATCTCAAAGACAAGAAATATATATATATATATATATATATATATATATATATATATATATATAATGGCAAAGAAAAATATATAGTCATCCGTATCACAGCTCATCAGTATGGCTAAACATCCGATTGCTTCCAGCTGGTATTGAAACCCAACCAATCCAATATCAGTGGTGCAGGGCAAGGAAAGGCAGATTTTAGTGTTATATACACAAACGCTAGTAAATTGCTGAAGAATGATGGGTAAATAGCGGTGAGTAGCTACTATTTTTAAAAACTACCATTTCCCAAGAGTGTTCACTTGACAGGCGAGATAATATTGTTGGCTCTGCATATTCAGTTGTTTTGGTTGTACATTGAGCACTTTTTTTTTTTTAGATAACTGTTTACTATTGTAATATATATATATATATATATATATATATATATATATAATTACATCTTTAGTATAACTCGGAATTTCATGCACTATGTAGTCATCAGGTGCATATTATGAACTGACCATTTCTAGATATTAATTTTTTTTTTTTTTTTTTTTTTTTTTTTTTTAAGGTCATAAATTTGGGATGCCATTTATTAAATGTATAATTTAATTTGGTTTCAAATAAAACTTAAACCTAAAATTCGAAAGTAAAATCATAAAAGTTAGAATAAAATTGAAGCGTATAATTTGTTAGGGGGTAAATGTTGTATTTCAAGAGGGACCACCTGTGATTTTTATTTTATATATATATATATATATATATATATATATATATACACACACACACACACACATAAGTTTATTGGTAGATATAGTAGCTCAGTAAAAGAAATTTGAGATCAAAAAAGCCCGAAGAATAATATTTATTGCATACTAGTATGAGTGAAAGAGAATAAGACGACGTCAGAATACATATAAAATTATCTACAGTTTTAAGTGCATCTAATAACTGACCAAATTAAATTGAAAATAAGAAAGCTCTGTCTGTTTTCTCTCAATCTCTGACGAAACTTTAATGAAAGTGAAACATTAGTTTGATATGTTTTGAATTTTTCTTTATCTTATTCTGTTGGATTTCAATCCATATTTGATTTTTAACTTATATATAAACACACACACACACACACACACACACACACACACACACACACATATATATATATATATGAGAGAGAGAGAGAGTGGGCAGTTATACATCTGATTTAAATCAGACCAGTAAACAGTTATATTAGAAAGTGTTCAATACATGTTTAAAGGAAGATAAAGATTTAACATATAGACAATTTAAATATTTAGGTAGGGAAGGTCAGCCCGTTACACTACTTAGTAATATTGGTAATATTTTTATTATAAACTTATGATAAAAATATTACCATATATATATATATATATATATATATATAATAATATTAACTATAGTAATAACAATACCAATAGTAACAGAACTAACTCTGCCAAAACTAAAACTAGTATTAATTAAGCTATAATTTAAATCGTCTTGAACAACCCACCGAGAATGAACTTGGAGGGAAGAAATAAAAAACCCCAATACGAAAACCCTAACAGTAAAGCGCTCAATACGAAAGTAAAGCAAACAGACAGAAAATCTAAGTAAGCGCCAACAACTACTACGGTTTTGCCCTACGGCTCGTCAGGGAAATTGGCTGAGAACAAAGATTTAAAATAGCAAATATATAGGTACTCAAATTAAAACAAAGAAGACACCAAAACACAAGAAAGTGGGGAGACTAAAACTTTATTACAAAAAACAAAAAAAGAAAACGTTTTTTTTTTTTTTTTTTTTTTTTTTTTTTTTTTTTTTTTTTTTCCAAGTGTGGATTTGGTTGTGATAAACAAATGCAGCAAAAGAGCTTATGAAAACCAAATATATTTATTCATTATCTATGCTTGATTTATTTATTTACCTTATTTCAAACTTGCCATCTTCAAGCAAAAGAATCCTTTAGATCTGGGGTCGGCAACCTTTTGAAGAGAGCAGGCCAAATAGCTATGCAAAGTCTCGAAGAAGGGCCATGATATCAAATGTACTGTAATAAATTGTCTCAACTTCAGACCGTTCCGTCCAGAAGTCTGCCATCGTCTGGACATTTAAAAAAAAATAACAATGAAGTTAACGTTATATTATTTAAACAAGGCTCTTTATCATATTGCAAGACTAACAGGATAACAACTAACACACTCAACAAAAAATGCAAAATCCATTAAAACAACAAAATACAGTTAGAAATGGCAAATTATCTAATAAGACTTTTGTTTCTTTTTATTGTTCGACAACTTCTCCACATCAGTTGATGTATTTGTTGATGATAGGAACAAAACTTCATCCAAGTGGTCATCACCCAACCTTGTTCTTAAACAATTTTTAATGTTTCTTTTTTCATAAAAAGGTTGTTCTCTAGCATAAATTCTTCCAAATAATGATACCATCATTTTCGCATTATTCAGTTGACTTTTATATTTTCCGCTTGCCAAAATATATTTCTTAAGTCAGCAGTGGATTTGAAATTAAATTTTGATTTTAGAAAATCGTGGCATTGCAAGTCGCTGAACTCTAACTGATAATTTCTTTGCCACTTTCTCAGCAAATCAATTAGATAATGAGTGTTGAGGTGTTAAGTTGGAGGGCCTGACAAAACTTCTTCACAGGCCGGATGTGGTCTGGGGGCCAGGGGTTGCTGACCCCTGATTTTGATCTTAAGGAAGGTAATTCTTCGTTCAACCTTTTTATTTCGAGCTACTGATTTCACAAAGAGTTTTATCAAAACAAGACTTACAACTAAATTCTGTAGCACATGTAACGAGAAGAAAAAAAAATTTTTTTTTTTTATTAATGTTCACCCAATACAAGGTCTTACACTTTCTTATACTCATAAAATACAACACTATCTTGAATGGATCTTCATTCAAGATAGTGTCGTATTTTATGAGTATAAGAAAGTGAAGGTTATTGGGCTATGCAAGAATGATAATGATTTACCCTCGACTTGAAAAAGTCAAGAATATAGTGAGTGAGAATCAGTTCCACAAAGCGTTCTTGGGAAGAAGCCATCCACATGGAACTTCTTACTATAAGAATACAAAAGTAATTGGGATTTTTTTTTTTTTTTTTTTTTTTTTAATCGTATCATCCCGAGCAAGGCGGTAACGCCACTGATGTGCAGGGGGCTACATAATAGTGAGAAGATTGGAAAAGAGAAAGCCGGAAACCACATCCTAAACAGGGAACAAGGGATGAGCCTCTACACCTGTTCAATAGACATGGGTGGAGTGTGAACTGGGTGATTCACTCGTGTGTGCATGGCATGGCTGGTCACAGGTGTAAAGGTCATGTGTAGTGGGGCTAATGAATGCCTGCCATGGAAACAGCAATAGAACGGGGAGAGGCTCTGAGAAACTGGCTGTAAGTCGTGTACACACTTTTGAATTCTATCAAGACAGGCAAGTTCAAGCCTCGATATAGCAACAACACACTATTTTATTTTTGTCTGATCTGACTCTTGTAAAGACAGTGTAGCAGAGCGATTCAGATACTTACTGGAGCAGCACAATGAACCAATATTTTTATTTTTCCAAACGTCTTCAGTAACAGAGCAGATATAATCAAGACGTGAACTTTCCATACTGTCTTATACAAAAGGTTAGGAAAGCAATTCCCATCAACAATATCTTCTTCAGGACATAGGCGGTCATGACTCTCCACATCTTCTTGTAGCTCTTAATATATTTTGTCTTGTTATTTTTCCATTTGTTTAAGTCCATCAAGTATGTCATGCAGTTTCCCCACTTTCTATATGTCCTGTGACTATCAGATTTTCCAAGCCTTCCTTCCTCATCACGTATCTCAAAATCTTCAACTGTCTCTTCTTGATGTTAAGTATAAATTTCCTTTTTGTTTCCATTCTCGCCAAAATCTTGTCGTTGCTCCCATGTTCAGTCCTTGGTATCCTTGGCATCCTTCTGTAGGGTTATATTTCTGTTGCTTCAAGTCACTCCTTCATTTCTGCAGATATTGTCCAGCATTCGCTGCCATATAGGAGGATAGGTATCATGTAAAGAGCAATAACTGGATTTTAGTTACTTCTTGTCTAAAAAGATTTCATAAATTTCTACTGATATTAATGCTAAGTACAGTTAATATCATGTTTCCTGTCTGGAAACGGTTCATCTCACCATCAGAGCCAAAAATGCCTTGCAAAACTAATGGACATTTTATGAATTAATTGTAATCTGTTGATGAAAAATGACCAAATAATTCGTTACCTTCAAAGCACATTTCTGCTATATGAAAGCCACTATGTTGCTTGGGTGAATTTAAGACTGTCTAGGACTAATTCACATTACGAGAGTTCGTCATGACAAAAACGTAATAAAAAGAAAAAAATGTCAGTCTTTTTGGAAAGGGTTAATTAATTTTTGTTATGTTCATTTTGGAAAAGATCAAAGGTCAATACTGTCCAAACAACTAACGCAAATCCAAGTGCATCTTTAACCTGTTGTAATCTTTAATTTTTCTTTCATCTCATTGGTACCAAAAAAGAAAAAAAAATTAATCTGTTAATCAGCAAAAAAAAGATCAGTTGCTGGTTTTTTTTTTGTTTTTTTTTGTTTTTTTTTTTCTAAAAGTCATGACAATTTTGGTTCAGGTAGTAAGCAGTTAGTGACCTTGTTTTCTATTGTGATTTTCGAGAAATAAAAAAAAGAAAAAACTTACAAGAACAGTGTCCTCAAAGGCAGAGAATTTATACCGCCTTCATTTTAATTTTTGTTTTTTTTTTACTTTTTCTTTTTTTTTTTTTTCAATATTTTTTTTCCCAAAAACATTGCAGTGAACCCTATCTCTCTCTTGCTGATTTTTGAATCTCTCACACACACTCTCTCTCTCTTATTTATTCATTATTTATTCAATATTATTTTTTTATTTTGTAAAGAAATTTAAAATGTAAACATGAAAATATTTTTCTTTTCTTTCTTTTTTATATAAAAATGAATAAATAAATAAATTTTTTAACCCACTAAACATTTTCAAAAATTTTTTAAAAAAAAGCAAAAAAAGCAGCAGTAATATTATAAAATGCCAATAAAACATAATTGTTTGTCTTCAGAGATTTTTTTAATTTTTTTTTTTTGTATTGAAGCTTTGATAAAAATTGTTATTTTGTAAAAAGAAAAATTGAAAAAGTGTTTTTTAAAAACTTCACTATTTTTTCCCCTTCAATTTTGTTCTATTCTTTAAAAAAAAGATAAAAAGAAATTGAATTGTTCTTAAATCTGCAGGGCATTTTGATTATTTTAATTATTTTATTTAGTTTTGAAGAATCCCTTTCTTTCCTTTTTTTTTTTTTTTTGTTTTTCCTTTTTTTTCTTTTTTTTTCTTTTTTTTTTCTCTTTTTCCTTTTTTTTTTTTTTTTTTTTTTTTTTTTTTTTTCACAAGCTGACCTCCAATCTCCAAAATTTTCCATTCTGGCCCACCACAGAAAATATTTTAACACTGACACACAAAATAAACAATGTGAAACACTAAACATATTAATGGATTCTCTCGTCACGGACAACAAATGAGGGCTCAGTAAAATAAAGAAGTGCTCAACTTCTATGAATATGCATGTGTCTTCAGAGGCTTGCAGATGTTTTGCAGACTTTTTAAACAAATGAAACATGTAGACCCATTTCGCTTGAGGATGCACACACACATATATTATTGCTGAAACCTCTCTAAAAGACAGTTTTGTCCACTTCTTAGGCAGTTTCTTTCCCACACACACATTACTAAACTGCCTGATGAGTGGACAGAATGATTACAAAAAGGTTTGTCTACAAAATTCCAGAGTTGAGATGCTGAATATAACCTCAATCAGCTAAGTGACAAATTTTATTTGTATCACACACACACACAGCATTTATTTATAGGTTGCGATGGATAAATTGTCTAAATTATGCAAAAAAAATGAAAATAACACTGATATCTTATTTTAACATATTTACTAAAATTACACAAAAATATCTTGAAATACTAAAGAGTAAATTTATTCAATAAAATCAACATTTGGCTTCAAACACAGTCTCCAGATGACCTCTGAATCTCCTGCAACTCTTCTGGACAGTCTCCTTGTTTAAGTTGGTGAATAGTGCCATAATCCTTACCTTCAGTTCATATTTGATGTTACAAGGAGTTTTATTGGTCTCACTCTTAACTGCACCCTACACAAAATAATCAAGGGGATTGCAGTTTGTAGAATTAGGTGGCTAGATTTAAGAGATGATGTGGTCACAGAAATTGTCTGACAGCCATGACTGAGTTCTCTCGCTTGTGTGGCATGGTGCAGAGTCCTGTTGCTAGACAGAATCTTCCAGCAGCCACCTTCTTGACTCGGGGCAGCACTACATCCTCAAAGCACGTGATGTAAGCCACCATGTTGAGTCTCAGGCTGTCACCAACAAATTAAGTTCTTTTCTTTTCAGAACGATCAGTGTATTTTCCAAGTTGGCATAACTTCGTAGTCATCGTTAGACTCGTCCAACTCCCCCTCAATCCTCTGCACTGTTCTCAGACTGACACCCAAACACAGATATATTTGTATTGAAGCTTCCGGCATGAATGCTAAGCCGAACAGCATGCCATTTCTGAATTTTTATGCAGAGTGAATTGCATCATGGTGCTCTTTTTTCTCACAGACGGTGCCCAACAGACCTGACTATACTGTGCAGTTGACACAACCAAAAACAACACACATGCATGAAATTAAAGGGAAAAAATATTATAAAAAGGCGACAATTTACCCATCGCACCCTGTGTGTGTGTGTATATACACACACACACACACACACACACACACACACACACACACATATATATATATAAAATAATGTATATCACTTCTATAGTTAAGAAAAATAGTTATCTTATAAATTCCCTCTCCCTTTATGTTGCAACCCTAACTTTACAGCAAGACTTCGTGGGTGGGTGGAGAATATGACAAATTGTAAAAAAAAACTACCATTTTCCAGTTTCTCTTATTTAATTTTCTTAGTTTCAAATTAAAAACACATTTCTGCATGTTTTTAAATTGTTTTAGAATCTAGAGAATATAAATTCACTTTAAACAGAATATATATCCAGCTGACAACCAGAATCAATTATGTGGAACCAATTTAAAAGCTGTTTACAAAGGACATCGTGCTGGTTGGGGAAAAACACTTGGGTAATGGACACACATTTTATAAGATTCTTAAAACAGTTTCTACAAATATATGGGCAGAATCACTTCAAGCATATCACAAGCATCTAACATTAGAATATATTTCTAACATATTTCACTCTTGCAAATTAGAAACAACTTTGAAATCTAATTTAAACAAAAGAAAATATTAATTAGAAATGGAAAGTCTTTTTAATGATTTCTTTTCTTAAAGATTTGAGTTTCTGTTGTGATATCTGGAGTGTAGGAAGCACACACAATTGCTCATGGCATCTAAAAGATAATCATTTTGACAAAAATGCTAGTGTCAAGATTCAAAATGATTTAGTGATAATCTTACTAAGAAACTCTTGTAGGGGAAATGTACGTAATAATGATGGTGGTGGTAGTGGTGGTCTGCTTTAAATATCGAAATGAAGATGACACCAGAAAACTAATAAAAGCAAACATCACTTAACATTTCAAATACTCATAAACAGAATCATTTACTTTACTTACAAATATATATATATATATATATATATATATATATATATATATAGTATTTTCATCTGCAGACAGATCTGTTTCGCCATATCACAGCTCATCAGTACAGTTAGACTCCGATTGCTTTTTTTACCCGGGATTGAAACCCGACCAAAATGGCGTCAGTCGGCAACTCTACCCCTGGGCTATGGGCATTCAGTGGAAGTAGGCAGACTTTTTAGCTCATATCATTATACGTGCCCAATAGCGATGCGTACATGCAAGAGTAGCTACTATTTATCAAAGTCTACTATTTTTCCAGAGTGCTCAATCAGGGTGTGAGATCGTAAATATTGTCATCCACAGACAGATCTGTTTGGCCGTATCACAGCTCATCAGTACGGTTAGACTCCGATTGCTTTTTTACCCGGGATTGAAACCCGACCAAAATGGCGTCAGTTGGATATATATATATATATATATATATATATTTGTATTTATTTAGAAATTATAACATAAATATGTTATAATATCACTACAAAAGTAGCTATTTTGTTTCGACACTACTTGTCTTATCAAGTGATGAGGTTTATTTCAAGTTGAAGGGTTTTAAAATATTAAAAACTAGCCCAACCCCCTTAATCAGGGAGGCATTGTTACATCGACAGTGTGAACCAATCAAAATAAAGTAATTTCTAATTTGAAGAATATGAGAACAGATTTTAAAAACAATTTTTGGGGTATTAATTTGATTAAATTGAGATCAGCCTTATTAAACGACTATTAGATTCACTTTATTTTTATTGTGAATTTTAAATTCTTTAAGTTTAACAAATCAATAGATTTAGATTATTCTGAAGTTATTCTTATATGGTTCAAATTCTTTCTTCATTTTAGCGTTTCTTACTAGAAATTGAACTCCATGACACTTTTTCTTGTTGTCGTATATATGAGTCTATCCTTGTCGTCAAAAATGACGCCAAATATTTTAGAGGATAATATATATATATACTTCACTGTTAAACAACATAAAAAAATTAAAATAAGGCACTGTTAAAGTGCAAGGTGTTGAGAATTTTTATAACTGGTAGTAAAGAGAATGAACTTAGCTGATACTTCCTCACTATTTTCTCTCTCCACGAGCATGACAAGTGGGTGGGGGAACACACACACACACACACACAAAAGCTTTTATTATTAGAAAGGTAATACCTTGTGGAGGTGGGGGGTTTACAGTGATTGTTCTATGGTCTGTTTAATATCCAACTGGGCTTAACGAGCCAACAAAGCAATCAACTGCCCAGCTTAGAGATTGAACTCACATTTTCCTAGGTCAAACAAAAACCAGTTTTAATTAATATGAAGTGATTTAAAATGCTAGGCATAAAGTAACAAGGGGTTTGAGCTTCTAATGATAATACCGGTTTGAATAAATCAAGTCCTGTCTTGATGCATATTTGATTTTTTGACTTGCAGAACTGCATCAGATCAGTTTAAGATATGTTGAAATAAATGTACTTTTAGATTTTGGGGGGAATTTTTTTTTCTTTTTTTTTTTTTAAATGCTAATTTGTTTTAGTGTCTATTTTCCACTGTACAGCTGTTAAAAACTTGTCAGTCTCATCCATTTTCACAGAAAATCATTTTGGTGTCTGAGAATAAAGATGGCTTTAATTTCATTTTGCAATGATACTTGGGGGGGGGCATTAACAAGTAAATAATAAAACAGAACATTATGCATACATTTAAAATCTTCCCAGTCATAACTTTAGTCTTAGGACATTTAGTAAATAAAAATAAATTCAGATTTTGAATATTTAGTGTATTTTTTTTTTCCCAGACAATTTATTAAATATTTCATAGCCAATTCAATAACTCCAAAAAAAAAAAAAACATATTTCATAGCCAATTCAATAACTCCAAAAAAAAAAAACACATCAGGTTTTTTAAAACAGTTTAAAAATTTAAGTGCATCCCTTTGATTATGTCAGCCATTTTGACTTTTTAGTTTGACTTTTTTTTATTTCATTATGTTATTTTATTTTATTTTATTTATTCATATTTTATTTTATTTTATTTCTTTTTAAAGAATGATTGCTTTTATGGGGGCTGTAGAGTTTCAAAACAATTTAAGATATCCAAGGTATTTATATAAGATTGAAAAGAAAGTTATAAGATTTTTTTTTTTTTTAAGAAAAATAAAAAAACAAAAATGATTTTTTTAATACCTCTTTTTGCATCTTTATAATAATAATAATAATAATAATAATTAAAAAATTACATCAGAAAAGAACTGAAAATTTTTTTTTTGATTTTTGGGAATTTTTTTTTACTCAAGAAGTGATACTAAACATTGATATATTTTCTACACAGACACTGAACTTTTTCCTTTATTTAATCGTTCACATTTCAAAATTCATTTTTTTTTTTTATTTTTACTGCCAAAAGAAAAAAAAAAGATTGTTTAACATCACGCCTGGCATTTTCAGTATAAATAATTTTATTTGATAAAATTATATATCACTATTTCCTGTTTCATAAGGTACAATAAAAGGGTCATGTAGGTGAATTTTACAACTTGTCTACCCTTGTTTGGTTATTTAATATCAAAATCTGTTTTTTTATTACACTCAAATTGATATTGATTGTTTTTCATGGTTTATCAACATTTTGCAGGTTATTTGAAGCTAGAAAATACTTTTAAATTGTAAGAATTTTTTTTAGATAATGATGAGTTAGTGATACATGTCCTACTAATTAACCCATAGCTGAGGGAGAAGTGGATACATGCCTTTCTCAAGGATATTTGCACATAAATTAATATCCTGAATTGAACTAGTATTGAAACTTGGCTCTCCAATTTACGATTTTGAGTTGTTATCCATCACACTACCTGAACGTTCAAACTTACAACACCAGATTTTCCCAAGTGATCACTCATCTAGGTACTGACCAGGTTTGTCATTGCTCAACTTCAGTGATTGTACAAGAACATATGTTTCAGTGGGATAGAGCGGAAAGCCAGTTTTGCCTATAGATAAAAATTGGGATTGAATATGTTTATCCTTCGATGTTGACCATGTTTATATATCCTTGGGCCAGGAGCTCAACGTCGTTTATATATTCAGGCCTGGAAATCAACATCAGCCAGGAGTTCAAAATCAGCCATGTTTATATTGTTAGGCCCAGAAGTTGATATCAGCCACGTTTAAATTCTTGGGCCAGCATGTCAATGTCGGCCATGTTTATATCCTTGACTGCAGAAGTAAATGGTGGTCATGTTTATACCTTTACAAGCATTCATCTATTCAAGCATCAAGTGGCATCTTTTGATGGGAAGTGGTTACTCTTCAGTATAAGATGCAGTCAGTGTAATTTAGGCCCCTCCAACAGAGCAAGGCAATTAAAGGACAATCTTGTTTCGCTATATACAAGCACAATTGCATCTTATTTAAAAATGCAATTAATGTCCGTCAGAATCTGCCTTAATGTAAAAAGAAACAAACTAAACAGCTTTGACAATGTTGTCAGAAATTTGAATAAAATATAAACCCAAGGATCATTATTTCTTTAAAAATATTGATACCAATATTATTGTCATTTTGGTTACAAGTCTCTTCTTGAAACTGACGAGTTCCAATATTAACTGTTGAACAGACATTGCGACACAAGTTACACTTTTCTTCACTCTCTGGCCATCAGGCTTAGACTAGAGTGTAGTATCTGTTCTCCTCATATCTAATGATAATATTAGCCATTTCCTTATCAGGAAACATTTGGCATTCATTAACCAAACAGCCATTGCTACACAAGTTACGCTTTTTTTAAAAAAATCTCCCTGTCCAGTTAAAAGCTGCAGTTAAAGTATAGTTTTTAAAAGCGACAATTTTTGGTACTTACAGAAAAATAGATTATACAACTTAACATATTACCAACAAGTATTGGATTCATAGTGATAAGAAAAACTTATTTTTGAAAAGAAATAGCAAGAAAATCATAAAAATAATTAGATATCCCTTGCTTCTATCCCATAATAGTTGTTACATATGTATATCCATTTATGTAACACTTATTAAGGGAAAGAGAAATTTGAGAACAACTTGCTATTACAATGGTTCCCAATCAAATGCTCCATAGACTAGATACCAAAAGGTTCTTAGGGTCACCTGGATAGAATGCACTGTTTTAGGGCTTTGTTTTTCTGACATATGTTATTGCACCCCAAGCCTCCTCACTGATAGTAGGACACACCCTCTGGCTTGACTGGTTTACTGCCCATCAACTACTATTCTTCTGGTGATCATTTCTTTGGCCAACTTTCGTTCGTTTCATTTTAGGCCAGATGCAATAGCTCGCCTTCATAGTCAATGCTTGAACATCCGTTAGGTCTCCACTTAACTCTTGATTCCAATGAATGCTAGCCATCTCTGTGTTCATACAACTTTGTATCCTTTGTGGCCAATCTCAACAGGGAAATGCCTACCCATCTGTATCTTCGCATTCTTTCACCGGTTTTTAAGTACCTCTCACCTTTCCAGATTTGAGCTTCATCAGTATTGACCTTTTGTGCACTAGTTGACCTTGAGCTGGTTGATTGGAGGAAAGAATTTTTTTGACATAAAAATACACCTGCTACCTTCTCCCATTGCGTGTTCCACATCTCATTGTTTTCTACATAGGGCAGCAGTAGTATGCGGTTTTCTTACTCTTTACCAAGGTTACTATGAGACAAATGTTAGTGCTTTAAACAAACATTAGTTGCACTTTTCTTTTTTTTTCTTAAACAAATTGCTATTTAACTCATTTACCTGTAGCTCAGGATGTGTGTTGTGGTACAGTGGATATCGGCTCAGAACGAGAAACCGGGGAGCCGAGTTTGAATTCCAGCTGAATCCATTGTATTCACTTACGCGCAAATACCCTTGGGAAAGGTATTAATCCATCTCTTCCTTCCAGTTATGGGTTAAATAGCAGGATAGATTGGGTTCTATAGCCTTGGTCGGCAACCAGTCTACCGCAGAAAGCAATGGCAACCTACTGCGGGATAATCTTCTGCCCAGTCAGTCATGTCTCTTTCGAGACATGATCTCCCAAGCGTGTATCACGTATGGCACTTAAACTGACTGACTGACTGACCTGTAGCTCATTTGAAAAGCTTGTCAGGTAGACAACGTTTCTGGATGAATCAGCATCTGGTAAATTTCGTTGTATTGTTTCATTATTAATTGAGGTCAAGGTTTTTGGTTATCAATAAGTCAACTCTTTAGATTGATACTCAGTGGTGTTTTTGCTTCAAGGATGTGCATTTATTAAAAAAAGCTAGCTTAAGAAATTTGCTTTTAAAAAAACAAAAACATGACACAAGCCCTGTATGTGATCTAAAAATAAATTTTTCTTAATAAAAAAAAATTTATCCATAAATTTGTTTAGTAAAAAGGATAATAATTTATTAAAAAGATATTTAAATATGTTTTAAGAAAAAAAAATGGTCTCACATGATTGAGTGATCCCTGACAATATTTATAATTCTGTACCAGAAGAAAAAAGGTTCTGGATTAGTGACATGATGATAGTGTGCCACTACAAGTCTCAAGAAAAGGTACTTTGTGCTATATAGCTCTTGCTGGCATTGAAAAGTTTTACCCAATGCAAGGCCCAAGGGCCACTCAAGGTAAAGACTTAGTATAGAGTTGAATTAGCATAAGAAAGAGGAAGAAGTGAAGTTCTTGGGGCCATGCAGGAAAGATAACAACTCACTTGGAGAGGTCAACATTTAATTAGTGAATAAAATTTCACAATTCAGGCAAAGATGTCAAAATTATAGAGTAAAAATAAACTTTAGAAGGAACCGGAAACCCAATCCTTATAAGAGAACAAGGGATAAACTTCTACTCATATTAAAAAAAAAATGGGGAGGAGTGTGAACTGGATAATAGGCAATTTTTTAAAAAAATCTCTTCAACAAATCTGACTTTAATCAGAGTTGGCTGCCCAAAATTTTTAACTTAATTGAGTCAAATGGCATGTTTGAATCATTATATGCAATTTTCTTCAGACTAAATTCCTTGTTTTTATTTTGTTCGTCATTTTTCGGCCATGTACTCCCAGACTTCCTCAGTTGTCTCTTGTATTTTAACACTTGAAGATGCCTAATAAATTGAAAGGTGGAATTGTCTGAAACTTTGTGAATAAAAAACGGAAATTAATCCAAAGAAAACCATTTACAATGATATGTACAGATATAGTTGGCCTTTAAAATGAAAAAAAAAAACTATGGTAGACAAACAGAGGAAAAATTTTGGGGATTAATGTTATTAAAAAGAAAACTGTACATCACTTTATTTTCAAAGAATCCATTTTCATAAATTTTTAAAAGAATAGGTTTTTTTTTAATCACCCCCCCACCCCCCCACACACCCCCTCCTCCTTACCTGTGTTTGTGAGTTGTTTCCAAGATTACAGTTCAGGGCAGAGTTTGTTGCAGTTGTAGAGAGATCTTGCCTCATGAAGAATGTGTCAATTTTGGCAGTTGTTGGCTTCAAGTGGAGAAAGAAAAAACAAAAACTTTTTCCTCAAAACTTAGTGGCCGTGTTTAATTAAGTTTGAAATTAAGTTTAAATTAATTAACCACTGTAAATAATTTTGATAATAAATCTAAAAAAAAAAAATAGAACAACAAATAATTTTCCGGAATTTAATTAAAATTTATTTGAGAAAAATATTTTTTGCCGCTTTTCCTCTTTGAATCGGTACTTTTAATTCCGGAATTTTTTCCATTTCCGGTCACATTTCTCCCCCTGGTGAATCCAGTTTTACTTGGTTCTTTTTCTTCATTCAGAATGAATAATATTTTTACCATGATACTTGCTGAAATCATCTTCTCTAGCTAAAATTTAATCACTTAGGTTTCAAATACTTCTCCAGGGAGTCATGTGCCTTCCATTTAAGAATTCCTTTTAGTCTAGTGGGCTTAATACTGGTTTGAGCAAGTATTTTTGCAACTTCAAAAATTTCATTCTTGACTTTATTTATTGTTATTGATTTGTTTTGAAGAGTTTGTTTATATCCTAATAGAATCATTGCTAGATCTGTGAGTAGTAAGGTAATTCATGTCAGCACGTTTTAAGTGGTGTTGCGACACTAGGTATGCTTTAACGTTTTCTTGTAGGAATAACATAAATTATTACATACACCATATGTAGAAACCATTAATTAACTCATGAATAGAAACAAAATTATTGCCAATTCTGATTCTTAATGAAATCAGGAAATATCACCACAAAGTGCACCTGTTATGGTAGCTTATTAATTCATAAAAAGTTCGTCATTAAGACAATATTTTTTCTTTTAATCATTTCATCGTGAACAAACCACTAAGGATCAAAGAGTTATCGAGCACATACAAATATGAGAAAGAGAGAAACTTATTAAAGAGAGACAACAATAAAAGAACGGAATTGTCGACATTATTTAAATTTAAAAAAAAACCTGGGGAGGAGTTTGAACTGGATAATAGGCAATTTTTTTTAAAAAAAACTCTTCAACACATCTGACTTTAATCAGAGTTGGCTGCCCAAAATTTTTATCTTAATTTAGTCAAATGGTGTGTTTGAATCATTATACGTGATTTTCTTCAGACTAAATTCCTTGTTTTTATTTTGTTCATCATTTTTCGGCCATGTACCCACTGGTCTTCCTCAGTTGTCTCTTGAAGATGCCTAACAATTGAAAGGTGGAAATATGTCTGAAACTTTGTGAATAAAAAGGGGAAATTAATCCAAAGAAAAGAAAACCATTTACAATCGTACGTACAGATGTAGTTCGTAAGATGCACCTGTCGAGGTAGCTTATTAATTCATAGTTTGTTATTAAGACAATATTTTCTTTTAATCATTTCATCCTGAGCAAGGCAATAAAACCACTAAGACGCAATGAGTTACCAAGCACGTACAAATATGTGAAAGAGAAAAACTTATTAAGGAGAGACAACAAAAAAAGAAGAGGAATTGTCGACATTGTATTTAAATTTTTGAAGATCAAAGTTGGCTTGAAAACCAGAAATTCCACAAGGGAGAGAAATTGTTAGATTCGAACTTAGGGTTACATCTCGGCATTTCAACTGTAAAATGATGAGACCTTGATGCCAATCCAGTACTGCACTTAAATTCATAAAGTCTAGGTACCATCAAGAAAAGCTCTTCAGAACAATTACCATGAAGATATTTGTAGAAAAGGGAAGCTATGCTACATCAGTGAAACCATTAATTTATTAACAATCATCTTTATTGATGATAATCTATTTATCAGAATTCCTTCTAAGTATTTTCTACATAATAGATTGTTCTTTTCTAATTAGGATGGCATTTAGTAAACTTAGAAGGAATCCTGATAAATATTTTACCACCAATAAATACCTTTTATTAAATTATCTATCTATCTATCTATCTATCTATCTATCTATCTATCTATATATATATATATATATATATATATATATATATATATAAATGTAATATTTAATGATGCAGTTTGAATTGATTAATACCATATTGCGAGCAGTATCTTTTTAATCTTTTTTTTAAAATTGACTTTAATTTTCATGTTGTTTATACTGGGGTCTGGTAATATCTACGGAAAAAAAAAGGCGTATATATTTTTTTAAGTTTGACATTGTCACTATCTATTTTTATTGATATGATTTAACCACTTTTTTTTTTTAAAGTTCAGTGTCAATCTCGCACACATGCACACACAAAACAACAAAAAAGATACAAAACTGCAAAAAAGACACAAGCCCTACGAGTTGTCTACAAATCCAATTACTATTTTGCTTTTTGTAAATAAGGAAAATTTTCCTACTTTAGTTATTTTTGTTATTAAAGAGTTGCAAGGTATATCCTCTTAAAATAAATTTTTCTTAATGAAAAAAAAATAAAATTTCCATAAAGTTTATTTAGTAAAAAGAAAAAAAATTTCAAAAAAATTTTTTTCAATACATTTAATTAATTAATTGAATAAAAAAAAAATTTGATAAAAATAACAAAAAAAATTTTTTTTCAAAAATAATTTTAAATAATTTTTCCCTGCCCTGCTCCCCAGTAACAAACCAAAAAAAAAAAATGTTTCTATGTTTTTTATCTTTAAAAAAAAGAAAAAGAAAAAATGCTGAGTCATCTTAAAATCTTTTTTTATATAACAATAATGAATTATGCGTCTGCGTTGGCTTCACATGTTTTTAAAAAAAAGAAGAAAAAAAAACCTCCTCTTTCCCTGATCCAGACCCCCATCTCCTTCTCCCAACCAACCCAATCAACCCTGAAAATTCTCTGATTTATTAAAGATGTCAGGGTTGTTTAAAAATATATATCCCACCCCAACCAAACACAATAATTAAAAATAATATTTTAAATTTAGAAGGTAGAGGTTTTTTTTTTTTTGTTTTGTTTTAAAATAGTAGAAATTGGGAAAGAAAATCTCTACCTTCTGCTCCCCCCCAATCCCAATCCACCACTTCCGATTCTAAACAGAGCCTGCCAAATTTACCTTAGGCTTTGTAGATCGACCCTCACCATTCCCTTTCCCCTTCCCCAACCCCTTATTCCCTTCCCGCTAAATCCTTTTTTTTCCTCTACCCTTTTTCTTAACTGCATTTAGCAGATTTTTTTAACTTTCTAAAACACTAAAACCAATTTTTCGTGTAACAGACTTCTCGAATTAATAAAGTTTTCCTTAGCAAAAAATATTAACCACGTCTTCCTACTAACTCACTAATTTGTTTGTGTGTCTCTTATTCTTCTGATGACAAAATTGCTTTTTCTTGCTTTTCTTGTGTCTGGCTATGTATTGAAGTGATGCTTTTGCTAATATCTCAGGATTAATTCCCGTGAATTTGTTACAATTTTGGATCAAGGCTTCAAAATTATTCTTTGCTATGGTCACTTGAATTTCCTGATGATGGTACATTGAGCACCGAAACTTGGTAGCTTTTGAGTTGCAGTTTGCTATTATAACAATAGTAATAACTATATACCTATAAATGCTATGCTTCGGTAATGAGCTCTTTTTATAAAAAGTAAACTTTAAACTGTGGAATATATATTTGTTAGTTTGAACCACTTATATATCACTAAGTGTTACATAGATTTATATATCTAAATCTAAACTTATTTATAAATGGAACTTTGTCTCAGTGTGTGTGTCCATTACCTATAGACTCTGAAATGGCTGAACCAATTTTCTTGAACATTTACACAGTTGTACTATAAGTGTTTGCGAATGTTCTTAGCTAGGTTTTGTGTCGAGGGACCCCCGATAAATATCGAAAATGAAAAAAATCGGGTTATAGAAGGAGTGGTCCGATTTTAATCAAATTTGATACACTCATAGACAAAGACATAAGAAATGATATTCAGAAGTTTCAAGGTTGCAGTTCTTACAATAGTGCAGAAAATTGATAATATATATATAAAAGGCAAGATGTTTGTATGTGTGTCAGTTTATCTGCCTGCATGTCTGTATTTTTTTCAGCCATTTTATTTAAGTTTTTCCTTCGGGTTTGGCTCAAAGTAGGTATAATTGTAGTTCTTAGTCTCAGCCATGATGCCATTTACTCAGAGGACTTATTTAGCCTTCAAAATTCAGTTTACAACAAAAAAACTTATTTGATATCGATACCAGGAAATCAAAATTTGACTGACATCCATTCATTTTTCTTTCAGTCTATGGTTTTGCTTTAACTGGAAACAACTATTGCTTTTTAGTCTTTCGTGTCAACGTCCAAAGAGCTCCAGGACAATGGATTAGTTTTAAAGCTTTCATTACACCCGAGCAATGTCGGGCTATACTGCTAGAATATATATATATATATATATATATATATATATATATATATATATATATAATCTCACTCTCTTAAAATATATATGTATCACCAAGTGTTTATGTCCTCAAAAGAAAAATCATAGGATCACATGGAAAATTATATAAAATAACTTAACCATCACACCTTGCCTGTCATTTTTAATGTAACCTGCATAAAAGAGGTGACTGCCCAAATATATATGTATATATCACTGTTTTTATATATACATATATGTATATAGTCATCTGCAGACAGTCCTGTCATCAATACGCTTAGACATCTGACTGCTTTCAGCCAGGATCAAAACCCGACTGACTTGATATCAGTCAGCGATTCTACCTCTAAGCTATGGGCACTTGGTGGAGGAAGGCATATTTTAGCATCTTATATACACAATGTGAACAAACGCCAGTAACCGAGAGTGTTCAAATTCATTATTGAATGAATGGTGCCTAAATAGTGGTGAGTAACTACTGTTTTTAAAGTCTACCATATATATATATATATATATATATATATATATAGTTAAATATAACAGACAATGAATGTCTATTATGTTTAATCATGAGCTGTTCTAAATATTGTATTTTGGCTTTAATTTCTGGTGAAAATAAAGACAAAAATTGTCCAACATTTGGATATTGTTTTATTACGCTGGTTTTAAGCGTAATAAAACGAGCCATCTTTGGAGTGGTTGCAGAGACATGAACATAAAGACATCCACCATCAAAGATTATTAATATCTTGTGTTAACAAAGCATTGCTATATGTCAGTAACAGTCACTGAATAGCAGATGGAGCTCATAAATTGGTTCTATAACATGACACAGCATGGGAGACTGAAATGTTAACAGAACCATATGTCTAATTGCAATGTAATGTGTCATAACAAGATTGAAATGTGATTTTATCAAGTGTGGGTTGCTTTGATTTAATGTAGATGGCCTTCAATATCTGAAGATTCCTTTTTACTGTGTATATGTGTGAGTATTATTGTTTATCAACTAAAATCTGTCTAATATTATATACATGGCTATGTATCAGTGTATTGTTCTTAGAAAAACGTAGCCAACTACCACTCCCTAATTTTCTAAATAGCCATGAATTCATCTTATATTTTCAAAAATCATTTTTCCATTTATTTTAACATATCACCTGAAGAAAAACAGTATTGTTCTGGAATATTTTTGTGTGGTGATATAATGCTTTTATAAACCATTGTAATAACAAAATTACTATATATATATATATATATATATATATATAACATAGCACACTTGGTATACAATCCAGGTAAATTCTGATAGAGACGAACTCAAGATAATTCAATGTTAAATTCATTTATTTAATTTAACAGAGTAATATAATTTATAAAAGATTTTAGATTATTACAATGGGTAATACATATTTCACCACATCTTTATTTTCACCTGGAATTAAAGCCAAAATACAATGTTTAGAATGGCTCATGATTAAACATAATAGACATTCATTGTCTCTTATATTTAACAGTATATATATATATATATATATATATATATATATATATAAAAAATGAGGGTCAGCTCATAGGCTGACTTTGAAAGAGTGATGCTAGAATTATGAAATCTTGCATATATTAATTTCATCTTAATAACCGCATTACTTAGCCCCCAGGTAAACTGACATCTGATAGTTTTTGAAGTTTTCTTTGAATTAACTCATAGTGACTTCTTTTGAAAATGGATAAAATTTGATATTCTGCTGCTATCAAGTACTTGCAGAAAAAAAAAACAAAACACTTTAGCCGCCAAGGACATTCATGCTGACAAGCTTGTTACCTTAGAGCAGTGGTTCCCCAAACATTTTTTTTTTTGTGTTATTTCCCCTTACACCAAGTTCAACCATCCAGATTT
This sequence comes from Ascarosepion bandense, assembly GCA_037127315.1. Taxonomy (NCBI): domain Eukaryota; kingdom Metazoa; phylum Mollusca; class Cephalopoda; order Sepiida; family Sepiidae; genus Ascarosepion; species Ascarosepion bandense. Next base: position 1,063,163 of record JBBBDQ010000328.1, on the reverse strand, counting down.
CCCCTTTCATGTGTATGAGAGAAAGAGCAGTTAAAAGACACTAAGACTATTTACTAATTTATTTTTCAAATGTACAAATATACTGATAAACTTATAGCTACAGAGTAAAGTGGATAGAGAGCAGTTAGTAACAACTAAGCCTAGCCATAGAGAGTGGTTAGTAACAAATAAAAGGACTTTTGTTTGCTCTTCTACTTCAGAATTAAATTAGTGAGAAGAGTGATGCTGCTCTTTGTGCACCAGTGTATCAATATCAGGGTTAGTTCTGGCAAGTGTGCAACGTACATCACATTCCACCTCCAGTCGGTTTCGTGCTTTGGGCTTGATTGTAAGTAAAGTAGAAAATTCTGACTCACAAAGGTAGGTTGCGGAAAACAGAATGAGGATTTTCAATTATTTCCCCACTGGTAGCTTCAACCCTCCCACCCCCGGGGGGGGTTTCCCCCCAGTTTGGAATGATGCTCCAGCCTTATCAAGAGTGTGAAAAGCGAGCAGCCAAATTTGGGAGGGGGAAGGGGAATCTTGAAGGTGATGTAGCGTCTTGACATCATGCTGCTACTACAACCACCAAGGAAATCACTGATCAGTCAATTGACTATATATTAATCAGCCAAATGTTATTAGCCTAACCTGTGAGTTTCGAGAATACTCTGCACCATGAATTTGTCGCATCAAAGGTTCAGTGGGTGCCACGTCTTCTGACACTAGATCAAAAGCACAACAAGCTTGACACAATCTGGGGAAATCTGACATTGTTTGAGACAGATCCTGCTGGTTTCCTTGAATGTTTCTTAACCCAGGGTGACCAATGGGTTCATCACTTTGAGGCAGAGGCAAAGAGACAATCCATGCTGAGGGAATACCCCCCTCCTCACCTGCTGAAAAGAAGGTAAAGTTTGTTTCATCTGTAGAAAAGGTGATAGCCTCAGGTTTTTAGGGTGCAAAAGGCACAGTGTTTATTGACTATCTTCAAGGGGGCCACACCATCAATGGAGAGTACAGTGCCAACCTTGCTGAGGCAGTTATGAAAAAGCTATCATGACCAAGCATATAGGAAAACTGACAAAAAGTTTTTTTCTTCAGCATACAAGTCCTTGGTTTTAATGGCTGCTGTGTATGACTGTGACTTTGAAGAGTTTGATCACTCTCCCTAATTTGGCTCTATCTGATCATCTGTTCCCCAACATGAAAATAAATAAAGCTAATTTGGTCACATTCTATGAGAGTACCTTGGTCAGCCTATAATACAGCGAAACGGATCTGTCTGCGGATATATATATATATATATATAGTGTATCGAGGCAGCAGATAATTTTCTAAACATATATTGTTAAATATAAGAGACAATGAATGTCTATTATATTTAATCATGAGCCATTCTAAACATTGTATTTTGGCTTTAATTTCAGGTGAAAATAAAAACAAATTCTCCAACATTTGGATAATTTTTTATTCAGTTGGTTCTAAGCTTTCGGCTCACATGAGCCATCTTCAGAGAGGTCATAAGGACGTTAACACGAAAACATCCACCATCAGCGACGATTTTATCTTGTGTTGACATAAAACTCCTATTTTATGTCAACTCATGTGAGCTGAAAGCTTAGAACCAACTTAAAAATTATCCAAATGTTGGAGAATTTTTGTCTTTATTTTCACCTGAAATTAAAGCCAAAATACGATGTTTAGAACAGCTCATGATTAAACATAATAGACATTCATTGTCTCTTATATTTAACAGGATATGTTTAGAATATATATTAGGTACCTCCACAGATAGATGAGCATACGATGACGAAAAAATAACCCAAACTTAATAAAAACAATGTTTTTTCATTAAAATCTTTGTTATTAAGAGAAAAGGCCAAAGGAATTTTTATTATTAAATTATATTTCTTTATCCCTTTTAAAACTTTTGGTTAAAAATCTCCTTTGTCTGGTATCAGCAAGAGAACTAAGATTAGTATAGAAAATTTTAACATTTTTTTTTTTTTTTTTTTGCAGTGAAAAACATGGATTTGGAAATTTTTGCAAAAAAATGTTCGATTTTAATGAAACTTTCAGAAGTATTCACAAATAGATCTTGATAAAAGTTTTTTTTTTTTTTTCATCTGCTCCTCCCCCCTCACCACTTATTTAATTCATGAAATTTTTGAGCAATTAATTTTTCCACTGCTTAATGTTTGTATTAATTATTTGCAAGAGTCCTTGGAGAATTTAAATCATATAACTTTTTTTTGTAAAACAGGGCTCTCAGTTACAGAAAATCAGTCCTGAATCTAAAAATAAAAAAAATGTAATAAAATTAAGACATTATTTAATTAGAAAAGCTTTTAATTGCTTTTATGAATAAGATTTATTAAGGATATTATTATCTTAAAAAAAAATTTTTTTTGTGAATAGTGGATTTTTTACAAGAATTTTCAGTTTTTAAATTTTAATTAGAATGATTTATAAGGTTTTTTTAAATTTGTATTAATTTGTAGCAGTTCAATGATATTGTTATTAAGTCAAAACTAGGTACCTCACTAATTTTTGATACATTGGTTTAAAATGAATTTTTAAAAATGAAAAGTTTTCTTGAAGCTTCCATTTTAGCTTTAATTAAAAGCTAAATGATGAAATTTACTATTTCCAGTAAGCAAAATACTTCGGTGTATTTCAAACAGAAATTATATTGACTGAAATCAATTTTTTCTAAAATAGCTGATTAGCACCCTTTTTTTTAGTCATCTTTCATTGCAATATAATTCTCTTTAGCATTTGTCTATATTTCTGAGATGAGGTTGTATTTACATTATTTGGACTATTGTCCTCATCTTTGTTGCCATTTGTATGACGTTTCGGCTGTTGTACACTCCAGCCTTCTTCAGGTGCTAGGAATTTCGAACCAAACCCTTTATTACAATTACTGGGGTATATCATTCTCATCCCTTGTGTAATAGTGCCTCTTCTGGAAGTCATGAGTTATCTCCCAAGTAAGACCCCCCCACCAACATCGAAGGACATGACCAAGGATTGTGTGTACGCCATTCCATGTAGCTGTGGAAAGAAATATAATAGAGAGAAGGCCATCCCTTTAAGGTAAGGCTACAAGAACATTGCAAGGCCGTAACATGAGGGGAGATAGAAAAATCAGGTGTAGCTGACCACATATGGGGAGAGAAGGGAGATCACCACCCCCTATGAAATGAAGTTGAAATAATAGAGAATGCTACCGGAAACTACGTAAACTTAAGGAATCAGCACATATGCTAGGCTTCAAAAATTTCTTAAGCTAACCAAGCATATCAGTTAAGTGCCATACGTGATACACGCTTGGGCAATCATGTCTTGAAAGAGACATGACTGACTGGGCAGAAGATTATCCCGCAGCAGGTTGCCATTGCTTTCTGCGGTAGACTGGTTGCTGACCAAGGCTATAGAACCCAATTTGTCCTGTTATTTAACCCATAACTGGAGGGAAGAGACGGATTAATACCTTTCCCAAGGGTATTTGTGCAATAAATTCAGCTGGAATTCAAACTCGGCTACCCGATTTCTCGTTCCAAGCCGATATCCACTGCGCCAAAACGCACATCCCTAGCATATAGATGAATAAAATATGGGAACCAGTAATACGGAGTGCCAGAGAAAATCATTAGTGTAAAAAAATTGCAATATGAACTCTGGTAAAAAAAAAAAAGGGTTACTGGACATTAGGTTTAAGTCTCAAAAATTCAGTTGTTCTCGTCCTTAAGGACACATGACTCAGTGGATAGAGACGTTGGTTAGTTCCTGTGACTTTAGCCAAAGAGTTACGAGTTCAATAACAAGCTTAGAGGGAGATAACTCATGACTTTTAAAAGAGGCACTACGACGCAAGGGATGGAGATGATACACCCCAGTGATTGTAATAAAGGGTTCGGTTTGAAATTCCTAGCACCTGAAGAAGGCCAGTGTATACAACGTTGTACAAATGACAACAAAAATGAGGATAATAGTCCAAATAATGTAAATACTGATAATTCTCTTTATTAAAAAAAATCTTCTAAAAATACGATATACTTTTCTAAAATTTTATTTGAGGAATATTAGCTGATTTAAAGTATAATTGATCTGATTTGAAATAAATATGATTTATTTTAAGTTTAAAATAACAGAGAAATGAGTTTTAGAAACAAACAGTAGTGATGATTATGTACTTATGTTATCACTTGTCAATCAAATAACAATGGTTGATAGGTGTTGACATGTTTATTCTTGTTCTACAGAGACTTTGTTAAAACATAATTTAAGAAAATGACAGGTGAGCCCCTTTTTGATATAATTTTTAAGTACTCAGTAATCTTAAGAATGTTGAAAAGTATTCTCTAATCTAATTTTTTAAGAATGTTGATTTTAAATTTATAATTGCTATTGCTCTTATTTTTTGATAATGTTGTGTATGATCAACCATACTTTCAAACATGGGCAAATTAAATAATATTTTATATACATAAAAAAAAAAAACTCAAAAATTCTTTTTAAAATCTTGGTGCAAAATAATTTTATTAAGCTTTTCAATTTTTGATTAGTAAATAGTTTTATTTAATAACAATATCCCCTAACCAGATGAAAACCATGCAACATTTTAAAAGATTTATATATTATGCATTATTATAATAAGAATTGAAAAAAGATGAAAACAATTCTTGTAAAAATTTATTGTCTGTCAGTTAATTGTTATACATGATACATGCTTAGTTGATCATGTCTCTTTCAAACCATGACTGACTAGGTAGAAGATTTCCCCACAGTAGGCTGCCATTATTTTTTTTGGTAGACCAGTTTCCAACCAAGGTTATCGAACCCAATCTGTCTAGCTATTCAACCCAAAGCTGAAGAGAGAAAGGATGGATTAATACCTTTCCCAAGAGCATTTGTGTGTAAGTGAATGGGATCCCAACTATCCATTACATTGCAATGCACAAAAATTCATTATTCATCGAAAAAAAGTTTTACTTAACACAATCGGGTCTTTAATAAATTTTATTATTTAATTAAAAATCTTTTAACTGGTTTTATGACAGTTTTATTGCATTTTTTTATTTTACGATTTTTCAAGAAATGAAAAGTAGTTAAATTGATGATTGATATTCTCCAAAGAGAATTTTTTTAACTAAAATTTTGGGATGAAAACTTAATTACATAAAATTTTAAGTAATTAAGTCAGTGATAAGAATTAAAAAAATAAAATAATAGAAAAATACTTCGGTCTTTCCTCTTAAAAAAATAAACATTTTGATAATAAAGCATTGTTTTAAGTTTGGGGCCTTTTTTCATCATACCATGTTTTTCTTTTTTGTTTTTTTTTTCCAGCATAAAAATGTCAGTAGATAGTAAAAACATTTACTAATCATAAATAGAAAAGCTTACAATTCATCAATTCTCAATATTTTTAAAAAAGAATTGAAATTTTGTGTATGTATATAAAGATGTTGATTTTTTTTTTTTAATATGAACATCCATTCACACCAACAGTAAATTTAAAGCCAACATTTCTAAAATTCAATAAAATATTAGATTATGGAGAATATTGTTCTAAATTTTTAAGATTACTGGGTACTTAAAAAAGTTATTTTAAAAAAGGTAATCATATCTTCCTCAAGTAATTTTTACAGATATGTCCACAATAGGAAAAAAAAATTAGTAAACATCTGTGTCAGTCAAGCTGCCAATACCTTAAACAGACAATTATTCCTAACCCCCTCCCCCATTAACATGGATCAGGCTAGTCTTCTTGAAAGCAAAATACTGTGCCTTCTCGGATTATCTCTCACAACAGACCTCAAGTGGAATGACTATATAGAATCCATAGCCAGTTTGTGTAAGGCCAGGAAGTTTTTCCCGTCTGAAACAATCCAGCACATATATAAATCTACCATCTGCGCATGCACTGAATACTGCTGCCATATCTGGTCGGGCGCTCCTGCTATCCACCTAAATGTCCTTGACAAAATCCAGTGGAGAATCTGTAACGTGATCAATCCCGACTTGGCAGCTCAGATACAGTCACTTTCTCACTGGCGCAACGTGGCTTTCCTGTGTCTTTTCTACAAATACTTTCACAGCTTCTGCTCTGATGAACTTAGCGTACTAGTACCCCCTATACATGAATTTACTCGAACAACGAGATTAGCAACTAGGCCCACCCTTTTATTGTGAAACTAATAAGATGTAAACGCAAATTCTACTCCATCAGTTTCTTTTCTCACACTTCCCGCCTGTGGAATTCCCTTCCATTTACTTGCTTCCCTGACAGCTACAATCTCCAAGAATTTAAATGTAAAGTCAATAGTCATCTTCTATCTCACTAACCTGCATCCTCTCTCTCATGCTCCTTTCTCCGTCCACACTTATCAGTATTTTCATTCTTCTCTTACCCACTTCCTGACATCCCCTATAACCCATCACTCATCTTTCCTCCTATGTAACCATCTGTAAAACAGTGACAGTAAATGCTTTGCTTGGGGCGATATGATTATAAAAAAAACAAAAAAATACCTTTCTAAAACAATTCAACTGATTATTGAGTTCGATTCTCACTGGGTCATATTTTCGGCATTACACTTAGAAAATCACATTTATGCTAATGCTGAGAGAAACATTCTGTAAATGTTGATTCAACTTTTTTGAGTTTGAAAGAATCATTTGACAAAGTTTTGCAGCAAAATACACACTGGGGCCTTTCTTCTTCATTGATGGTGATGGACGTGAATCCATATTGAATATAAGATTCATCATACTGTCATTTTTGACACTTGTGAAGGACTCCAAGTTCTTTAAATAAAAAACAAGAAAAAAGTAAGAGAGACTGTAAATCCATTGGAATCACAAATATAACAGGCCTTCAGCTTGATAATTATGGCATCAAATATACCATTTTCTTTGGCCATTAATTTGTAGCAACCTCTATCATGAGGGGCTGGATACCATTGATGTATTCTCAGTAAGATAACATTCCTGGCCACTGGCAGGATTTTTTGAAAACATGAATCTCGCAGAAGAATTTTAATTTTACCATGGTAACACTTCTCCAGAATTGAAGGATTCTGATGAAAATTACAGACATAAGAGAAAATGAGAAAGAAATCACAAACACTGTTGTCAAACTGAACTACAGGTTTATTATGATGATGTACACACAGGGATAAGTGAAAGTAATTGTTCCAAGAAGAATAGGAACTACAAAGACTTTATAACCATGAGAAAAGAACCTAATAGAAAAAAAAGGCTTAGCAAATTTAGCACTCACAGGGTTCATCAACAGTAGGAGAAACAGAAGAAAACAATGTAGAATCTACTTCACAATTTTATGCAAAAAAAAAGTAAATAAATAAATAAAAATGGAGAAATAACGACCATGAAAAGACAGGATCCTAATGGAAAAAGGACGCAACAACAATGTGCGTATGTTATTTTCATTTGATCTTCATCTTGGCTGTTGCAATCATAACATTTCAGCCAATCCCTGATTATTTCATCCAGTCAGCAGAAATGAAACCTCTGGCCTTGTTCTTTTGATCTGGGTAACCCTGGGAGTTCAGTCCCTCAGATCAGTGTCATGGATATACTGACTACCAGCAACTGAAAAATGAAGCAAGGTGGGATTGATATCCCTAGGCATGGATAGATGAATGAGAAGAATCCAGATGGCAACAAGTTGGGCTTATACAAATATCTACCTGATGATTCATTTAGGTGAAATCTAGGTAGGTTGTCTAGCTCTCTAGGTATTCTTTATTTATCCCACTCTACCTAAGTACTGAGCGCTTTTTTGTTAATTGATTGCTTGTGTCGGGGGTTGTTTTTTTTCTTCTTTGGGCTACGTGTTGACTCGGTCTGAACTCTTAACTGATGTTCATGTACTTAGCTCTTTCTTTTTTAAAACCATTTTTTCCTTCTTCGTAAATAGGTGGAAGATTTTTCGAGTATAGTTATTACCTCATATATATATATATATATATATATATATATATATGTAAATTTTGTTCACTTACCAGAATAAACAGCAAATAATTCAATAAGACAGGTTTCTCACTCATGCAATACATTTAATGTCAAGAAAGGACACAAAGATTTTGTAGAAATTATTTTCATTAAAATCATAGGAGAAAGCAATCATGACAACCACAAAGTAAAAAAAAAAAAAAAAAAAAAAAAGAAAAAAAAAAAGAAAAAAAAAAATCAAAATTAATTTAAATAAAAAATTTTATTATTAAAAAAAGACAATTTTGTAAGCATTGGAATGTATGCCATCATCATATATTCATAATATATGAATATACACAACCAGGGAAGCATACGTATGCATTAATATGCAAGGATGTGAAAAGGAATTCATATTTTAACCTCTGCCTAGAACTACTTTGACTCCCTCTGTTAAGGTGATAGGCAAGGGAAAAAGTTAATTTTGTTTTTTCCATGGAAATGTTTATAATGTCATTGTAGTAAACATGAAAACATTTAAAGGCTGGAGCAAGAAAAGAAGAAGCTATCTTGATAAAAAGTCTCCAGCAAGACTTGTATTATTACCCAGGATGTGCAAATTGATTTAGGAATAACATGCAAATAGCACAAGTGATGACACATCACATCAGTTTAAAAAAAAAAAAAAGAAAAATCGTGTGAAAATTGGCAGATAAAGAGTCAAATGACAATTGAAATTTGGAAAAAAATTAGCATTGTGTATTACCCATGATGAAAATATACAGTATTTTCTCGCATATAACATAACCCCATCTTTCTGAAGCTAAAAAAAAAAAAAAAAAAAAAAAAAAGGAAGTGAATTACGTTCTTGAGTATAATGCAACCCCAAAGTACAGCCATCCTTACATAAATTTTTTTTTAAAGTTATACCATATTACCCATTAAAATCTCAAATTATATTCTGTGGTTTCAAATTACGAATACACAGGTACACTAAATAGCGATATAATTGTTGGGATTGTTTACATATCTATTTTGTGTGGTTTATTTTCTTCAAATTTTTTCAAGTTTTCAGACTGGATACCTCGTGGCAATCAATAAAAGAATATGAAACATCATCAGAGTACATGAATTACGGCTTCATTTTTTCAAGTGGAAAAAACTCAAAATAAGTACTTAATTTATCCCAAAGTTTGGCCATTGTTGTAACATTAATGTTATCAAAACATGACATATTGTGTATCCCCTTTATTAATCTTTTTTTTTTAATTACTTTTGGAGTAATTTCCTGTCTTTGAGACAGGACATCTAATTATGCTGATTCTCAAAGGAAAAAAAAATATTGTTGGAGTTACTTTTTGAATGCAATTGTTATCAAAACCTGTCAACTTTGTTATTTATAATCTACTAGCAGGATAGCCCAGCATTGCTCGAGTGGAATGAAAGCTTTAAAACTAATCCATGGTTCTGGAGCTCAGACTCAGCCTAAAGAATATTTGAAATAATAAAATAATTGCGACAATTTATTAATCGCACTTTACACACACACACACAAGCAGTATAGCCCGGCATTGTTTGGGTGTAATGAAAGCTTTAAAACTAATCCATGGTCCCAGAGCTCAGACTCTTCTGACATTGGCATGAAAGACTAAAAAGCAATAGTTGTTTCCAGTTAAAGCAAAACCGTAGACTAAAAGAAAAATGATTGGATGTAAGTCAAATTTTGATTTCCTGGTGTCAATATCAAATTTTCTGCACTAATGTAAGAATTGCAACCTTGAAACTTCTGAATATTGTTTGTTATGTCTGTCTTTGAGTGTATCAAATTTGATTAAAATCGGACCACTCCTTCTATAACCCGATTTTTTCGATTATCAATATTTATCGGGGTACCTCGACACAAAACCTAGCTAAGAACACTTGCAGATGCTTATAGTACAACTGTGTAAATTTTCAAGAAAATCGGTTCAGCCGTTAACGGATACACACACACAAAGTTTCATTTATAAATAAGTTTTGATTGTGCCGAGTTTATTTGCAATCTTGCTATTACAAATAAGGGGTTTATAAATGAAGTGAAAATTTCTGGAAAATGTGTACTTGTGTATAATACGGCTCCCCTTTTAATTTTCATTCAAAATTTCTTATATTATGCACAAGAAAATAGAGTACTTTTTTTTTTTTTAAAGATGAAGCATTTTGACTTATCCCAATTGAAACAAAATCAAAAATGCAGAATTTACTTATAACCACGGATAGAGACTAACTATCTTAGCCATCACCTATGAACCATTCCTCATAAATAAAAAAAAAGGCCAAGTTCTGTTATCATTTTTAGTTGGTAGTATAATAAAAATACCATTAAAATGTTTAAGAAATAAATTTAAAAAGCTAAAATATTAAAGTTTTAAAAATTGATAAATATAAAAAAAAAAATAGTTAAATGACCGAAAGATTATGATAACAACAACAAAGATGAGGAAAATAGTCTGAATGTAAATAGCATAAAGAATTCCACATCCCAGAAATTCAAACAGAATGTGTGATATTATGCCAGAATAGACATTGCACTCAAATTTCGTACCAAACTGTCAGAGGAAACAAGATACAGATTTAACCCAGGGTTATTTTTGAATGCAGAAGTATATAACCTTACATTCTATAAAAATCACAATTTTATTTTTATTTAAGCATTTCAATTAAATCCACTTGAATAATTTTTAATGGAAATATTAATTTTCACACCGAGTAACTTTTACTAGAACTGAAGTGTGCCCTGTGCATTCAATTTTTTTTATATAAAGAATATTAACATATTCAAATGATTCACAATCAGTTTATCATTTTAAAAAACTACTCCCTTGTATTTTTACTTTTTGATAAGCAGAAAATGAAAAACACAGAAATGTTGTGTTCAAGGTTCATTAAAAGATTTTCAACCAAAAATTGACAGAAATAAATTTATTTATTAAAATTAGTTCTTATTTTTAAAGATCCTAATATTTTTCAAAATTTAGAGAAAATATCTAAATTAAATATATTTTGTGTGTGTGTGATATATATAAAATTTATATATCTGCTGATGTGTGTATACACCACACACACATATATATATATATATATATATAACATTAAAATTTCCTCCTCTTGCAGCTGTCTGCTGACAGCTTAAGGGTAGACTCTCTGATACCAAATCAGTTGAGTTTTGATCCCAGCTAGAAGCAAGCGAATGTCTAGCCACACTGATGAGCTGTGATGCAGCAAAACAGGCCTGTATGCGGATGACATTTTATTTTTATTTATATATATATATATATATATATATATATATATATATAAAATCATTTGAGCACTATAGAGGAATGGTAGACTTAAAAAAAACGGTAGCTACACACACTTCTACGCATCATTCATTCAGTAATGAATTTGAACACTTTCAGCTACTGGTGTGTGTTTACATTGTATATAACACGCTAAAGTCCACCTTCCTCTACTGAGCACCCGTAGCTCAGAGGGAGTGTCATGGTGTGTCCACACCGCAACAGTAGAATTGTCGACTGATGTCAATTCGGTTGAGTTTCAATCCTGGCTAAAAGTAATAGGATGTCTAATCATACTGATGAGCTGTGATACAGCGAAACAGATCTGTCTATATATATATATATATATATATATATATATATAATTTGATAACACTATTTACCTTGTCCAAACTGTTGTCCTCATCTTTGTTGCCATCTCCAGATATTCTATATTGTAACTATGGCAACAAAGAGGACAACAGTTCAAACAATGTAAATAGTGTTAATAATTACAATACTTCATCTCAAAAACAGACATTTGATTAAATTCAACCAAGGGGAAATGTGTATAAAATATTTAATATCTCCGCAACCACACCGACCCCCACCTCTACTAGTGCAATGAGGAGGGTGTTGTCGCAGGCTTGGAATCCTCAATAACTGTTGCCTTCTTCCATCTCAAATGAGGAGAAGAGGTACTTGGTCATAATACTGATGGCACTTAATAAATTAGTCAACAGAAACTGCTTAACACACGCAAAAAGAAAAAGTGATGGAGCAATGTGAACTTCAGACATTTTATTCAGTTTAAATTTAGATTTGTAATAAGTTATTCGAAATTTTGGGGAAAAATACAATAAATAAATTAAAACAAAATAATATGCCAAAAAATGAAGGAAGAATTTACTCTATTACTCGTAATAATTGCCACAAGGAATACAAGAGAGAAACCTCAAGGAATTTAAATAAAAGATTATATGAACACAAAAGGGATCTTCTACAAAACAACACACTAAATGTATTAGTTGTTCACTGTAATGAGACTGACCACAATTTTGAATTAAAAAAAAAAAAAAAAAAAAAATGCTCTAACATAATAATAATAAATATTCATTGCTCTATTTTATATTAAGCACTGTTTTAAATTATTGTTTTGAACGTTGTAATCATTTTTTCATCCTTATATATATATATATATATATATATATATATATATATGAGATGTGCATTGTGATGCAGTGGATATTGGCTCGGAATGAAAAATTAGAGAGCCGAGTTTGAATTCCAGTTAAATTTGTTGTATTCACGTACGCACAAATACCTTTGGGAATGGTATTAATTCCTGTTATCCCTCCAGCTATGGGTTCAATAGCAGAACTGACCGGACTCTATAGCCTTGGTTGGAAACTGGCCTACTGCAGAAAGTAATGGCAGCTTATTATAGGAAAATCTTCTGCTCAGTCAGTCATGTCTCTTTAAAGACATGATCATGTATAGAATTTAATTGACATTGCGTGTGTGTGTGTGTATATATATATATATATATATATATATATATACATACACACACACACACAATGTCAGTTAAAGTACATGAACACACACAGAGACAGAAATGACAATGAATCCCTTAAGATTTTTGGTGAGTTTTTCTTGGTGCTTAATAAGTCATTTGATGTTGGGTCGAAACTTGGAAAGGGACTTTACCGAAATAGCATATAATGTTTCAAGTACTTATGGAGTTCAACAGAACAGTAGAAATTGTGTGGTTTAATGATCAAAAATTTTACACATCGATTCCCATGATATGGTTGTGGAAATTAGATCATGTAACTAAAATGGCCTTATGTCTTGTAGTCATTTTAACTCTTATGGCTGAAATGAAAAATGTCATTGTGGCTTGTTGCCATTTGACATGAAATGCCTCCAAAATTTTGTGCTTTTACAATTTTCCACCAGACAATTTGTTCAGCACCTGGGGGAATAACTCACCTGAATGCTTAACAGATTTGATTTAATAAAGGGTGATTAAATTAAGGATTGTTGCATAAATATACTCAAGTTAAAATTCATTATATACATCACACAAACACGAATAAAGACAAAAGGGAAACTTTCTTGAATTTGCTTCATCCTCTGATGGACTTTATCAAGGCAAATTTAAGTATTTTATTCTGTATTTATAAAAGTTAAAATGTCTTTAGATTTTCAAAATTTTTAAATTTAAGAATGCTCAAATATTCTTCAAACTGTGAAAGTCAAGGTAAACTATAGAAGACGCTATGTGATGTAACAATCTCTAATAAATGAAAAGTAAGTAAATATTGATTTTTTAATTTATTATTTGTTTATTAATGTAATTAATTTGATAAACTATGTATTTATTCTAAGTATTAGGTTTTGATTTAATAGTTTTCTTTTAAGGTATTTTTTTAAATTTTTATGGTCATGTATTTTCACTTGGGAAAAGACTATTTCTTTTAAACAAGAATTAGAAACCTAGGTCACGTAATAACTTGTTTACAAATAAAGAATATATATATATATATATATATATATATATATGTGTGTGTGTGTGATCTTATTTGTTTGAGCATTATTTTTAATCAAAAATTGTTATATCAGCTTGATTTGACTTCGTTTAGACTGTGGTATCATTCATGGTCGAGTGGTCTAAGACACACCAGATCAATTGGTGGCTTCCCCTATGTTGATCGGGGTCACAGGTTCGAATCCTGCCGAATGATGCACATTTTTGTACAAAATTTATTGTAAATAATCAGGCTGGTAGAAATAAATATAAATATACTACTTGATTAAAAGCAGAATATCTACCGAGATACGTGTACTGATTAAAAATAATATGCTGGTTGTTAAAACCATTTTGTTAATCTTCAGGATATACATACACATACACACAAAGATTCTTCGAAATGTATAAGGCCTAACTACCTTGAAAAATCAGCAGTTGAAATCTGAGCTTTTTATTTGGGTTTGAAGCCAGACAGCCAGTACTGAAGAGAATTATGCAGCTATTTCACCTGCCAAGCAGGTCCACACAGAAAATATGTCTGCCAATCCATAAAGACAAAAGAAATACAATGTTTACAGAGAATAAAAAACAGTTACTGCGCTAAGAAAAGAATGCAAAAATCAAAACAATTACATTTTTAATTCATGGCTATAAACAAGTTCATATTAAAAAGAATAAAAAAAAAAAACCCAATAAAAACTGATTATAATAAGCTGATAATGTTAAATTCATTTTAAATAAATTGTTTGGGATTGAGTGATTTCAATAAGAATATCCATTTAATGAACTGTGATTATAATGATTTCCTTTCTTGGTCTTATATATATATATATATATCATTTCATAATATTGTCTTTGTTTACATTTGGATACAAACCAGATCAGATACGAATGTTGCGAGAAATCAGAAACTTATGTATTTATGGCTAAATTCGACCTTGTTAAGCTATGAAGTCATCTGTGGTCGAGTGGTAGGACACATCAGATCTAGTGATAGATTCTTCTAGGTATATGTGAGTCACAGGTTCAAATCCTGCCAGAAGATGTATATTTTCCTAACAAGATTCTTGAATATTCAGGCTAGTGAATATATATATATATACTGTTTATTTATAGAAAAACAGATTATCCACTGATATATTAGTGAAATGTTTTTATATTTTATATATATATATATATATATATATATATATATATAGTGTCTTTAGAATGTGTAACTATATGAGAAAGTGGAAAAGCTATAAAGAAGTTTAAAAAAAAAAAAAAGAAAAGTGTCTTGATTTTGGCTTCAGAATGTGTAAGAAAATGCATTGGGATTTCTTAACATACGAAGCCATAAATTGAATTTCCTCATCAGATCTTAGAAAGGGTTTGTTTATATATATATATATATATATATATATATATATATATATATATATAAATAAATAAATCAGAATGAAAGTTGATAACATTTTTTAATTGAATTTCAAAGCCAGTACTGAGATATTTGCATGCAATTTTGTTCTACTTCATGATTCCATCCTCTGAGAGAACTAAAACAGCCTATTAAAAAAGAGAAAGTTGTTTTTTGGTGGTCTGGGTAAAATAACCACAATGAGGTGCATAGAGTGGGCATAATAGAACATCTTGAGCAAGTTGTACCAATATCTGCAGAGTCTGTAAAGAGACGACATCTCTGTATGTGGGAAGACAACACCCTTCCCACGTGTTATTGCCATACGCTTTTTATTGATTGAGTCTTTAAATCAAATGAGAATGGCACTTGTCTGAATTTAAGGAAAGGAGATCGTAATATACAAGCTTCTTTCAAACCTACCAGTAACACAGCATCACCTTTTTTGGATGCAAACTGGCCTTTGGAATAATTAACAGCGGCTGTTTTAATTTTCTCCAAGATATTTTTTATAAACAATCTATTTTTTAATATCTGTAGCATGTTCTTTTCAAAAATGTATAAATTTTTTTTTTTTGTTTTTGTTGCATTGGAGCTGAGAATCACAGATGAAAATCTGGTCCATAATTTTTCTGTTCAAATGTGAAACTCCCAAACATCATAGGGATTCACATATCCAAGGGTTTTCAAACACATTATGACGCTCGTATGAAATATGGAGTATTTCTGTAATGTCCTATATCATGTAATCTGGATTATTTGTTAAATCAGAACTTTGATTTGGTCATCATCAATGCCTGCTGGAATATTCTTGTCTTCCAGATCAGAATTTCCACTACTGCACTCAGTGAACTACTTAACTCTTTAAATGGCACATATCTTTTTTACTGTTTGCACAGCATTCTATTTGTTTTGAAAAACAAAACTGCATCAGATGAAGAAAATGCATCTCAACTTCATCCATTGTTACTTTTAACAGAAAAAACACGGAAAATTCACAATCCAAGTATGAATTGGATAGAAAGAAATGTTGAAATGTTACTTTTCAGAATATGTACACTTGTAAATTTCAGTGACGTGTGCTATGAAATCATGTTGCCAAATATCACACACTTTTGTTCCAATTGTAAGAATTTTTCTTTACATTGCTAAAACAAATTCTGGATTCATAACTGTTTAATAATATTTTGAATTTTCTTTTTATATACACACACACACACACAGATTTAGGTGTCGTTGCTAATAAAATAGTGCTTGATTAATAAGTCATGATTTATATTAATAAGAAATATACATTTTTATTTCCTCACCAGTAACACAACTCGATTTCAGGCACAGTGCAATCATCAGGTGCTGATTGAAAACTGACCATTTCATAATTTATACATTGATATTTATACCATACTGTCATAATAATAGAGCAGCCCATTTATTTATATAGGAGTGGGAAGTAATAAAATGAAAATATATATATATATATATATATATATATATGGTCTGACAAGTGGTAGAGCAGCCGCAAAATATATTATTACCAATGGATTTGTAAAAATATCTAACTTTTGTTTCCTGATTATAATACTCTGTTAAATTTAACAAATTTTAACATTTTGTCTCTATTGGAATTTACCTTACCAAATTTCAAGGAATCTACTTAGATATGTAAATAAGATTAAAAACAGAAAATCTACTCAAATATGAGTATCCATTAAAATAATGTTCAAAGAAATAAAATATGCAGGTTATTTATACATTTCGTACCTTTCTGTAAAAATTTGTAATTTTATATATATATATATATATACACACACACATACATACATACATACATAGAGCCAAATAGTGGCTGCTTGGACCAACAGACTGTAGTTTGAAAAAAGTGCTCAATGTACAACCAACACAAATGAACTGAATATGCAGAGCTAACAATATGTTAAAGAACAAAACACACACCATTTACTTGCTACCCAGGTTTTGACCGTGCAGGTCTCTTCAGGCAAACAGTCTTTTATATTTCATTACTGCTTCATAAATCACAGTATTTTAGAGCCTATGAACATTTAAATTATGCAATAGTGAGTCTTCTATCAGCATTTGATTCAAAGTTATGCTACCAATAAGTGTGTGTGTGTGTGTGTGTGTGTGTGTATGTATGTATATATATATATATATATATATATATGTTTATGATAACAAATTAGCTATCATATAAGGATGTTATAAAAAAATAAAACTGCCCTCCGTATCAAATAAAGAGAGAGAGCTGCTGTATTTGTAGAAATTCATTCAGATGAAATGTAAACAGAACTGCTGGGGCCATATAAAGTGATCTTCAGGTGCCTGAAGATGTCCATGTGCAATACTGGCAATTGCGCTTTGCTTCATTTTTATTGATTTTCACACACTGTAGACACAGGAATTAACACTGTATAGTAACTGTCAGTTTCATGTTTCAAGCGATTTTCAGACCAAATTCTCGTACACAAAACAATTTCTTAATTGAGGCATGAAATCGACAGTCACCATGAAGCATTCTGTTCTATGTTCGTGTTATCCACATACTGTTTCATCTTCAACAAAGTACTCTTCCTCTATAAATATGGCAAAAGACAACATACACGAATATACACTTATAGACGAAGGAGGAGGATGCTGAAAAGTTTGCAAACATTTAAGCACTTCTGATTCCCCAAGTAAATGCTGGGTGGAAAAATAAATCGAACAGAATTTTGAAGGAAACACTTGTTGAGTTTAGCATGCCTTTGTGTTGCTTTGGCCTTCCAATAGCCAGTCTTGTATAGTTTATTGTCTCCACTTCTGACACCCTGTTCTACTTGGCTTAGGGTAGAAAGATAAATTATACGAGGCTGGCCGCTAAAATGCTGAAGCAACACAAAGACAACCCAACTGTTTTATTCAAAGTGCCACTCGATCAGAATTGCTTAAATGTCATCATTGACATTATGGAGCAGTTCTTGACTTGATTTATTTCACAATATCTGATTAAATTATCTGAACAGATTTAAAAAATATGTATATTTTTTTTTTCAATTCCTTCTTGGAGAAAAGGAGATATTTTAAAACCTTCTCCTTTCATATAGGATCCCGTGTATTTTTCTTTTACTGAATAAAAATTCTTGGTTACAAACTTTTTTTAAAAAATATTTTCTCATAGTTTTCTCAATTTACACACACACATAAAAAAAAATATAAATTTAATTACAGCAGTAGCTTTTTAAAAACCAAAAAAAGTTTCTTTGTAAATTGTATGGAAGCCAATAATGATATAAATAATTAGTAGGCAAAGAAGATAATACATGTACACTGAGACATGCAATTTTCACATGTCTATTAGAATAATCTCTCAAACTGTACCTGAACATGGTAGTGAAATACTGAAAAGTTTTGCCAAATTTAATCTTCTGGGAATTAAATCCAGCATGATATTGTCGTATGCATAATTATTATAACAATAGCAGAAGGCAGACGTTAACTTGCTTAGAAAAATGTCTGTAAATGATCCAATTTGCTTCTGTAAGCAAGCAACATTTTTGTTTTTCGTTATTGTTGAAAAAGTGCTTTAATGGATGAAGCAGGGCCAAGATGAATCTCCTACACAAAGATTGTGAAAATACCTTGTCTGGTTAGGAGTCTGAGGTCATAGGCACTTTTCAGTTGAGGCAGACTATTCTGGAAGTTGGATTAGAAGTTTGGCAGCATTGTCACAATCACCACAAACCCCATAAAAAGTACAAAAAGGATAACAGGAGTAAGGATGTTCCAAACGGGCCACAGTCCAACAGTTAAACTGTAAATAAAAAAAAAAAAACTAAACAAGGAAGAAAAATAAAAAAGAAAAGGCATATTTGAATGTCTAGTAAAATTCATGATACTCTGAATTAAATTTTATAATAATGATGAAAAAATAATGAATAGGACCAATTAGCAAATAAATAATGAAACAATTAGTAAAGTCCTGCACAAGATAAGGCCTGTGAGTCACTAGATTACTCAGTATGGCCTGAAAGAGATTTTCAAAATAGCCAATAATTTTGTGTTCATTAGAATAGGATTTGTCACCTGACAGTTTTGTGGAAGCATAACTTTATCCAACCAATATTTCATTGCCTTTGTAACTAATCTTTCTAACACTCTCTGAAAAAAAAAAAAATTTTCTTGCCATCCCATCCATGTACCCATTTCTGTCTCACTCATACTCACTAATGTACTCAAATTAATTTTCTGCAATTTGCAACATTGTGCAGGCTTAGTTAAAATGAATCATATTCAATGAATAAACAATCATGTTTAACAAAATTCAAACAAAAACTATTGAATAAATTGTCAGAATTCTTAGATGAGCAATTATATGCTTTTTTTTCTTTTTACCAATAATTGCTTTTAGTCATTGTACCCCCAGCCTTCTTCAGGTGTGTGTCATTATTCTCAGTAAATTTATTTGAACTTTGAACCTAACCATTTATTCAATCCAGGAGTGGGAAAAGTTAGATTATAACAATGGATTGTCCACGATAGATATATCATGAGTTAAACATATCAGAACCCTGGCATTTGTGAGTTCAATATCTGGTTCTGGTCGTGCTGAAAAGTTATATCCTCTGGTTCAGTGGATGCAACAGAAAGGGTGAATAATATGTAATGTCGTATAATAAGGTAATGTCAGCCATTTTCTTATAAGGAAATATTCAGCATTCATTGAACAAGCAGTCAAAGCTAAATTTACATTTTTTTTTCTCCCTAGTCATCGGGCTGGGATCAAAGTGTAGTATCAGTTCTTCTCATCTTTAATGGCAATATCAGCCATTTCCTTATAAGGAAATATTTGGCATTCGTTGACCGAGCAGCCAGTGCTACTTTCGATTGAAATATATAAACATTTTTCTTAAAACAATTTTTCAGGAAAATGGGTTTCTCGACTTCACTTATTACTCTTTCCAGTATTCATGGGTTTTTTTAAACCTTTTATTTGAAGTACTGTGAAATGTCAACATTTTGATTATGTAATTTTCTCTTTAAGTTACTGCCTGGTTCACACTCTCCACCCACATTTATTGAACAGGTGAAGAGGCTCATCCCTTGTTCTCTGTTTAGGACGTGGTTTCCGGCTTTCTCTTTTCCAATCTTTTCACTCTTACGTAGCCCCCTGCGCATCAATGGCGTTACCGCCTTGCTTGGGGTGATATTATTTTTAAAAAAAAAAAAAAGAGAAAGGTGATATTCATTCTAGTTGTTGCTGCTGTTGAAAGTCACCAAGTGATGTGGTTTCTCTTATTTGGTGAAGTTCTTTGTGATTCTGTAGTGTCAGTCCACGAGCTTCGAAGAAAGAGCATCCTTGCTAAGACCTGCAGGGTTCATTTGCTCGGTGTTCATTACCTCCCTCTGGACTCTTGTCATGATTGAAATGGTTCTCTTTGGCAATTCGGTTCCTGCTGTAGATATATCTTTTCACTCATCTATTAGGCATGAAACCGCTATTCCCTAAACATTTTCTTACCAATTTTCAATGCTAACCTCCACGAGAGTGACATGTTGCACTTTCTCAGATGCAACATTTTCAGCTGACATTAAGTTAAGTCCGCAGTTGGAAGTTGGTTCACTATGTCGTGCTAGACAATCTTTCATGCCAGAATCTCTCTTAAATATCATTCATCGTTGCTTTGAATATTGCTGCCACATCTGGTAGTCTGGTGCTCCTTTAGATATTCTTGATAAAACCCAAAGAAGAATCTGTAATGTTATTGGTCTTCATCTGGCATCTCAGTTTCAGTCACTTTCCCACCACTGTAATATAGCTTCCATGTGTCTTTTCTTTAAATACTTTCTTGGTAATTGTTCTGATGCACTTTCCTCTATGGCACCTAAACTTCATGAATTTAAGTGCAGTACTAGATTGGCAGTAAGGTCTCATTCTTTTACAATTGAAATGGCTATATGTAGCTGTGAGTTCAATGAAAACAGTTTCTTCTACTGTATTTCTCATTTGTGGAACTCCCTTCCGACTTCTTGCTTCCCAGTCAACTTTAATCTTCAAAAATTTAAATGCAATGTCAATCACTATTTTTTGTCTTAATTCCTAATCTTTTATTTGATCTTTTTTTCCTTAATAGTTTTTCTCACTGAGTGACCACTTTTATTTTAGTGACTTTATTGCCTTGCTTTATTTTGTTTTATGGTTTATCAATTTCAATGGGTTATTTAATGCCAACAAGATTTTCACAATTGATTCGTATGAATAGAATGTGTATTCTTTAAAAGAAAGTCAGTTTGTAGATCAGGTTTCATTGACATATTTTGTAAAAAAGGTTCTGTCAGACATATTGCTAGTTTATATTTTTTTCTTCTTCAAAAATGTATTGTTGGTAAAATTTTTCTTCGTAAAAATATTACTGGTAATATTTTCTTCTCTAAAAAGTACTGCTGGAATTTTCCCTATAAAAAATTTATTTTTATACTTTCATTGTGTTTTGATCCCAGTTTGGGGGTTAACCATTTGCCCAGAGCTGGGACCCTAAAAGGCGTTACCACTCTGGGTCAGAGTGGACCTAGGAACAACAGCAATTAAGTGGTGGTTCCATGCTCCTCAAAATTTACCAATCAGACGCCTTGCCTGGATGGTGGGTGGGTGGGTATGGGGAAGCTTCTTCAAGTGAATTGTTAATCTCATTGAAAATTGTGCCACTAAAGTTTTTTTTCTTGGATGAAAGCCAGCATTAAGGCTTTCATGCTATCTCAGAAACTTACTTTCTACTTGTTCGGCCTTTATAACCCACCGGATTTTATTGATTAATGACTTTTTTATGGCTTATCAACCTTTTGCCGGGTATTTAAAACCAGAAAATATTTTTTTAAATTTAAGAATTTCTTTTGGATCATAAATTTAATTCTCTCAAGGGTTAGTTATGTGATACACACTTGAGCAATCATGTCTTGAAAGATATGACTGCAGAAATTTTTCCCCACAGTAAATTGCCATTACTTTTTGTGATAGACTGGTTGCCAAACCAAGGCTATAGAACCCAATCAGTCAAGCTATTTAACTCATAGTTGGAGGAAAAAGAGATTAATACCTTTTCAAAGGGTATTTGCACATAAGTGAATGCAACAAATTCAACTGGAATTCAAACTTGACTGATTTCTCATTCCGAGCCTATATGCACTGCACCACAACGAACATCCGTCTCAAGGGTATTTGTGTGTTCGTGAATATAATGAACCTAACTTGAATTGGAACTGAGATTTCTGATTTTCAATTCTGAGCCATTAACCATTAAGCTACACACACACACACACATCCAAGCTGATAGTTCCAGGCTCAACATTGCTTAGCTTCAGTGTTTTAACAGAGGACTGTAAAACTATTCTCCCTCTGATTCCAAGATCAAATTTCTTTTAAATTTCTTTAAATAAAGATGAAAGATTTTGAAGCCATAACTCAATGAAGGTATATAAAGAGCACTTTCTTTTCGCTCTGCAAAAACAAGTCTCCCCAAACGCAATAGACTAATCATACTTGCTACCTAGCCTCACTCCCTAATACCAGAATTCGAAATGTTAAAGACTTATTTTCTTAGACCGATTTCTCTTATTTGGAAAATCACAGCCAGTTTACAATCACTGTACTTCATCGCAGACAAGGCCTCCCCCCCACCTAATATTAGAATTTAAGGAACGTAGGAAAATAATTTAATTTCAACTGGGCCAAATATGGAATATGGATGATGTGCCAGTAGCATTTAAGGTGTCATTCCGCAATTTTTTTGAACATCAGATGGAGTGCGGGGGTTTCTTTGCTGAGGACCAGAGGGGGTGCGGGGGTTTCTTTGCTGAGGACCAGAGGGGGTGCAGGGGTTTCTTTGCTGAGGACCAGAGGGGGTGCAGGGGTTTCTTTGCTGAGGACCAGAGGGGGTGCGGGGGTTTCTTTGCTGAGGACCAGAGGGGGTTTAGGTGTTGAATATGCTATCAAATATTGTAGCTTATTTTAATAACCGCCTGCTTACCAAATTGCTCCTATGATGAAGGCACCTGTGGCGACAGGTATGGCTGCTGGATACCGTCGTTCCCATTCGTCAGAGTTGATCTTCTGTACACAGCTGATCCAGATAATGAGGAAAAGAGCGATACCAAGGTTGACAGCAATCAGCATCAGACCAATATTCAGCCACGTTCTAAATAGAACAACACAAAATTTGTTACTAATTCAAATTCAAGAAAAATTGAAAAAAAAAAAAAAAAGTTTATAATGTAATGGTTATTAGAGCAGAAAGGGGAACTTGCAAACCAAGTTCAAATCCCAAACTAGTCCGTTACATTCTCTTTTACCTTAGGGAAGGTATAAATCAATCACTTCTTCCAGTTATGGGCTATCTAGTTATATATGTAAAATTCTTTGTAAAATAAAGACGGAAGCAGATGGTTTACCTGAAATAGGCCTATACTTCCAATTCACCATGAAATAACGTGTTTGCCTTAATTTTTCTTATATTTGCTCTATATGTATTTATATGCATATATGTTTAGAGCTCTCTTAGAGAGTTATCCTACCACTGTATGTACAGGATACTCCTTTGGATTCTTCTATACCCACACTGCATGCTTTTTTTTTTGCAAGTTTAACTCCAGTCAACATTGTAATATTTTTTAAAAATCATTTCACCCCAAGCAAGGCAGTTTTACTGCCACTGGTGTGCATGAGATTATATAGGAGGAAAGTGATGAGAAAGAGGAACAAGTTATAGTTCGTTTCAGGAAATGGGTAAGAGGACGGAGAAAAGAACATGAGGGAAAGGATGCAAGTCAGAGATGACAATTGACCTGGTATTTAAATTCTTAGAGATTGTAGCTGTCGCGGAAGCAAGTATATGGAAGGGAATTCCACAGGCAGGAAGTGCGAGAAAAGAAGCTGCTTAAGTAGAAGTTGAAGTTACATTTTATTGGTTTTACTGTAAAAAAGTGGGACCTAGTTGCTAGTTTAGTAGCACCAGTACGTTTGGGAGCTTAGAATTAGAATGTCCAATTTATTTAAAAACTTGAAAGCCTACACAACTACATATTTGCCTTTGATTTCTTTACATTTATTGCATAAATATTGGGTTGTTTGAATAGTTTCAGCCAATTTTTAGTTATTCATGTTTTAACAAAGTAGAACATCAAATTTATTGACAGATAAAATATGCATACATTTTTAATTAGAGCACACTTCAAACTATCTCTTGAGAAAGAAAGTTTAAAATGACTTGATTTGCATCAATTTTGCATCCCTATGAAAATAGTAGATTATTAGGTGCATTTTAATATCATAAAAGCAAAAATGCCTCATAAGCAACAAAAAAAAAAAACAAAAAAAAAACATGTGCCTTGTATGGTGAAGGTGCTTTAGCTGACAGAACTGTACAGAAATGGTTTACTAAGTTTAGAGTTTGTGATTGTAGCCTTATTGATGAAGCATTGTTTGAGAATAACTTACATTACACAACACAAAAATTGGCAGAAATGCTAAATTTATCAAAATACACCATCCATGAGCACTTAATGAAGCTTGGGTACTCAAATCATTACAATGTTTGGGTACCACATGATCTGAATGAAAAGAATCTTTCAGAGTGTATTTGTAATTTGCTGTATAAACGCAATAAAAATGCACCTATTTTAAGCAAATTGTAATGGGTGGTGTCAAATGAATAGTTTAGCACAATGTTCAGCAAAAAAAATCCTAGGATAAGTGACGTGAACCAACTTTCAGTCAGTTAAGTGCCATACATGATATACGCTTGGGCGATCAAGTTTCAAAAGAGATGTGACTGACTGGGCAGAAAATTATCCTGCAGTAGGTTAGCATTGCTTTCTGCGGTAGACTGGTTGCCAACCAAGGTTATAGAACCCAATCTGTCCTATTATTTAACCCATAACCGGAGGGAAGAGACAGATTAATACCTTTCCCAAGGGTATTTGCACATAAGTGAATGCAAGGAATTCAACTGGAATTTGAACTTTGCTTTTTGATTTGTCATTCTGAGTCCACTGCACCACAATGCACATCCAACTTTAGCCACTCCAAATGCATGTCTTCATCCTAAGAATGTCACGCTGTGATTCTGGTGGGATTGGAAAGGAATCCTGTACTAAGAGCTTCTGCCAAGTAACCAGTCAAGTGATTCTGAAAAGTACTGCTTGCAACTAAATGAATTAAATGCAGTAATTAAAAAAAAAATAATGCCTAGAATTGACAAACAAGAAAGGTGTTGTTTTCTATCAAGATAGTGCCAGACCTCATATTTCTTTGGCAACTCTGCAAAAACTGATGCAGCTTGGTTGGGATGTATTACTCCACCACCCCATGTTGACCAGACATTGTTCCTTCAAATTTTCATTCACTCAGATTTGCGCAAAAATAATGTCAATTGTAAAAATTTTAATTCTTTAGATTGCATAAAAACACCTTAATGAGTTCTTTGCTGAGAAACCAAAATTCTAGGAAGACCGAACCTTTAAGTTGAATTAAAAATAGAGAAAATTTGTGCAAGAAAATGGATTCATATTTAGTTGAATAAATATTTAATTGCATAATTTTGTTTTGTCTTTTAATTTCCCTTAAAAATTGGCATGAACTTTATAAACAATCTAATGTTTTATGGTTTATCAATACTTTGTGGATTATTTAAAGCCAAAGTATATTTCTTTACCAAATGAATACTGTATCAACAATTCGGAGGAAAAATTATAAATTATCTAACATTGATTTTCCATCTCTAACTTTCATGAAAATGAATTGTAATAAACATTTTCCTTAAAACTGATTGTTCGACCTTTCCAAGTACAATCCATACAGAAATAAACTGGAAACATTCTATTTCAGAGGTTAATCTCCTTTACAGAATGCCAAATCTCACTTGGCTCAGTATTTTTGAACAGTTCTTTTACATTAGCTGCTCCTTAGTAATTGGTTTGTGTTTATTGGAATTCACTACAGATTATCAATACACACTCATTTGTTTCTGGTGAAAGAAACACAGAAATAATTGGATTCTAAGTTTGATCACTGAAACACTGCCAGTCCTATTTTAGTATTTCAATCCATCCTCATCTTCGATTTCAGAATTCTCATGAGTCTTGAACAAGTAGGATTTAGTTGGACAAACAGACCAGTACTCTACTGTACTGCAAGTTGAGTCTGCTATGAGCACCTGTTCCAGACCAGTTGGTGAGTGGTTTATACAACAGGTTGGGGTGTTCTATTCTGCTACTTGGGCAAGCTTATTCTCTAGGTACTGATTGGGTGCTGACTTTAGTGTGGATACTGTGATCAATAAATATCCATCATTTAGCCATGAATAATTGAGTATGGGGGTCTGTATTCAGTTACAGTTCGATCACCCCGTCTGTCAACTGGATGCTAGTTGGGAACTACCTTGCGAGGGTGAATATCATTTTTTTCATTTTACAGAACTGCAGAAGTATCGTGAGAAATCCTTTTACAGAAATAGAAGAGTTAAAAATCAACACACTGTAGTTTATCTAAAAAGGATCTAAATAAAGTTAAAAACAAAAATGTATATGGTTACTATGGCAGATTGAAATCTTTTTTTGGGTCAGAAGGAGAACGTTTGATATTCTAAGTGATAAGTACGCTCGTACATATCTAAAACCTATTAGATATACATAAGTCAAATGTAGCTACGTTTTTTGTTAACCAATTGAAATGATGAATTAACTATAGACAACAGGTAAGAACAAATTTAGAGCACACAAAGATACCTTAGTTTTTGCACTAGAGTGGCAGCAGACACAGTGAATTAAAGAAAGGATTTCTCATGGAGAGATTAAAAGTGATTTACAACACAATGTTGGGAGAATTCAAGCAAGGAAATAACAACATGATGAAATTTAGAAATATATGTAGTTATGGTTAAGGAGCAAAGTTTCAGTCTGGAGAAATAGTGTTGGGAGATGAACCAAGATGCAGATACACATCATAATTTGATTACAAAATTAGGTCAT
This sequence comes from Ascarosepion bandense, assembly GCA_037127315.1. NCBI lineage: Eukaryota > Metazoa > Mollusca > Cephalopoda > Sepiida > Sepiidae > Ascarosepion > Ascarosepion bandense. The sequence continues at coordinate 1,035,970 of JBBBDQ010000328.1, read as the reverse complement.
TAGTGGAAAGCAATCCACAGCAAAGTACCTCTTTTTTTTTTTATGGCATATCAACCTCTGTGGGTTATAATACCAAAAAGGCTGGATTTTAAGGTATTCTTTTTAATGTCCGGTTATAGTGAGAAGGTAGATTTTGTCAGATTTTAATGAAAATATTTTGTTTTTATTCTTTTTTTATTTCAGAAAACTGAAAATGTCTTCTAGTTTTGTATTCAAAAATGTTTTACTGAGAATTTTTTCTTTCTTTCAAAAATGTATTATGGTAATAATTTTCCTTCAAAAATGGATATTTTTCTATAAAATTCTATTTTTATGGATATTTTTCTATAAAATTTATTTTTATGGATATATTTTTATAAAATTCTATTTTTATGGATATATTTTTATAAAATTCTATTTTTATGGATATATTTTTATAAAATTCTATTTTTATGGATATATTTTTATAAAATTCTATTTTTATGGATATATTTTTATAAAATTCTATTTTTATGGATATATTTTTATAAAATTCTATTTTTATGGATATATTTTTATAAAATTCTATTTTTATGGATATATTTTTATAAAATTCTATTTTTATACTTTTATAGTGTTTTTACCCCAGTTTGGGGGTTAACTATTTGCCCATAGCAGATGCCACCACTCCGGATCAGGGTAGACCTGAGAACAGCAATTAAGAAGCGGTTCCATGCTCCCCACAACCTCCCAATCAGAGGTCTTGCTACCAGATGCAGTTTACCATCATGCCCAGGACCAGCAAAGTACTTGAAAAATAGCAAAGATGTTAAACACATCACAATAATAGGCCGAGATTTAGAAACAAGAGGTGGGTGGGTGGTGTTGAAATAGTGAACATAATTGAATAAAATGTAATTGTATTTTTTTTTAAACAAAGGGGCTGATAAAATAAAACGGAAATTATGACTTGACCTAATAATATCAAATCACCTCAACCAGAAATTCCAAGGAGTGTAACAATCTTACAAAATCAGATAAGAGAGTCTGGCACTCCCATCAAATTTGGGTTGGGTTGTTTCTAACAATAGAACAAATGAGCCTTATCGAAATGTTTTTAAAAAAAATTTCCTTTCTAATATCAAATTAGTCATTGAAAAAATAATTTCCTCACAGGAAATATATAAAAAGGACATACCGTAGGTGTTTATAAGAAGTTAATTCTAATAAGGGTAAAATATTACAAATTTCTGTGATATAAACTTCGGTTTTTATATAGCAACGATTCACCTGGAAATGATTTCAACAAGAAAGAAAAAAAAAGTCTATGTAGGACAATGTTTCTTTAGCCAACTTGGGGATTTCTCACTTATGCTAGCACCATTTTACTTTACAAAACAGTTTGCAAAGTCCTCTTTTGAGATCATCATTTTCCTTAATCTCACCCACTAACCGAAACCTTGATTTTGTTTTTGTGGAAGCCTAGGAGTTGCAGAAATCCACTTCTGGGTTAACAAATTTGGGTGATGCAATGTTCTGCATGGGATATAAAGAACCTACTCTATTACCGTGAAAGCAATAATCAAAGTACATCACGTTCTTCTTGATCTTGTCCACTGTCTGAAATCTTAATTTTAAATTTGTAGAAATCTAGAAGTCACAGATTTTTGAAAATAGGTTATGGTAAGAATTTTTCAGCACCCCCTGAAATATACATTAAAAAAAAAAAAAACACTTATGGAGAATTTGTTGAAATTTAAATTAAAAATGTGCCCAAATACTAGACTGGTATAACAGGTCAGAGGCTGACACAAAGGTTTATGATGTACAGGAAGTCAAGATTTATCCTGGTAATTGTTTTAAAGAAAAAAATATTTAGCAATTAGGTTCTCCACAGCTTCCTATCTTGTTGATCTCAATATTTTTTCCATATGATTCCTTTTACTTTTTGTGACACTTGTTTGTTTGTTGAGATTTGTCAAAGGGGGCTACAATGAGAGAGAATATTGAAGAAAGAATAAAAGATGAACAGGACTGAAGAAGATAGAAGATGGCACTTGACATTGCATTTAAATTTTTGGAAATTAATAGCCATCACAGAAGCAAGTAAACAGAAGGAAATTCTACGGGCAGGAAGTGCAAGAAAAGAACGTGATGGAGTAGGAAGTGCAGTTACATTTAACTATTTCAACAGCAAAAAGGGTGGGACCTAGATGCCAATCTAGTAGCAGACTTAAATTCATGTGGACAGGGTAACAGGTAAAGAAGCTCATCAGAGCAATTGCCATGAAATTATTTATAGAAAAAACACCTGACCATATATGGAAACAGTATTCAATGCATTGGATGAATGGCAGATTTATAAATGCGCAAGATGGCTGGCTCGACACAGTCGACCAACCTTCCTAGCATCAGATGCAGCTATAGATTCATTATAGTTGTTCCACTTCAGGTCAGTTGTAAAAGTGAGGCTAATGAGCCGCAGTGTGTTGCTCTCAAGGAGACTTGCAGCAGCCATGCTGAAGGCTGGCACGAAAGTTTCTCTGGTGGTTAAAGAAGATCAGTCTTGTTTTGAAGGATGTGCGTAGTGGTCCAGTGGATATTGGCTCGGAACGAGAAATCGGGGAGCTGAGTTCGAATTCCAGCTGAATCCATTGTATTCACTTATGCGCAAATACCCTTGGGAAAGGTATTAATCCGTCTCTTCCTTCCAGTTATGGGTTAAATAACAGGACAGATTGGGTTCTATAGCCTTGGTTGGCAACCAGTCTACCGCAGAAAGCAATGGCAACCTACTGCGGGATAATCTTCTGCCCAGTCAGTCATGTCTCTTTCGGGACATGATCGCCCAAGTGTGTTTCATGTATGGCACTTAACTGACTGACTTGTTTTGAAAGCATTAAAATTTACAAGCCATTTCTTGCCTCAGTTAACCATTGATTGGAGGTTTCTTTCAAGATCAGCAGCCATGTTTACTTTGTCATCCTTGACAGAATTCCTATTGTGATGGGAGTAAACAGTGGTGTCATCTGCATAGATGCCTACTTGAGAACTAATGACATCAGGAAGATCATTAATGAAAACTTGAAACAGCGTAGGACCTAGAATAGAGCCTTCAGGGACACCTGCGTTTGGGTAAAAGAATCTGGAAGCTTGCCTGTTTGAAATGACCTTCATTTAACAATTCAATAGGAATGATTGTATTAAACAATCGTCCAGAAATACTGTAGCTCTGGAGCTTGCACAGAAGGCCAGCATGCCAAACCCTGTGAAATGCTTTCAAAATATCTAGAGCAAAAACTCAAGCTGTACATATTTAATGTTGGCCATTAGAACATCAGCAGCAGACTTGATGAAGCAGAAGCTATATTGTTTGTCAAAGTGTAGATTGATGGAAGGCAAAGTGGGTTCTCTCAGATAATTAATGGAGAGCAGTTTAATTTTGAGATATCAAAAATTAGCATACACACAATTTATTTTTTCATTTATTACTGACAGTTTTATCATTTCAAACATTTTAGTGGATAGCCATATTTGACTAGACACTATTTATTCAACAATATATTTATTTTTGTTTACCAGCTTGAATATTTGAGAAATCTTATTAAAAAAGAAAAATATGTGCTCTCTGGCACCGTGTCCACCTTTTCAGGAGAAACCATTGTTAGATCTGACATGCTCTAGACTGACTCAGCATGGAATGTATCGCTGATCAAGAAAAGCTGAATAGTGCCTTATAAATGTGGTTGAGTCAGTCTAGAGCATGTTGAATCTAATGATGGTTTCTCTTGCAAGGTTCAAATCCTGCTGGAGAGCATGTATTTTTCTTTAATAAGATCAGTGAAATATTCAGACTTGTAGACAAAAATAAATATATTGTTTAATAAATCAACTACTCAAATATGTTGAAGCTCAGTTGTGGGAGTCAGATGCCAGGGGGATAAATCTCAAAGTGTGCAGCTTATTTGCCAATAATTAGCTTATTTTCAATTCTTAATCCACATTAAAATACATTTATACAGATGTTCTGCACCACTCCTACATCATGTTAGTTTGGTGATTTATAATTTCAAATGTCAATGTGATGCTGAATGTATTGGCAGAACTAATCAGAAGTTGAAAGTGAGAATTGATCAGCTGCGTTAAGAACTGTAGAGAGCAATATGTTAATTTACATACATACATCCGCGATTACAGGACACCTAATATGTAATACAATTTGTGCCTCATCAAATTTTTTTTTTTTCAGTTGTCAGAGCACTTTTGGTTTACCATTGGAAAATGCTTGAGACCCTGTATATTAAATCTAAGCCAACTCACCCTCTGAAAAGATAAGGAATGGTTAGTGGTTCTTATTTTTTTTCTCCTGCAAGATTTCACATTTTTGGATTCACCACTTTATGGTGAGTACTTATTTTTTTCTTTACCTTCCTCATTGCACCCCCCCCCCCACCCACTCATGTTTGAATTTATTTGTATGTATTAGTTCTGTTTTTAAAGCCATAATAAAATTTTATAGACCTCAAAAATTTGGGCCCAGTCTATAACAGTGAATGTTGTTGGAAAATGGCTTTGAAGCCATCAATCTCGGTGGAGCATAGGCTGTCAACAACCCCTCCCATGAGATGAGAGGATTGTCGATGCTTCTGTAACTCCTCTTTTTTAACAAATAGAGGTGTTGATCCTATGCAAACCCCTTTATCCTTTGGGTGAGAGACTGATTGCTAACCATAGCTGGATGAAAAAATGATGGATTAATACCTTTCCCAAGGGTAATTGCATGTAAGTAAATGCAATGTATTCATCTGGAATTTGAACTTGGCTTTGCCAATTTTTATAGAGTCAATATCCACTGCACCACAATACACATCCCAAAAACCTTTAAAAAAAATAATCTAAGTAAATCTATGTGTACTAATATGGAAAAGAAGGAATATTTTCAATAATACGTGCATGTTATTTGGAATGCACTTTTTGAGTGGGTCAATCTTGAAAGTGTGTGTGGGGAGGAATGACATTTTGACTTATGGTGAAAAAAAGTGCAATTAGACAAAGGTTAAGAATCACAGGTTTAACATTATTTAATATTGAAATCACAAAGTCAGGAAATTGATTGTCTTTTTGGGGTGTAACAAAAATAAAATGATTAAGATATAATTATTAAATTAAAAAAAAAATGAATTAATACAGAAAACTTAAAATATCTATGCATATATTTTGGATATGATATTTAAATGGGTTTATGTTTCATTAATATCTTTTTAACCCAGTTTTAAACATTTCTAGAATAAAACCAAAATATTAAGCAATCACAAAAGAAAACTTCAGTGATGAATTTGAGAAAAAGGTATTTATTATTGACTTTTTTTTTTTTTTTCAAAATGATTTTTTTTTTTTAAAAAAGCACTGTTCATATATAAAAGTTATCTCCCTTGAATTTTCTAACTTTTGATTTTTTTTTGGTGAAAAAGTGAAGAAATAAAGTAAAGATTCAATTTAACAGTTTTGGCAAAATCAGTTTCCGGGCAAATGACATTTGTCATGAGTGCCTGTGTGACAAATTAACCTACTATTTGCATGCATCTCTTAAGCAAATACAGTAATTATTTTTTTATAGTGCTTTATCTCTGCTCATAAAAAAAACCTTAATTTGCCTTCTAATATTCTAATCCTTTGCTTCAGAAAAAGCAATAATTGGTGAACAAACATGCGTAAATAAATCATTCACTGGCAGCAAAAACATTTTATCAGCATTAACCGCTAGTTTTTTTCTTACTGACCTGTTAATATGCGGATCATATTTCAGGGCAGGATAGAAGTCGGAATAATAAAAGACAGCCATTGCAGCCACCAGCCAAACAACATTCCGCAGTGTGTAAGGAGATGTCTTTGGTTTGTGTTCATCTTCATATCGGGCGTTCAAGAACTTCTGAGTGTCTTCAGACAATTGTTGTTCATTTTGTGAATCTGCAATAAAGACAAAATAGACCATTATTAGTTGCTCACTCGCTCTCTCTCAGAAAAACACAAACATTGTTAATATAAAAAGTCCCTAGAAAATTCCACCAAGTAAATTCCACACAACCATTTTTTTTTTGTTTAATCATTAGGTATCTAAGTAGATCATGCAACATTTATCAGTGCAGAAAGTGAATTCAGCATGCCAAGTTCAATATCTGATTCACTTCATGCCAATGCTTTTGGAAAAAGGAACAAATTCACTTTTCTATAACTATAGATTTAAACAGCAGGGCCAAGTTGACTCTTGCCTTGATTGCTGTTGCAGAGTAAATAATACGCTCCCACTAACACAAATGAACTTTGCTATACACCTTAAGTCCAAAATTTCCATTGGAGTCAGTCGAGAGTATTTCTAATAGACGTCACCACAAATAATCTAAGCAAGATTATCATAACCACTAGAAATGAGTTACAACAGTTGGCAGTCAGTCTAGAAAGGAAACTGGACTCACAACCAGCCTGAAGACAGATCGGCTCTGTCAGGACATCTTGCCCAAGATACACCACTGCTGCTATGGCTGCTGTACCTGCGTTGCCGCTATGATCCTAACAGATGACAAAGCGCATGACATGTGATCTTTATGCTATAACCCTCCAGCACATAGGATATCATGGCTTTCCATTGTCAGGATTATTTTTGAGGAAAGATATCAGTTTGTAACTGTATTTCTGTGGTTTAAATTATAAAACTTTTCTAGATCAGTTGCTAATGAACAGAATGGAGCTTTTCTCAGCAATTTAACTCAAATCTGGGAAGTGTATATCTTTTAAACAATAACAGGCATAGCAGAACCAAAATAATTTATAAATTGCTGAAAATTTAAACACTTTTGTTCTAATAAAATTTATATCTTTTATATTATTTGCTGTAACACGTATAGCAGAACCATATTTAATTACATTATATGGGAAGGGCAAACATTTTTATGCTATTTTAATCACAAGATATGAGGTATATTTCAATTGTATACTGAAAATAGCATACTACAACTACATTTAATATAGGTCTAAATTGTTAAAAGCATTTACACACTACATCTAATACAATTGAAAAATCTATAATAAAAGCAAATACGATAAAAAATCATTAAGCGCTGCTGGAAATCACTTATTTGACAAAGAGAAATACTTAAAAAAAAGAAGGAACATTCAATGTTACAATGGGAGATTTTGATGGTGCAGAACTGTCAGCTTATTGGCATACATTTACTACATGAACTAAGTAAAATAATTGATAAAAATGGTATAAGCTTCCACAAGGATGTTGGTGTCATAATTCTAAACAACTATAACAGATGAAAAACAGACAAAACAAGAGAAACAATCACTTTCAAAAATATAGGACTTGACAGGCATGAAAACTAACCTCAGAGTAGATTTCCTGGATGTTACACTCAAACTAAGAAAAGCAGATACCAACCATATTGAAAACCCAATGACAAACCAACTTACATACATGCATACATTTTCCAGCCATTTATCAACAATTATCAAGGAGATCCCAATATCAAATAACTGCTCGTTATCCAACACATCTAACAAAACCATTTTCAATGAAGCTGAAAAAGATGAAACTGTTAGAAAAAACAGATTTTCAGCAAAACTCACATGCCATACAGAAAAAAAAAAAAAAAAAAAAAAAAAAAATTAGCAAGAATACTAATTAAACTCATATGCACCCCCACCAAATCAGAATCATAGTAAAAATCAGGTACAGTTGCAGAGAGAACACAAATAATAAAAAAGCATAATAAAATATGACCACCAAACTAAACCCACCTGTAACCACAGAGCAAAACATGAATGTCTCTTAAATAGTAATTGCTTTTGTCACATGTGCAACAAAAGAAACAAGACAAAGAGGAATAAAGATAACGACAGAAGACCAACCAAGTTTTTATAGTAAACAAAAAAGGTTTTATTATAATTTTAGAGATTATAGTCAGTGGTTAAAAGGATAAAAAAAAAAAAAAAAAAAACAAAGGCTCACCGACAAGAAGTTAGAAATATTTTAAAATAACATCAGTGGGAGTTGCTGGGATTTTGCAGTATAGCTTACATATTAGGTCAGTGAATTGCTCTGAGGAAGATTTCTTTGCCAGCTGACTCATTTAATTTTAGCACCAACCAATGAATACAAATACCCAGGAAAGACTTCTAAGGTCATCCGACCACATCAAAGAATTCTTTGAAGTCTTAAGCAAATGACCCAGAACTTGGAAAAATCTTTCATAAAAATAAATTCTCTTAACACTTTGCAAAACAATATATAAAGCCACTGTAAAATCAGCAGATAATGAAGACAAATATACATAAGAGTAACTGAAGGACCCTGGAAACAGAAACTACATACACAAAACATCCTTTACAAATAGTAATGTACCATTGACTAGCGTATATAATAGCCAAGCCAAAACAACACACATGGCATGAAGATGGCATTCAAGCATGAAGCAGACTCAACACTCAGCATTGACCTGTGTCCACTTTTACATATATATTACATTCTAGTTCCAAGTGGTTAAATAGTTTGAGTTTTGTTTAATGGCATAGCAACCTCTGTGGGTTATTTAATGCCAAAAAAGTTGCGGTTTTAAGGTATTTTTTTAATGTTTGGTTACAGTGAGTAGGTTGATTTGGTCAAATTTTAATGAAAATTTTGTTATTTTTTATTTTATTTTAGAAAACTGAAAATGTCTTCTAGTTTTGTATTCAAAATTAGTTTTTCTGAGAATAATTTTTTTTTGTTCAAAAATGTGTTATGGAAATATTTTTTTCTTCCAAAATGTATTGTTGGTAATATTTTCCCTTAAAAAATTTATACTTTTTTTTTTATAAAAGTCTATTTTTATACTTTCATAGTGTTTCAACCCCAGTTTGTGGGTTAACTATTTGCCCATAGTTGCAAAACAGTTGCTACCACTCCGGGTCAGGGTGGACCTGAGAACAACAGCAATTAAGAGGTGGTTCCATGATCCTCACAACTTCCCAATCAGGGGCCTTGGTGCCAGATGCAGTTTACTGTCATGCCCAGGACCACAAGTGGTTAAATAAATGTCTCAAAAGTATAAATTTAAAAAGTATGAATTATTGTATTGTTTGGCACATAACACTCACTCACTCTTGCTTGCTCAACTCCTGTAGACACCCTGAGGAGTATGGAGCCACACCTCTCGGTATGCTAGACTGTAGTTTCTATGACAAGTGTACAGTTTTTATATGATATCCCCATGTCTAACCAGTTTTGAATTCAGTGTTGTCTTTCTCAGATTGGTTACCAACCATGACTAGAGATCCCGATCTGCCCTACTACTTAACCCATAGTTGGAGGGAGAAGAGATGCATTCATTCTCTTCCCTGTTTAAGTGAATGCAATGGATTCGATTAAAATTAGAACTCACCTCTGATTTCTCATTTCAGAGTCATTATCCAACCCACACATCCACTGGCACATAACAAAATATAGACAAACCCTCGCCCATGAATATTATGCAACTGATGGGAAATAGGTTGCCTGAGATTCTTTTCTCATCAGTTCATTTAAAAAAGAAAAAAAAGAAAAAAAAAATCTAAACTTTATTTTTGTCAGGTAGAACCTGTGCACTGAAATAAAATACAAGTGTAATGTTCCTGATTAATAAAAAAAAAATATATATATATATATATATATTAAAAAATCTAAACTAACTTTTTTTTCTTTTTTTCAGAAGATTGTTACTCTACTGTTGGTGAACATTTGTGCTGTATACTAATATGTACACAGTGACTTGAAGCAAGTCAAATTAGTCACATATGATAGAAAACAGTTTTGTCATAATCATAACCTTTTAAAAGATTTAAAATTGCTTTACATATTAAAATTTTCAAATTGTCTCCATTACCTCAGTTATGATTTGACACACGTCTAATCATCTTTTATGCTTGAAAGAAAAGAATAAATTATGAAGAGGATTTTTTTCTTTTTATTCTTGACAAATTTAAGTGTGAACAGATTTTATAAGTTTACAGACATGTTTCCATAACTTTAGATATAATTTGAATAGTTTTTGTTAAAGTAACATAAAATTTTACTATATCTCTGGTTAAGCTTTGATAAAAGGAAAACGTGTTAGATTGATAACTGTTTCTTATTTGTTATTTATCTTATTATAAATCGCAAAATAGCGTTCAGCATAAGAGAAAAAGAAAGTCTAAATTTGTAGATTTACTAAAAATTTAGGCTATAAATAAATAAATGAAAATCATCACAGTAACATTTACAGTTAAGAATAGAATTTTATTAAACTACTGACTTGTGAAATTTTTGACCTAAAATTTGTTTCAACATAAATATTAATGTTATGCACTGAAAATCAAGCAAAAAATGTTATCAGTTGCCAGAAATTAACAACCATTACTGACATGATGATGATGATGATGAGCTAAGTGCCCAGGTAATCATTGCAAGTGATTTTACTATTATAACATTTTGAAAGTGGCCCTACTATATGAAAGAAAAAAAAGAAAACATTAAGAAATAAGGAAGTAAGGGGTATTTAGTAGTCAGGAATTAAAGCAAGAATGACCAACAGACATTATTGTTATAGATAAGGAGAATAGCAAACTTTGCAATTCCATATGACACAAGGGAGGACTCCAAAGAAACTGAAAGGCTTAAAAAAATACAAGGATCTTGCTAAGGAGTTAAAGAGATGATGGAACATGACTGTTAAAAAGTAATTCTTGTAGTAATGGGTGTACCATCTCAAAAATTGGAATTTTTATGCAAATTGTAGATCTTCAAAAAAATGCCAAATTATGCATAAAAGTTCTTGAGTTGTGAGAATTGAGATTGATGCCATGCCTCATGAACACAATTTCCATTGGATATGTCAATGTGCAGCACCAACATTGATAATAATGTTTATTTTATAATAGGTAAGCATTGCAAGTGATTTTACTATATAGAAAAAGACCTTAAAAATTAAGGAAGAAAGGAATTGCAAGAATTACCAACAAACCTGACAGGATAGTTCTGTTAAGTTTTCCTATTTTATTTCCTTGTCTGCAAACAAGAGATTTCTTTTTTAGGATTTGGTGTAGATATTATTTGTTCCAAGTACTTTTGACTAATCTCTTAGCCATTTTCAAGGATTTTTTTAAGCGTATGAAAGGTAGACATTTTTCATTCTGGTATACAGCCAGTACATTGTGGCCATGTTCATAGCTGATCTTGTTAAGGGTTGGTTGTATTTTTCTTTTTTTTTATCTTACTTAAAATTTGATTCAGTACAAGTATTAACGTTATGCACTGAAAATCCAGCAAAAAGATGTTATCAGTTCCTGGGAATTAGCAAACAGAGTAAGATTGCTCTTGCAATGATGACAGTAGTAGTAATAATAATAATAATAATGATGATGATGATGATGATGATGATGATTTAAGTGTTCATGGAAGTGCAGGTGGTGTAATGATTAAACACTTAAAATGAGAAATCAGAGAAAAGTTCAAATTCTGGTCAAGATCACTATATTCACTTTACATAAATACCCTTAGGAAAGGCATGAATCTGTTCTCAACTCAGCTGTAAGTAAAATTGTAGGGTAGACATCTCTAGCTCTGATCAGCAGCTAAAACAGGAGAAGGACAATTCTGAATTCAAAAATCACATATGCCTAGTGAGACACATACTTGAACTGTAACTAAGGTCTGCTCAAGGGTGTTAAACAAACGCAAATGAGTCTGAACAGATAAGCTTGTTCAGAAACGAGCAGCCACAATGATAATGAGAAATAACACTGATTTACAGTGTTCAAATTGAAACAGCTCTGATGAAGTGTTCATTTTATTGTAGGTAAGCATGGAAAGTGATTTTACTACTAAATTACTTGCATCAGAGGATTTCTCCAATATATAAATATTTAAACTTCAACATGGAACAAAAGGCTCATGAAATATTTCGAAACAGAAATGCGAACCTTCCTGAGAAACTAAAATCAAAATATATTGTTCTACCCATCAACTATCACAACTACAAATAAAAAACATTTATCTTAGTTTAACATAAAATTTGTTACAACTACATCTAAAACAATAAAACAATTAGCATAAAAAAATACCAAAACATGAAAGAATTTATTCTATCAATGTTAATTGCAACAAAGAATACATAAGAGAAACATCTTAACTTATTTATAAATGGAACTTTGTGTGTGTGTGTATCCGTTATCTATAGACTCCAAAACGGCTGAACCGATTTTCTTGAAAATTTACAGTTTATAAGCGCCTGCGAGTGTTCTTAGCTAGGTTTTGTGTCGAGGTACCCCCAATAAATATCGAAAATCGATAATCAAAAAAAAAAAAAAATCGGGTTATAGAAGGAATGGTCCGATTTTAATCAAATTTGATTAACTCATAGACAAAGACATAAGAAACGATATTCCGGAGTTTCAAGGTTGCAGTTTTTACAGTAGTGCAGAAAATCTATTATATATATATATATATATATATATATATATATATAAATAAAAGGCATGGATTAGTTTTAAAGCTTTCATTACACCTGAGCAACGCCGGGCTATACTGCTAGTATTTAATAAAAATTATATGAATACAAAAGGGATTTAAAATGAAACATTATACGGCATTAACGGCTCAACTAAGCATCCTCTCTTTCATGTGTGGTTACAGCATTGTAAAAATCATTTTACTCTGATGAAGTCCTAAAGGATGAAATATTAAAAAAAAAAAAAAAAAATTTTCCCACCTTGTTATAGTGTTCTTAAAATTATTCTTCATATACATAAATTTATATATTGTTTATACACACACACACACACATATATACAAATATATATGTGTGTTTCTGAGATGAGGCATTGTAATTATTTACATTGTTTGGTTATTGCTGCCCTTATGTTTGTTGCCATATTCACAATGTTTTGTCTGTTGTACGCTCTGACCATCTTGAGGTGATTGAAATTTTGAACTGAGCCCTTTATTTGATTGTTCTTGTTCCATGAGTCATACCACTTCTGGATGTCTCAGTTATCTCCATTTAACTAAGTTTTTTTTTTTGTACTGGACTCACAGCTCTTTAAACCTTGTGTCCTTGAGTATGAATCTTTGGGACTTATAAACCTAATGTCTGAGTAACTTTTTTTTTTAACCAGAGCTCATATTATAATCTTGAGGTTTGTAATTGGTTTTCTATAGCACTTCATATTACTGGTTCCCCATATTGTATTGTATTGTATTCCATGCTTGGCTGTCTTAGGAGATATTTATGGTTAAGCATATGCACTGATTCCTTAAGTTTTTGTATTTTCCTGTGGCATTCTATTATTTAAACTTCATCCCACAAGGGACAATGATGACTTCTTCCCACATGTAGTCAGCTACACCCGAGTTTTCTATTTTCCTCCATGTTACAACCTTGTATTCTTGCAGCATTATCTAAAGGGGGCAGCTTGTTTCTTAATTTTTCTTACTACAGTTGAATGAGATGGCATACACACAATCCTTAGTAATGTTCTCCTCTGTCCGATGTTTTTTTCCTCAAAAGAGGCATCAGCAAAGTGTTGAAGCACTTTTGAAGGTCGCTCTGATGTTATATGAACCACAGATCTTTTGTATTTTTTTCCAAGATAAAAAATTAAAAAAAAAAAAGTGTTATGGTGCAGTGGATATCGGATTGAAATAAGAAATCGAGGAGCCGAGTTCAAATTCCAGTTGAATTCCTTGCATTCACTAATGAGCAAATACCCTTGTCTCTTCTCTCCAGTTATGGGTTAAATAACAGGACAGATTGGGTTCTATAGCCTTGGCTGGCAACCAGTCTACTGCAGAAAGTAATGGCAACCTACTGCAGGATAATCTTCTGCCCAGTCAGTCATGTCTCAAAATAGAACATGATTGCCCAAGCGTGTATCACGTATATCACTTAACTGACTGATTGACTTCACATGGGGTAGGCAGACCAAGACTGTTTTCCGAGCATTGTTATCCTCTATCCTTTCATCCGGGTTTGCTGGAGCAGCAGTCATGTATCCTGGGTAGTTGTAAAGTACTGCTTACACTGACCATTTCTTGTCCATATGTCTCTGGGTTGCCACTTATGATTTTTGCTTCATGCTGTAAGCAGTAGACAATCCCTTCCTTTACTCTGTATGTGTGGTGGGAGTTGAGGTACTGTCTGTTGAATGTTGGCTTGCAATATGCAAATTAAAAGATCAGAAGGTGACAGACGAAATTCATCACCCCACCTCCCCATGAAGGCAGTTAGTCAACATCAGCTGAGTGTCTCTGAAGAGACAAAGGTCTCAACTTTGAAACAACCAAAATGCCATTTTTAGACATTGTGTGTGTGTGTGTGTGTGTGTGTGTGTGTGTGTGTATATATATTTATTTTGTATTTAGGCAGCAAATTTTAATAGTAATATTCTAAAATGTTTATAAAAAGAACAGTTTTTTTACATGTTACGTGCATGACTATGACATTACAACATATATAAAAAAAATTCTATTTTGGATAATTTTCACGTTTTAATGAACGCTAACAATTTGTCAACTGATATATTTGAAGCAGAAAAAAATGTACAGTAATTTTTAGCACTACAGTTTTGCAGTTTTCTTTAACTCACACCCTGATGATGATCTCAGAAAGAGGTTGAAAATACTTGGGTACCTTGAAAAATGAATGGTAATAACATCTGTCAACGTTTCAGCTCATTTCTGACATCTTTCAATTGTAATATCTGAAAGATTATCTGTGAGTATGAACGGATTTTATTAAAAATAAGCAGACAATGTTTGCAATTTATTTAATCTGACATATATATATATATATAAAAAACAAAAATAGGAGTTGGTATATGTGCAAAAAGAAAGTGTGAGAAGCTGTTAACATTTTGTTTAAAGTGTAGATTTATTGTTAATATCACTTGTCTTTTATATAGTACACTATGTGTCCATAATGGTATTTGTGTTGCATTATAGTGACAAATATCACTATGGACACTTAATGTATTATACAAAAGGCAAGTAATATTAGTAATAGTAACAAATCTACACTTTAAACAAAATGTTCATGGCTTCTCACACTTTATTTAGTGTATCAAGGCAGCAAATAATTTTATAAACATATACTGTTAAATATAAGAGACAATGAATGTCTTATGTTTAATCATGAGCTGATCTAAACATAGTATTTGTTATTTTTGGTAACTATTGCCGTTGCCTAGCGGAGTTTTATGTCAACACAAAATAAAATCGGTGATGGTGGATGTTATTGTGTTACCGTCATAATAACCTCTCTGAAGATGGCTCATGTGATCCGAAAGCTTAGAACCAAATTAATAAAAAATTATCCAAATGTTGGAGAATTTTTGTCTTTATTTTCAACTGAAATTAAAGCCAAAATACGACGTTTAGAATGGCTCATGATTAAACATAAGACATTCATTGTCTTATGTCAAATTTTAACGTGTTGTTTATAAGCAGTGATACACACGCCAGTCACCAAAAGAACACAATTCATTTCTGAAGAGTAACAGTAAAAGTACTGGTTAGATCAGCAGATGGTTGCTCAAAAAAGTGCTCAATGTACAAACAAACGTAATGAATATGCAGGGTCTCTCTCTCATATATATATATATATATATATATATATATTAGTCATCCACATACAAGCCTGTTTCGCTGTATCACAGCTCATCAGCGTGGCTAGACATATCCACTTGCCTCTGGCCGGGATCAAAACTCGACCGATTTGGTGTCAGTCGGAGTCTACTCCCTGAGCCAACAGCACATGGCATCAGAGAAGGGAAATTTTAACGTCCTGTATATAAGCAGTGTATACAGACGTGTGTATATATATATATATATATATAGGAAGACAGAAAATCTAAGTGAGAGCCAACATATGTATTCATATATATATATATATATATGTATATATATATATATATATATAGATAGATATGTGTGAATGTAAATAAAGATAGATAGGCATACACAAAATTCTGATGTTCAGTTATCACATTTTTGTAAACTGGCTTAAGCCAAGAGGTTTTTAGTGCCCTTGAGTGTGTGGGGAGTACCTTTTTTTTATCCTGTGTCACTTGAAGACATTCATGATTATAACCCTTTCACAGATTCTTTTTCTTCATTAACTGTGAATTGCCATAAATTTCCTGCAAAAGATAACGAAGTGCCTTCTCATTTTTTTTTTCCATGGTTTTGAACACATAGTCCTCCTTCTTGACTGGCTGCCATTCATGACTAAAGTGACCAGCCTACTGAGCTTTTTGACTAATATATAGTGAGGGAGGGATGAATTCATGCCTTTCCAGAGGGCATCAGTGCAAAAAATACACAGAACAGGCCCAACTGGAATTTCAATTTGGTTCACCAATTTCACTTACTATGTAACACTAATTGTACACCCATAGATGTGGTTGCTTATTGATAAAAATCATAGACACCCATTTGTGTGGATCCTGGATACTAAACATTTTACTGTTTACCATTTGACAAGAAATTAGTTTAGAAATTTATTTTTGTAACCCAGACATACATTTTTTGGTCTCCACCCACAAATTTTAGGTTGATCATAAAACTGTTTCCATTGTTGGATGTTTTGCACTGAAATGATGTATTCATAACAACTTCATGTAACTTAATGTTTACTAACAATTATTTATAAACTGTCTGCTCCAAATTTCATGACATTTTCCATGTGGGCTGTTCAAAAACAAATATTTGCTTAACTTCTTTAAGGTTCTCAATAGACAGGGGTGGTGTCATTTATTTGGAGGATCTTTAGTGAATTTTTGGCCTTGTCCCAAGTTTATTAAAGTCAGTTCAGTTATCAATTTTGCATTTTTTTTACTCGTATTTTATTTCTAACCTTCCCTTGATTAAGAATTCCCAGCCAAGAGTAACTTTATTTGGACTCTTTAATATTATTTTTGCGTCTTTCTATGTCATCTGATTGAGCTGAAGGCTTCTTTTATCTCACAGACAATACCTGAAGAAGGTCGAAAAATGCATTAACTAAAATATTGTGATGTCAACATCTTTGATATAGAAAAGGTATCTGAACAGCCAAACAATGTTGAAAAGTTTGACACTGATTAAGGATTCTTGTTACAATATCAATATAGAATATCTCACTTAAATTTGCATGACAAATATATAAAGAAACCATGTTTTACATTATATCTCACTTAAATTTTGTTGGTAATGGTTGCATTATTTTCTGATCCTAATAATCCAGTTTTGCCGTAATGTTTTGTTTATATATATATATATATATATATATATATATATATAGTAAAATCATTTGTGAAGTAATTTAGTAGTAAAATCACTTGCAATGCTTACCTATAATAAAATGAACACTTCATTATTATCATCAGAACAGTAGCCCTATTCTGTTGGTTATGCTTGTTAATTCCTGAATTCCTGGCAACTGATATCATCTTTTTGTTTGGTTTTCACTGCATAACAATACTTATGCTGAAGCAACACTTAAGTAAAAAATAAAATAAAAATAATCAAACCATAACATGGCCACAATGTACTGGCCGTATACCAGAATTAAAAACACATCTACCTTTCATACACTGAAGTCCTTGAAAATAGCAAATAGATTAGTCAAAAGTACTTGGAACAAATGATATCTACACCAAATCCTAAAAAAGAAATCTCTTGTTTGCAGACAAGGAAATAAAATAGGAAAACTTAACAGAACTATCCTGTCAGGTTTGTTGGTAATTCTTGCAATTCCTTTCTTCCTTAATTTTTAAGGTCTTTTTCTATATAGTAAAATCACTTGCAATGCTTACCTATTATAAAATAAACATTATCAATGTTGGTGTTGCACATTGACATAATCAATAGAAATTCTGTTCTTGAGGCATGGCATCAATCTCAATTCTCACAACTCAAGAACTTTTATGCATAATTTGGCAATTTTTTGAAGATCTACAATTTGGGTAAAAATCTCCATTTTCTCAAAGTGCTATTCCAATTTTTGAGATAGTGTTCCAAGTGCATCCATTACTACAAGAATTACTTTTTAACAGTCATGTTCCATCATCTCTTTAACTCCCTAGCAAGATCCTGGTATTTTTTAATCATTTCAGTTTCTTTGGAGTCCTCCCTTGTGTCATATGGAACTGCAAAGTTTGTAATTTGACACTTGCTATTCCCTTATTAATAACAATGTTAGGTTTTCATGGTTCAATAACATGCGTCTGGACAAAAAAAATAAATCCCATAATATCTCATGACTGTCATTTTCTACCACTGTCTCTGGATAGTACTCATACCTCATATAAATCCACCATCCGCCCGTGTATAGAGTACTGCTGCCACATCTGGTCGGGTGCCCCTTCTGTTCTCCTCGGAGTTCTTGACGAAATACAGTGAAGAATCTGTAATGTGATTGATACCGACTTGGCTGACTGCCTGCAGTATCTCTCTCACTGGCATGACGTGGCTTCCCTGTGCCTCTTCTATAAATACTATCATGGCTTCTGCTCTGACGAACTTAAATCACTGGTGCCCCCTAGATGTGAATTTGCAAGAGATACTAGATTGGCAAATAGGTCCCACCCTTTTACAGTGAAACCGATGAAATGTAACCACAATTTCTACTCCAACAGCTTCTTTCCTCACACTTTCCGCCTGTGGAATTCCCTACCGCATGCTTGCTTCCCCAACGGCTACAACCTCCAGGAGTTTAAATGTAAGATCAATAGACACCTAACACACTAACTCACACCCACTCTCTCCAACTCTCTCCCTATGTACATTCTAAGTCGTCTATCACCCTCCTTCTGACATTTCCTATACCCAATCCCTCTATGTAACCTCCTGCGCTATAGTGGCAGTGGAATGCCTTGCTTGGGGTGACACAAAAAAAAAAAAAAAAAAATTTCATTATTTGTATTATAATAATAACAGCCTTATTTTGTCAGTCATGTGTTTATTAATTCCTGGCCACTGACAATCTCAAAGCTAGAGAAAAGGAATATGTCAGGGTTTTTTTTTTTATAGAGTTTTATCACAAATTCATAAAAGAAGAAACAAATTACTTGTGCTACAAGAGTTGAGAAACTTGGTGTTCATTTTTTCTAAAATTATGTATTCAGGAAATTCACCCGACTGCTATCTCAGAAGAATTTTGCAGTCATCATGAAGGCATGTGTTGAAAAGGTCACCATGGACATGCCCAAAAGACAGCAGCATTTTAAATGAAATACGACAGAAGATTGCTATTTTTGCAGAAATAAAAAGACAGGAGTCATGACAAGATGGCTGAGGGATTAAGATAATGGACTGGTAAATGAAAAATAATCTTCAGAAACATCCTTCACTTGCGAGAAGTCAGTTCTGAAAGAATTTATTGGCATTTATGCTGATTAGGTGTTGCTTGAAGAAAAACAAAAATCACAAGACTCCTACATACATTTTTAGAATGATTTCTTAGAAAAGAAAATTTTACTTCATTTAAAATATTTTTTTAAAAATGTAAATACAATTTTCTATGAGAAGATAACAAGTCTTGTTTTGCATGTCTGTATTTTCCTAGAATATCAGGGAAAAGAAAAAAAAACATTTTCATTCAGTTGTAATGAAGAGTTATCTCCCTTGATATGAAAACCGAGTTCATTAATGAATTAACATTTGCTGGGGAAACAAATTAATGACGACCATAAAAGCCAGCAATTCTGGCTGCCATTTGTTTTAATGAAATGAAAATTCCTTTCAAGTTTCAATTCTTTATGATCTTCATCCTTATCCTGACATTAATGTATTTTAAACAGCAGCAAAGTAAACATTTTGGCTTCTTGTGAGTTTATAACCACACAGTGTGCCACTGACATTTACAAAAGATTCCTGAAAAGATTTTGGCTAAAACATGAAACAATAAAAGTAAAAATAAAATAAAAAATTTTTGGTTGGTCATTACAAAGTGGGTCAGGACAAGAACTTTTCAGCAACTCCTTATATATGCATAAATTCCAAAGACTCTACAACTACAAAATACTTCCCACCTATCTCTTTAATTTGGTCATTTAACTGCAATTGACATTGTAACATAAGTACATGCCTTTGGCAGCTTTTTTTTTATCATTTCCCCTCCAAACAGGAAAATAAAGCCACCAAGATGCAAGTGGTTACTGAGTGTGAAAGAATATAAGTAAAAGGAAAGCATTAAAGAGCGTGAAAAAAAAAAAACGAATTAATACAGAAGATGATTTGTTAATCATTACATTTAAATTTTTGAAGATCAAAGTTATCTGGGAAGCAAGAATGCAGAAGAAAGTTTCACAAACATGAAGCACAATTAAAGAAATTGTTACTATAGAACACATGGTTTCATCTGTAAATTGATGAGACCTTTCCACCTGTCAGTCAATTTCTAGGGGCCTACAGGTAAAAATTTATAAATTAGGGATTATGAGGCTTGCAAGGGACTCAGCGAAGCTAAAAGATTTTTTTGATAATTTTAAAAAATTTTTATATTACATTTTAAAAGGGCTAAAGAAAAATTATTTTATTTTTTAGCTGTTTACCTAGTCTGTATATTTTAAATTCAGTCAGTTAAATGCCTTACAGCATACATGCTTGGGCGATCATGTCTCTAAAGAAACATGACTGACTGGGCAGAAGATTATCCCATAGTAAATTGCCATTACTATCTGCAGTACACTGGTTGCCAAGGCTATAGAATCGAACATGTGCTATTATTTAATCCATAATTGGAGGTAAGTGATGCAAGGAATTCAACTGGAATTTGAACTCGGCTCCCCAATTTCTCATTCAAAGCCGATATCCACTGCACCACAAACGTACATAGGTAACAGAGGAAAGTTTAGCAGAACAATTAAAAAAAAGTATTTATAGAAAAGACACAGGGAAGCTACATTACAGTGATGGGAAAGTGACTGAAGACGAGATGCCAGGTCAGGGCCAATGATATGCCTACTAGAGGAGATGGAAATTTTGTTTGCATCTGGTAGGAAAAATTTAATAAACCAAGATATTCAAATGGATAAGTACAACTAGACACCCACCTAAAATTATTATTAAATCACTTCAGAAATTTGAAGGAGTGTACCAATCTTTCAAAATCAGATTAAGAGAGACTGGTACGGACATGAAACTTGAACTGGGGTATTTTTAAATTGAATGACAAAAAGAAAAAAAAAGATTCTTATTAAAATGTTATCAGAAAATTTTATTTTCAAAAAAGTATTGGAGAATGAGGTTGACAATATACTCACCTAACAAGATCAGTAGGTCAAGCATAGACATTTATTAGCAGCTTATGAGAGTGATTAATTTGGAGAGACCATCAATGAATTAGAGAAATATGACTCAAGGAGTGGATATGGAAAAGTTCAATGGGTTCATTGGAAGATCATATGTTAATTGTATAGTTAAGACAGACACAAGACCATGTAAATATAAACACACACCTTTGGGAGTTTACAATCAGACTGCCCAAGTTATATAAATAAATACTCCAAAGCTGTCACATCTACAAAATACATGCCTCTTATTCCTTTAATTAGGTTGTTTAAATGCAGCTGACAGTTAAAACAGACAAGTGAACACAGAGGAAACAGTGTGCAGCAACTGAGATGGGAGTATGGGCCTGCTCAGAGCAAGATTCAACATTTAAGCAAATTTTCGTTGAGGGTTGAAAAACTGTGATAAAAACAAGGACAAGGAAATCAGTTCAGACTGAACTATATAAAAACTCATCAAATCTTAAATTTGTACCTATTTACAAAATAAAATAAAAACTTATCAAAACCTGATTCACTGGAGGACATAATTTGATATTTCTGCCACGCACTTGTGGGCGCCAGACAAAAGCAGTCAACAACATGTGTCAAAGTATTAAGATTTTAATTATGCTTTTAAAAATGGTGTCAATTTCCTGGCGAAAATATTTGGATATACCTTGTTGGTTAGCTGTCATTTGTGGATTCCACTAAATTGCATCTAGAGATTATATGCGAGTTATGAATTGGTATAAAGAGATGCATCTTTAATGTTAAAAGTCCTGTTATGTTGTTTAGATTCTACTCAACATTATTAACTTAGATATATAGTGATAGAGAAAACTATTGTTTTTGGCTGGAAAAATTTTTACTAAGTTAACAAAACAGACTAATTTGACTGTCAGTAGTTTATTTGCAACTATTTTGATACTTTTATATTATTATACTTAGTAAAACTAATGTAAAAAAAAAAAATAATATGAAAAGATTTTAGAACAAATTCATCAATTTCTTAAAGGAAAAACAAAAAAAACATTTTATTTTAAAAATAAAAGATATATTAACAAAAAATAAGAACTTCCTAAAATTTATTGCACAAATGCTCCTTTCTTTTCAATAATTCTTAGCAGCCTATTGTCAACATCTGGTGTTAGATTTGCAATTTTAGCAACTGGTAAGTTGTTTGCAGCAACTTTAACTGCCTCCCAGAGGTCACACTTACTGTTAAATTGCCTTCCATTAGAATAAATATCTCTCTTGAGGATGCTCCACAGGTTCTCAATGGGACGCAAGTCACGGCTATTTGAAAGCCAGTCCATAAGAGAATCTTCAACAAATCCCTTTTCTTTCAGTCAGGATTTAGTAAACTTTGATGCATGACTTGGTGCGTTGTCTTGCATAAAGATCATAAATCTACACTAAGCTAAAGACTAGTTATCAAGCTATTCGAAGAAATATTGCTCTAGAAAATCAGTAACTTTTGGAATTCATTTTAACCTCGTCTTTCACTTTAAATGGACCCATGAGCTTATTACAAATAATCCCAGCCCATATCATGATCCACCTGCTGCCTTGTTGGCATTTAAAAAATTTTCTTGAGTCATGTTGCTTGCAAACCCATCCATCGAGGGTGATTCTTGATTCGTCTACAAAAAGCACTTTACTGAAATCAGTTTTCATGTATTTTTTTGCCCACTGCAATCTTTCCTTATGTTTTTTGTTAAAATGGGTTTCTTTATTTGATTTTTTACGTCAGCAAACTTCCTTAATGCTTTACACCTTGTTTCTCTTGATACCATAGGAGCTTCAGCAGCCGCAAATATGAACGCACTTGACGCATTTGGGTTTCTTATTAACTCTCTTTGGATGTGTGATAGATCTTGCTTTGTCAAATTCCTGAATTCAGCCTGAGACTTTTTTTCCTTGATTGAATTCCCATTTGACATTTTCTTGATTGTTCGATGATCCCTTTTCAAATCCTTAGAAATTTGAAGTGAAGACCTTCCTTTGCTAATTTCTTTGATTACATAGTTCTTTTCAGTCATTGTTAGTTCTTTTTTATGAGCTATAATACTAAATTCTAGTTCTTGCAAATAATCTCTTGACACTGCAAATTGCTACAATTACTGAAAAAATACTAAATATCAATCTGAAATTGAAAATTGGAACTTTTTGGTAAATATCTGTTTGAAACCGAAACTTCCATAGTTAATACCTTATTTAAAATACCACCAAGGCAAACAAAAAAAAAAAAAAGCACTAAGATAAATTAAATAATAATTATAGTATAAACAAATATTTAATTAAGATTTAAGGATTTATGTGTGTGTTTTTCAAATAAATAATAAAAAAAAAAAACAAGAAAACACACCTGGGTAACATCCCACAATAGCCTAATATTTAAGATGCCACCAAGCCAGATAGAAAAACAAACTACTAAATAAGAAAAATGAAATAATTGTGATGAGCAGATATATTAAAATATTTAATTTGACATTTAAGCATTAATTAGTGTGTGTGTGTGTATATATATATATATATATATATTTATTTCAAACAATAAAATAGTTATAAACTTAACCTTCCATAACTAATATCATAATATTTAAGATACCACCAAGTCAAGTAAGAAAAGTTAAATAATGTTTAAGTGAATACATGTCAACAAATATTTATTTTGCCATTTAAGCATTAATTAAAAAAAAAAATATTTAAAAAATATAAAATGAAGTACACCTCTATTTTATGAACTTAAGAAAGCCACAATATTTGAGAAATCAACTTTAAATAAAGGACACCAGAAATAACCTTGTTACATTAACATTCAGAGCTGAAAAAGGAATAAGAATAGTGAGAGAATATGGAGACAAGAGAATTAAGGAACATTCTACACATATGCGTAAATGCAAAAAACAAAAAAAGCCTGCCTAACACTTAAAAGGTGAATAAATTATTTTTTTTATTCTTTATATAAGAAAAATGAAAAAATTTGGCAGACAATTACTAATCCCTCCTGAATGAGTGGACGATGATTATGCAAATGCTTGTTTATAAAACTATAGATCAGGAGTTCTCAATGGGGGTTGTATGGCACCCAGGAAGCCTACAGGTAAAAGTTTCTAGGGGCCTACAGGTAAAAATTTATGAATTTGGGGGCTAAGAGGCTTGCAAGGGCCTCAGCTAAAGCTAAAGAATTTTTTTGATAATTTTAAAATATTTATTATTTATATTATATTTTAAAAGAGCTAAAAAAAATTTTGTTTTTGGCTGTTTACCTCATCTGTATATTTTAAATTCAGTCAGTTAAATGCCTTACAGAATACACGCTTAGGTGATCATGTCTAAAAAAAATGACTGACTGGGCAGAAGATTATCCCATCGTAGATTGCCATTACTTTCTGCAGTACGCTGGTTGCCAGCCAAGGCTATAGAATCCAATCTGTACTATTATTTAACCCATAACTGGAGGGAAGTGCTGAATTGATACAATGCAAGGAATTCAACTGGAATTTGAACTTTGCTCCCTGATTTCTTGTTCTGAGCCGATATCTACTGCACCACAATGCACATCCAAATATTTTAAATTACAATTGTCAAAACGCCATAATATTTAAATTATTTGACCTTTTTGGTGTGTAGAAAAGTGGGAGGCTAAACAAATAATTAGTTAACCTGTTAACTAAAAGGTGAAAGATTACCTAAAATAAACACCCCAGGGGATTTTTTTTATATATTTTCAAGACAGGTGAGTAAATTTTTTTTCCAATTTGATAATCTTTAAAGTACCTATTTGTTATTGAATTAACTTCAAAAAGATTCATTTTCTAAAAAATATTCCTCTTTCGAATAGCACTATTCAAAAAAGAATAGATGAAATGGGCTTAGATAAAGAGGAACAACTGGCAGACATCTTAAAGTTCACAAGATTTGCCGTTCAGTTAGATGAAAGTACATTGCCATATAACCAATCTCTTTAATTTGTCATGTGCACTATATAGATAGGTTAAAGATGTGTGATGAATTTTTATTTGAAAGATATTTGATAACAGATACTAAGGGCAGTAGTATTTTTCAAATGTACAGTGTTTATTAAAAAAAAAAACAAAAAAAAACACACGAAATCCCATTGGATAATATAACACGCAATAGATGAAGCATGTTCTATGACAGAAATACAAATAGTTTACCACATCGTTAAGACAACAGATAACTTATGTAAAAACAATTCATTGTGTTATACACAGGGAACATTTGCTTGCTAAAAACCTTGATCGGAAACTGAAGACATCATTATCTGTAATAATAAAATGCATGAATTATATTAAAATGAGTGCTCTGTGAAACAGACTTTCCTCAGATATATGAAGAAAATGAGGAATATGCAAAGTTGGTATTGCATTCACCAGTTCACTGGCTATTTAAAGAAAATTGCATTAAATGTGTAATAAAATTATGAGACAGCATAATTCAATTTCTTGAGCAAAACAACTTGCTCAAAGACGATCTTCTTGCTATTAAAGAGGATGAGTGGTTTTTATCAGAAGTGTTTGATAAATTAAATTTAGTCTTAGGTTTATGCATGAAGTAACTTCCTCCTTGACTTACATAAAGATAAAATTGGACGTAGAAATTATTCACTCATGCCATCCCTAAGAAAACTACTAATTTCAGATGAAAAATTATTATGTAAGCTATTTAACAAATCTAAAGAGTGACATGTAGGAAATATTTGATGATCTGTTAAATTCAAACAGTATTCCTCAATGGTTCTGTGAATCATTTAACTGTGATATTGATAAGCTTGAATCTTCCTTATAAGAATTACTGATATTAGAAATGACAGCAATGTCGTTTCAGTTTGTAAAAAAAAAACAAAAAAACAAACACACACACAATCAGTGACTGTCTATTTCAGGCTTGAACAAAATCTTCAGGCCATGAAATAAACTGTCTCTGCTTAGTATTGATCTCAAGTGTCCAATTTTACATTTACATATGCTATCTCTGATATTGGGCATTTTTACCCATAAATAGTATACCTTAAAACACATACACACACACATATATATATATATATATAGTTATTGTCATCTGCAGACAGATCTGTTTCGCTGTATCACAGCTCATCAGTATGGTTAGACTGATTGCTACACAACCCAGGCTCGAAAGTTGGCGACTCTACCCCTGGGCCACGGGGCGTTCTGTGGAAGAAGGCAGTCTTTTAGCGTATATCATATTACGCGCCTAATAGCTAGAGTGCTCAAATTTCATTTTTACTGAAATGAACGATATATATATATATATATATATATATATATGCCATTCTCAATGAGTGACATAACTCATCTAATCAAATTAAACTTCTTTCACTTTACACAGAGTGTGAATCTCACTGGGGATTTATTCTTTACTTCTGATAAACCCTCCTTAATCAGTTAAGTGCTATACATGATACACGCTTTGGGCAATCATGTCTCGAAAGAGACATGACTGACTGGGCAGAAGATTATTCCACAGTAGGTTGCCATTGCTTTCTGTGGTAGACTGGTTGCCAGCCAAGGCAACAGAACCTAACTTGTCCTGTTATTTAACCCATAACTGGAGGGAAGAGATTAATACCTTTCCCAAGAGTATTTGTGCATAAATGAATGTGCATTGTGGTGCAGTGGATATCGACTGAATGACAAATCGGGGAGCTGAGTTCAAATTCCAGTTGAATTCCTTGCATTCACTTATGCGCAAATACCCATGGGTAAGGTATTAATCCGTCACTTTCCTTCAGTTATGGATTAAATAACAGGACAGATTGGGTTCCATAGCCTTGGTTGGCAACTAGTTTACTGCAGAAAGCAATGGCAACCTATTGCTGAATAATCTTCTGGCCAGTCTTTTGAGATATGATCACCTAAGCGTGTATCACATATGGCACTTAACTGACTAACCCTCATTAATAATGGTCACAAAATTACAATCTGGGGTTGTGATAAAAAGCAATTGAATTTAAGGTGACAGAAATACAATTAAAAATAATGATACTGATGCTTCATTTCAGAAATTGGTAGTCAGTGTGAAATAATACACTTAACTTTTGGTACTTCCATCTTTTTAAATAAAAACAGCAGAGTATTTTTTTTTTTTAAATTGTGTCACTCCAAGCAAGGCATTCCACTGCCACTATAGCACAAGGGGTTACATAGAGCGATTGGGTATAGGAAATGTCAGGAGGAGGGTGATAGACGACTTAGGATGTACATAGGGAGAGAGTTGGAGAGAGTGGGTGTGAGTTAGTGTGTTAGGAGGTGTCTATTGACCCTACATTTAAACTCCTGGAGGTCGTAGCCGTTGGGGAAGCAAGCATGCAGTAGGGAATTCCACAGGCGGGAAGTGCGAGGAAAGAAGCTGTTGGAGTAGAAATTGCGGTTACATTTCATCGGTTTCACTGTAAAAGGGTGGGACCTAGTTGCCAATCTAGTATCTTGTGCAAATTCACATCTAGGAGGCACCAGTGATTTAAGTTTGTCAGAGCAGAAACCATGAAAGTATTTATAGAAGAGGCACAGGGAAGCCACGTCACGCTGGTAAGAGAGTGACTGCAGACGGTAAGCCAAGTCGGTATCAATCACATTACAGATTCTTCGCTGTATTTTGTCAAGAACCCCGAGGAGAATAGCAGGGACACCTGACCAGATGTGGTAGCAGTACTCAATACACGGGCGGATGGTAGATTTACATAAGTGCAGGATAGATTCAGACGGAAAGAATTTCTGGGCCCTGCACAGAGAGCCGACTTTCATAGCAGCGGATTTAGCAATGGATTTGACGTCGTCATTCCACTTGAGGTCCACTGAGAGTGTCAGGCCAAGCAGGCGTAGTGTTTTACTTTCTGGGGGGCAAGCCTGTTCCATGCTAATGGGAGGGAGGAGCGGTTGTCTGTGGTGGTTAATTGACAGCAACTTCGTTTTGAAAGAATTGAATTTTACGAGCCATTTCTTACCCCAATCCACCACGGATTGAAGGTCCTTTTCAAGCTTGACAGCGAGGTTCGTCTTGTCACCAACACCAGATTTTTGATCGAGGTGAGAGTAAACTGTGGCATCATCAGCATACATGCCTACTTGTGATCTTACAGCATCGGGGAGATCATTGATGTAGATTAGAAAGAGCGTAGGACCTAGGATAGAGCCTTGGGGGACACCCGTGTTTGTAGGGTAGTTCCGGGAGGCATGTCCATTTAATACCACCTTTAGTGTGCGGTTAGAGAGGAATGACTGGATTATATCCAACAAAATGAAAAAAAAAAAAATTAAAAACAAAGCTGACTATGGGAATTTTAGCATCTTTTTTCCTGTGAAAAAACACATTAATTTGGAAATTCAAGCAAACATTAAATAATTGTTGGATTTTTATCAAACTTTTAAGACATGTATACAAATGAATGAATTTATGAAATTACTTTTAGAAAATCCTTGTAAAAATAGTTTTTTAACATCTGTTACCCCACCCACCAAAATTTAATTTCATGAACTTTCTTGAAATTAAATCCCGTCTAGTAAACATGGTTCTATCATGCTGAAATACCAATTCGCGTCCAATCAAAAGTTAAGCAATGTTGAGCCTGGTCTGTACCCAGATGGATGACCAACTGGGAATACTAGGTGCTGTAAGCTTGGGTATGTGGGTGGTGCAATGGTTAACAGCTTGGAAAGAGAAATTTAAGATCCAAGTTTGAATTTGAGTCAATTCTGTTGCATTCACTTACGTACAAATACCCTTGGGGAAAGTTATGATTCCACCTCTTCCTAACCCACACCTAGCTATGATTTAAATTGTAGGACTTGGAAGTGAAAGTTATTATCTCTTAATAATAGGTACCACCACTAAATCTCTTAAAAAATAAAAAAATAAAAATAAAATAAAAGAAAAAAAAAGAAAAAGAAAAGCACATAGTATGAAGGAAAAAAAAAGGTCCCAAACTTAAAAATAAACTTTTTCTATCAAAATGTTTACATTATTATTAAGAAGAAAGATCAAAGTTTGTTTGTTTTTTTAATTAATAATAAAAATTTTTTCATCCCTTCTAACATGTTCAAAATTTTGGTAAAAATCTTGTTTCTATTTTTGTTAGCAGGGAGCCAAATTGTTACTAGAGTTTCTAATAGAAAACTTAAAACCTAAATTTACATAACTCACTTCTTTTCGGTTGAAAAACAATCAAATAATTATTGAATTTAATGAAAACTTTCAGGACTTATGCATAAATGAATGAAATAAATTTTTGAAATCATTTAAAAAAAAAAAAAATCTGAGTAAAGCATTTTTTTTTTTTTTACATCTGTTACCCCTCCTCCATGTAAATTCATGAAATTTCAATAAATTTGTACAGTTACGTCACTTGTGATCGCCATAAACTTATCTTGCATCTGTCGAGCTGTCAACACATTTAAAAATACGGCAGAAAGGACAGAAAGTTCAGCTCTGATTAAGAAATAGTTTTATTCTTAATTTCATGCTATAAATAAGTAATACTTGTGTAAATCAGATTAACATTAAATTTGCTAGTTTTTCAAAAAGAATGTCACAGACGTATATTTTATCTTTGTAATACTTTTAAAACCGCGAATTAACTTTTGTTTACAAATGTGTCGATCGCTCAAAAATGGCTGAAATATTGAAACATTAAAAAACAACTCAAAATTTTAGATTCCAATCAATATAATTTTGTTGGAAATAAACCAGGGTATTTTGCTGACTGAAAATAGAAAATTTAATCATTTTAGCTTTTTAATTGAAACTAAAAAATAAGTTTAAAAGAAACTTTTATTTTTAAAAAGTTAGTTATCGAAAATGAGTAGCGGTACCTACAATATTTCCACGTATTTTTTTTTTAATTATTACAATCCAAAAATGTTTCTTGGATTTAAATAACCTACAAAAAGGTTGATAATCCGTTTGAAAAAAATAAATAAAATATAAATGGAGCAATAGTAGATGTCCTTACTGCGTAGTAATGAAAACAAGCAAGTGCCAGAGCAAAAAAAAAAAAAAAAAAAAAAAAAAAAAAAGAAAGAAATCAAATGGGTGCCGGTTTGACGCTATAAAATTTTTGTTGGAAAAGGAAATTGCGACATTTTGGGGAAAATGTTAAAACAAAAAAATACTGAGAGAGAAAAAAAAAAAAGCGTTGTACAGTCATTTTATGCCAACTGGGTTTTTCTTTTTTAGTTTATCACATGGAGAAATATGACGTACTTAAAGAAACATGTAAAAGGAAAATAGTATATTAACGAAACAGTAAATAAAAGTTTAACTTCCTTAAAGCAAGCCTTTCTGCAAGAAGAAAAAAAAAGACCTTCTTTAAGGAAGGAAGAAAGAAAATAAAACATCTGTCCTAAAAAACTCAACGCTATTTTACGCAAGATTTTAGAGATCTGAACTCGGAGAAGCTCTTTTGCTGTCATTCAGTGAATTTGGACGGTAAAATAAATGACCAATTAAAAAAGATAAAAAATACTTTTTTAAATATTTTTTCTTTTTCTTTGTACTTTTTTTTTGTTAATTGATAGAGTTGGCAACCCTGAGGGTGTTAAGGCTAAAAAACAGTTTTTAGCCTGTTATACTAACAGGCAAAAATATAAATAATAACTGAACTAATTAAACGATTTTAAATAATTTTTTTTTTCATTAGCAAGAAAATTTAACCAGCTTTTTATTCATTTGTGAGCTGCGCTATCTTCCTCTCCCGGAAAATCTCATTCTTCTGAAATTATCTTATGGAAGAAAGTCTATTTTTTAGTTTAGAAATTAGCTGTGTGGAATCAGAGCGCAACAGTTTGATAGAGACATTTTTTGTTCGTGTCACTAACGATAAGAATTGTGCTAAAAATATTTTAGCACAAAAACAAACAATCAAAATCTTAAAATTCGCGAAAGAAAAAATTTCGGTCAAGCCCTTTAAAAAAAGATTTTTTGTGGTGGTGGGTAACAAATCCAACCTGATTAACATCAGACGAAGCATCTTGGATGAACGAAATGCACAGGCTTTTTCATAACCGGCTTACAAAAGAAAACAAGCAAAACGGGAAATATATATTCCTCTCCCCCGACTCAATTTCCGAAGACGGTGAGGTTGGGTGGACAAACTTCGTTACCATCACAAAAGTAACACGAAATTATTTGATTTTTAAAATGAATAAACATCGCCTACTGAGAAGTGAAAACCTAACAGCATTTTTCTTAGTTGTTTTGTGTGTTGGGGGGGGGGTGTTAAAAAACAATAAAAAAAAGCCAATACCCCAAACGGCAATAATAATGTGTAAAACATGGAAAATATGTATTGTAAACATTAAACAAACACTGGTACGAACATCACCCAGCACCGGTTACAGAAATAGAAGATATTACCATTCTATGGGATTTTACACCATCTTACAGACAAAAAAAATTGAAGCAAATAGGCAGATATTATTGTTAAAAAAAAAAAAAAAAAAAAAAAAAAAAAAGAAAAACTTGCTTATTAAATTGTCCAACAGAGCAATCAAGGAATTCGAAAAACTGTCAAAAAAATATAAAGACCTGAAAATTGAAATAGAAAAAATGTGGAAATTGAAAACAAGAATCGTGCCAGTGATAGTAGGTGCACTTGGAACGATAAAAAAATGGAACAAAACAACACATTGAAAGAATCCCTGGAAAGCCCAGCTTAAAGAGATAATGTCTTGTTATGTACAGCCCACACAGTACGGAGAACTTTGTCTAACGCTATGGATGCAGGGGAGATAGAAAAAGCATGAAATGGAGCCATAACACCACGACCTGCCTTAGGTCTTCCCGCAGACTTGGTTGGTAGTGCGAACATAGCAGAAATCAAAATATGATGAAAAATGACACAATGATTAGAATAAACAAAAAATAAAACGGATCTCAAAATATAATAAATATAACGTGGACGTTTTGGAATGTGGATCGAATAAATCAATTATCGAGCCGGTCTAAAAAATATAGCTCGTTTGCGCATTATATGAGGAGGGAGTGGATAAACTGCGCATTATATGAGGAGGGAGTGGATAAACTGCGCATTATATGAGGAGGGAGTGGATAAACTGCGCATTATATGAGGAGGGAGTGGATAAACTGCGCATTATATGAGGAGGGAGTGGTAAATGTTCATGTAAGCGTAAAATTAAAAAAAAAAAAAAGAATAAAAAGGAGGGGTGATAACCAGAGAAAGACGTGAAAATGTGACGGCTTTCCTATTTTGATTGTCTGAAAATTGACAGCCGTTTTTAAACACTTTCATTCATTCATTTTCTCACAGAAACCAAGCAGCATCTCTGATGCGTTTTATTTTTCCACGCAAGTAAAACAAAAAAATCGTCCATTATGAGGTAAACCAGGTATTAGGAAACGTTGCTAAATAAACATTTCTATCTTCCCTTTTCTCACGGAATCCACTTAAGGTCTTTCCCCTGCTTCTCACACGATCAAAACGGAATAATATTGGCAGGGCGTAACGGTCGTGCGCATTAACGAAGGGAGGAACAAGCACAATTGTAATACAATCAAAAATTATTTTTCCAAAATTATAATTTACTAAAGAAAGATAAAAATTAATTTACGCAAACAAGGGGAAAATATTTGTCAATGTTTTACTGATTTCACCAGAAAATTCATATATCGGAAAAGAGTGGATTCTTATGTACCGAATTACTAACAGTTTTTTTTTCTCTATCTCTTTCAGAAAATGAATATATGATATAGAAAATTTTACGCTTGTCATATTTTCTCGTCGATGAAAGCGAAATTGTTTGAATCAAACTTTAAACAATTACGAACGGATATTTTTTAATGAATCCGACATACAGTTCTACTCAAAGACGTGTACCCGTAAAAATATAATTTCTCCAAGTTTTAGCTTTTTTTTTGTTTTGCATTAATTAAGCATTTCCCCCTAAAAATTGTTCTTAATCTTTAATTAGATATAAAAAAAAAAAAAAAAGAGACTAAAAAAATGGAGTTTTCCCCGGATATTCCGCTTCTGTTGAATTTTTGGATTTAAATATTTTATTTTTAATTATTACTTTTGTGATGAAATTTTATGTATAGAACTTAAATCTAGCCAAAGTTGGGTTCTTAAGTTAAAAAGTAACTGACCGAATCGGTGATTGACATCAAACTTTCATATTGTTTCTTTTTTTTTGGGGGGGGGGGAGGGGGTTGTTACTAATCAACTCCACTTTACACACACACACCACACCTCGCGATGTCATAAAATGTTTCTAACTCAGAATGACGTCTTTTTAAGTATTCGTAGACTCTGTGGTTGTGTTTCCGATGCATAGACATTTGCACTGACTGACCGTACGGATTGGGGGGTGGGGATCTAATAATAAAATTATCTGAGAGAGAGAGTTTTGCGAGCGAAAGGGAAGAAATAGTACTTTCAAACTTTACAATTTCTAGTTTTTAATTTAAAGAACTATAGTAAGTTATGACAGACGTAGGTGAGAGGGACGAATGGAGGCAGTCAGACACGGGGGAGGGGGCCGAGAGTTAGCATGGACAATCTCCTTACAGATGAACAAGAGACTTGAAGCAACAGAAATATGATTTATAGAAGGATGCTGAGAATATCAAGAACTGAACATGTGAGCAAAGTCGTAATAAGTACGACTTTGCTCACATATACTTCTCAGGAAGAGAGTTGAAGCATACAATGAGGAAAGAGGGCTTGAGAAATGTGATACTTACAGGTCAGATTGAAAGAAGGCAAGAAGCATAGAGATCAATGGAGCTTGATAAAGGGGTGGCAAAACAATTTAGAAAAGATAAAGACAATATTTAAAAGCTACAATGGACTGGAGATAGTGGAGAGCCATAATCGTCAACACTCTGTAGATGAAGAATTGGGGTGAAAGTAATGTTACGCTTTGCTAAGTTGAGAAAAAAACTGATAGCAAAGAAAGAAATATTTTAATTGTCAGGTATAATAAATAATGTTCTTTTAAAACTAAATAGGTCGGCTTAGTCAATGAGGCAGCACGGTTGTCACCCTAGAGATAAATTACAACCGAGTAATGAATCCCTTGCATTCACTTGCGCACAAATACCCTTGGGAAAGGTATTAATTAATCCGCCTCTTCCCTCCAGTTATGGGTTTTAGGACAGATCGGATTCTATAGCCTTGGTCGGCAACCAGGCTACCGCAGAGAGCAATGCCAACCTACTGCAGGATACTCTTCTGCCCAGTTAGTCATGTCTCGAAAGAGACATGTTCACCTAAAGCGGGTATCACGTGTGGCACTTAACTGACTGAGTGATTTTGATCATCACTGAATGCCCCATACTTTGTCATATCTAACTTAACTCTAAGAATGTTCATGAAGACCTCATATTCGTCAAGTTTAAATAAATAAACGAATGACCAAAAAAAAAAAAACCATAAAGAAAGGGATCATAAAAGAAAGTGCACAGGAATACCTCACCTTACGTTAGTAATTGGTTCGGGGGGGGGGCGACTTAAGTCGAAGTTACTTGTCTCCAGGCTAAACCACAAATTAAATAGCCATTCTCAGTTCTGGATTTTAATGTATTTTTAATAATATGGTCAACAAGAATCTATTTTAAGCGTACAAACAAATTTCAGTTTTTACAGAAAAAAAAAAAGTAATCTACGAATATATACATACATACTTGTAAAAGTAGAGGTTTGATCTTTACAGTACATCGCGGACACTTTATTTGTGAATGTGATTTTTACCGTAAGCTTAAATACAGTCATTTAAAATTAGTTTTCGATAGAAGAAATAAATTTATGTTAAAATTTACCACTATTTGAAATTTTACAAAAAATTCAGATTTGTTTAAATACTTTTATTTTTGTACACCACTACAGTGACATAATTTTGTGTTTTTTAACGTTTTTCTAGCGATAAATTTTACTTTTCAATATTTTTGTGGCAGACAGACGTAAAGTCGAATAAAATGACAAACTTGATTTTTATTTTTCCATATATTTTTTTTGACAAACAACGTGTAATGAAGATTGAAGTAGAACAATTTTTAACTCGAAACGAAAACACCCGAAATATACCTGTATTTTAAAGGGGTGGAGAGCCATGTTCGCTTACGTCCTGAACGCTACAAGTTTATTAGAATTTAATTAAGTTATTTTAATTGCTGTAACAAACATAAATAATTTTTTTAAAAATTATGGCTTACATAATCACTTATTACCAGTTTTAAATGAAAAAAAAATTTTTATCCAAAAATGTTCCAATTGAAAAGACTAAAAAGAGTAAAGGACTTAAAAGAGAGTAAGTTAGAAAAAAAAACTCGTGTTAAAAACTGAGGGAAACATTACAAATAAAGTTAAACAAAGAAAAAAAAAACAAAAAACCTCGATTTTTTATGAAAGTTAAAAGAAATAGACATGTGCTTGTTAACCGACTGATTGTTAAAACTTGAAAATCAAGTCGAAATCCAACAAAAATAATTTAAAAAAAAAAAATTAACGTTTTTTTTTTTGCGGCGGGGGGTACATCGTCTTTTTAAATCATTCATTTTTACTTTTAGATAGAATCTAATTTACAATTATTTTTCTATTTTGTTTGTTTATTTTAAACGTTTTGGTAAGGGAAAATTAACAACTCGAACAAGAACAAAAAAACCATGTTACTGTTTTCTATCATTTGAAAAGAAAATCAAAATAAAACCAAAAACGTATTTAAAATTAAAAATTACAAAGTACCATTTTTTTACTTGACAAAAATAAAACTATGCAAAACGCTAACGACATAATATGTACTATAGAAATAAAATTATATTTTAATTTTAAAGCGTATTTGACTTGTTCATGTTTCTTTTTTAAGCTAAAAGAATAAAAAGACCGATTTTCGTAAATAATGTTAAAAAATAAAAACTAAATAAATAAAAAGAATCAGTTCAATAATAAAGGAAAAAATTCCTATTTTTACTCACTTCTTGGGATTCCGGCACAGGATAATTTTCTCAGTTCTCCATTCTGAACTCTTCTTCTGTATAAATCGGCATTGACGGGCTCGAGTAATTCAGGATTATTTGTATCCATCATTGTCGTTCGCTGAGGAGATTATCGTCTGATATGCAGACAATCGCCATAGACACGAGTGCAGGAAGTCGACCACAGAGACATCTATCGGCAAAAAATATAGAAAAAACAGGGGGAGATAACTCTACAAAACAAGCTTACGTAAAGTAGTCGATAGCAATACTAAAGTTTAGCTGACTCAGTCATTTAATCATTACAAATATCAAAGCAAGAAAAAATAAATGGTTAAGAAGATCAATGATTGTTTAACAGAACTCTTTATGCGTCATTTAATTCTGGAATTTAATTTTCTTACGAGCTTTGAATTAATAAAAATATGTTTGTTCTGTAGGGAAGATCAGCTATGTCTCCTTGTCTTGTACAAGGCCACTTTAATGAACGCTTCCCACATACAGATGCAAATATTTAACAATAGCATAAATGATAAAAGCTTCCTTTTTATTATAATAATAAAAATGTGATTTATTAATAAAAATATAACATCATTATTATTTATGAGAACTGTAAGTGTAAAAAGTTTCTTTTGTTGAATTCAAGAGGAAATATTTTTGAAGAAAAGTCTACGTGACGTTTTTAAGACTGACGATTGTAACTATATTTCTTTATCTTTTGTTGCCTGAGAAGAAAAAGGTGAGAGGCTAAGACAATGCCAATCGCTTGGACTGGTATCTGGGGGAATGACTCTTTCGAGAAAAAAGGTAAAAATCATGCGTATTTAAGCATTTTGACAACTAAGAATTGGATGGTAAATTTTTGTTTTGTTCCTTGAAGGCCTTTACCCTGTCAAATCTTTCCTAAACTTCCTTAATTATGTGCAAATGTATATGCTGAACTCAAATCGATAATTGTTTATTAAAGAAACCTACCTTTTTTCTTGTTATCGACCAGAAAAAAATCGGACTATATCTCACCCCTTACCACCGTTCTCATATCTGATTCACCGCTGAATGACTTTAGGCGTAGGATACTTATTTCGGTCTGTTTACTTCCTTGAGCAAATATTCAGCGATTTGTTCGGTTTTGGAACTCAATTTTCGCATAGTAATTGCAAAAAGGAAGTAAATTGGTAAAAAAGTTGGCAAACTACGCATGAAGTCATTCTGCAGTGAATAACATTTTTTGAAGCATGGTTACAGGATGAGATAAACAGCGAAAAGAAGTTGGATATTTTTCTGGTTGTAAACTTGACAAAAGGTAGGTTTTGTCAATAAACATTTATCGATTTGAGTTCAGCATTTACATTTGCACAGAAATAAGGATGTTTTGGAAAGATCTGAAGGGGTAAAGGCCTTCGGGAACAAAACAAAAATTTACCAATTGGATCAACTTTGAATATATTTTCTGTCTTCTTGTTGGTCAATATATATATATATATTAGGATTGTAATCAACTTCAACTGGAAGTTATGCATGGAGCCTATTGCGCAAAGTTCAAAATATGTAAGCAGTGAAAGAGGTAACTTCCTGTTTCTGCTCTTATTCTCGCTACAATTCTACATTTACAATTGAATACATGATAGATGATATTCAGCTTTTGTGCATATACATGTTTGTGTGGACATAATTACGAGATGTGGTGATATGAGTGTTTTATGTTGTAGTTTTGCTGATGTTATATTTTGGAATAGAATTTGATTTATTTCAGAAATTGTAGAATATTAAATTAATTAATGTCCCAAAAGACTACTTTCATGTTGATTGTTCAGTAGCATTTTAAATAGATTTGGCTGAAGTCACTAACATTTGTTAGTCTGTATTGTATATTGTCTACAGTTCTTGGCATGATATACAGATTGGCAGTGGCTCTTGTTTTAGAAGTTAAAGCAGCAGTAGATAAAATTTAGGAAGGCTGAATTGATTTTTTTTTTATAATCATATCAAGGCATTTTATTGTCACTGTTTTGCAGGGGGTTATATAGGAGGAAAATTATGAGAAAGAGTGACAGGTTATAGGCAATGTCAGGAAGTGAATAAGAGAAGGATGACAATATTGATGAGAGTGGAGTGGACAGAGAAGGGAGCATGAAAGAGAGGATGCAGGTTAGTGAGATAGATGACTATTGACTTTACATTTAAGTTCTTGGAAATTGTAGCTGTCAGGAAAGCAAGTAAATGGAAGGGAATTCCACAGGCGGAAAGTGTGAGAAAAGAAGCTAATAGAGTAGAATTTGTGTTTACAATTTATTGGTTTCACAGTAAAAGGGTAGGACCTAGTTGCTAATCTTGTGGCTCAAATAAATTTATATATAGAAGGCACCATTGGAGCAGAAGTTGTGAAAGTATTTGTAGAAGAGACACAGGGAAGCCACATTGCGCCGGTGAGAAAGTTGCTGTATCCGAGCTGCCAAGTTGGGATCTATCACATTACAGATTCTCCATTTGATTTTGTCAAGAACACCTAGGTGGATAGCAGGAGCACCTGACCAGATATGGCAGCAGTATTCAATGCACAGGCGAATGGTAGATTTATATATGTGCAGGATTGTTTCAGGCGGAAAAAAAACTTCCTGGCACTTCACAGAGAACCAACTTTCTTAGCAGTGGATTTAGCTATGGATTCGATAAAGTCATTCCACTTGAGATCTGTTGTGAGAGTTAAGCCGAGGAGGCGCAGTGTTTTGCTTTCAGGGAGACTAGCCTGATCCATGCTGGGGGGGGTAGGAGCGATTGTCTGCGATGGTTAATAGATAGCAGCTTTGTTTTGGAAGCATTCAAATTCACAAGCCATTTCTTACCCCAGTCCGCCACAGATCGGAGGTCCTTTTCAAGCTCAACAGCGAGGTTTGTTTTGTCAGCCTCAGCAGATTTTTGATTGATGCGAGAGTAAACTGTAGGGTCATCAGCATATATGCCTACTTGGGATCTTATTACATCTGGGAGATTGTTAATGTAGATAAGGAAAAGCATAGGACCTAGAATAGAGCCTTCAGGGACACCCACGTTTGCATGATAGTATTGGGAGGCATATCCGTTCAATTCTACCATCATTGTGCGATTTGAAAAGAATGACTGGATAAGGTCAAACAATTGTCTAGTTATACCATAAACCTTGGGATGGGAAGTTGGGTACAGATACTTCAGAAGTGTTTAGTGTCAAGTTAGTGGAGAATCTGTGATACCCAAGCATGTATCACGTATGGCACTTAACTGACTGACTATAGAGGAAGCCTATCTATAGGCATCCTGCAAATCCAGGGTACCATTCTCAAGTAGTCTCTAGCATATTATAGGCATAGCTCAGTCAGTCAGTTAAGTGCCATATGTGATACACGCTTGGGTGTTCATGTCTCAACAGAGACATGACTGACTGGGCAGAAGATTATCCCGCAGTAGGTTGTAATTGCTTTCTGCGGTAGACTGGTTGCCGACCAAGGCTATAGAACCCAATCTGTCCTGTTATTTAACCCATAACTGGAAGGAATAGGCGGATTAATACCTTTCCCAAGGGTATTTGTGCGTAAGTGAATGCAATGAATTCAGCTGGAATTCGAACTCGGCTCCCTGATTTCTCGTTCCAAGCTGCTATCTACTGCACCACAACGCACATAACCGTCATGTGATTTGATGAGATATTGTTAAACTGGAAAGTCAGTCAGCCTCATTGATCCTGGACAGCCAAAATAGAAAGTCATACATATTACAGCTCCTGGAAATCATCATAAGATAAGTGTCCAAGTCCAAGCTGCATGCACCCTGGTCGGGGTTGAGCTGGCTTTCTTCTTGATGGAGAAAGTTTTATTGGGATTTGTTTAAGGGCAGGGTCCCAAGTCCTGCCCTGTTATTTAACCCATAACTGGAGGGAAGGGATAGATTAATACCATTCCCAAGGGTCAGTCAGTTAAGTGCCATATGTGATACACACTTTGGGTGATAAGGTCTTGAAAGAGATATGACTGACTGGGCAGAAGATTACCTCGCAGTAGGTTGCCATTGCTTTCTGCAGTAGACTGGTTGCCGACCAAGGCTATAGAACCCAATCTGTCCTATTATTTAACCCATAACTGGAGAGAAGAGATGGATTAATACCTTTCCCAAGGGTATTTGCGCGTAAGTGAATGCAATGAATTCAGCTGGAATTTGAACTCGGCTCCCCGATTTCTCGTTCTGAGCATATATCCACTGCACCACAATGCACATCCATAGGCATAGCTAGACCATTAATAAATGCATCCATTACAAAATCTTTCTGTTCAGCAGTCACCATTTTGGAATTAGAGTTTTTGCTTAGTTTGTGGAGTTGCCACAGGAATTTATCGAGAGAAACGCAAGGGTTCTGTTGAGGGATAGCTAGAATGTATCTAGTCAAACTTTTGTTTCAAGCTCAAAGTTGATTGGAAAGCAAAAGTCCATAAGAAAGTTCCATAGGTGAAGAGTTTGAAAGAAGAATTTTCCTGAAGTGATTTAGTTTGATATTTATAAACAATCATTGTTGATTCATGAATATCAATTCATTAAAATTAATAGTTAATTAATAGTTAATTAATAGTTAATTAATAGTTAATTAAAAGTAACTGCAGATATTATACTGACAGTTAATGCGAATTATTTTTTTATGATCAATTCCTCCCAAGCTACTGCCACTGGTGCACAGGGTGTTACAGTGAGAGGAGAGGGAAGAGAAAGAAAAAAAGAGAAGGTACAGGGGATGTCAAAAAAAAAAAGAGTAAAATGGGAGTCAAGAAGATACAAGATGGCAATTGACATTTCCCTTAAACTTTTGGTGATTGTAGCTATCAGGATAGTAAGTATACAGAAAAATCTTCCACAGGTGGGAAGTGTGAGAAAAGAAACTGTTAGAGTAGAAGTGGTGGTTACAATTATCTGTTTTGATGATAAATGGGTGAGACCTAGTTGCCAATCTAGTAACACGAGCAAATTCATGTGGACAGGGCACCAGGTAATGAAGCATGTCAGATCAGAAGACATGAAATTATTTGTGGAAAAGGCAGCGGAAAGCCACATCTCGTTAGCGAGAAAGTGACTGAAGCTGAGGTGCCAAATCGGGATCAGTTACATAGCAGATTCTTTGGATTTTGTTGAGAACCCCGAGATGAATAGCAGGAGCGCCCGATTAGATATATTCAGTGCATGGATGAATGGTAGAGTTATAAATTTCGGGAGATGGATTTTGATGAGGAAAACTTACTGTCCCAGCACAATGACTCAACCTTTTTATCAGTAGAGTCTTAAAGAATAATTTGTGAGAGGCAATGAGAACATGTCTGGACCATAAGACATAAGGGTATAAGGCATTAAAATTTAAGGTAGCTAATTATAAAAAAGAAATTATGAGATGCAATGAAATAACCCAACAAGATATGAGGCATTAAAATTTATTAACCCTGAAGGCAGCCAATTATAAAGAAGGCAATGAAAACATGTCTGGACCATCTAAACTTATTTATAAATGGAACTATGACTCTGTGTGTGTATGTGTATGTGTGTGTGTGTCTGTGTGTGTGTATCCATTAGCTATAGACTCCGAAACGGCTGAACCTATTTTCTTGAAAATTTACACAGTTGTACTATAAGCATCTGCGAGTGTTCTTAGCTAGGTTTGTGTCATGGTACCCCCAATAAATATCGAAAATCAATAATCGAAAAAATCAGGTTATAGAAGGAGTTGTCCGATTTTAATAAAATTTGATACACTCATAGACAAAGACATATGAAACGATATTCAGAAGTTTCAAGGTTGCAGTTCTTACAATAGTGCAGAAAATTGATAATATATATATATAAAAGGCAAGATGCTTGTGTCTGTGTCTGTTTATCTGCCTGTATGTCTGTATTTTTTTCAGCCCTTTTATTTTAGTTTTTGCTTTGGGTTTGGCTTTAAGTAGGTGTAATTGTAGTTCTTAGTATCAGCCATAATACCATTTACTCAGAGGACTTATTTAGCCTTCAAAATTCAGTTTACGATGAAAAAACTTATTTGATATCGATACCAGGAAATCAAAATTTGACTTACATCCATTCATTTTTCTTTCAGTCTACAGTTTCGCTTTAACTGGAAACAACTATTGCTTTTTAGTCTTTTGTGCCAATGTCCAAAGAGTCTGAGTTCCAGGACCATGGATTAGTTTTAAAGCTTTCATTACACCCGAGCAATGCCGGGCTATACTGCTAGTAAAACATAAGACTATAAGTCATTACACTTTAAGGTAATCAATTCTAAAGAGGCATAAGGCATTAACCTTTAAGGTATCCAATTATGAAGAAGATTTTGTTTAAGATAGTTCATTATAAAGAAGAATTTGTGAGAGGCAATTAGGACATGTCTGGATCATATGATATAAGGCTATAAGGCATTAAAATTTAAGATAGCCAATTATAAAGAAGAATTTTGAGTGTCAATGAAAACATCACTGGGTCATAAGACATAAAACTTTAAGGCATTAAA
This sequence comes from Ascarosepion bandense, assembly GCA_037127315.1. Taxonomy (NCBI): domain Eukaryota; kingdom Metazoa; phylum Mollusca; class Cephalopoda; order Sepiida; family Sepiidae; genus Ascarosepion; species Ascarosepion bandense. The sequence goes on along the minus strand of JBBBDQ010000328.1, from coordinate 993,219 downwards.
CTCTATGGTTACCAGTTATAAAGAAGAATATATGAGAGGCAATGAGAACATGTTTGGACCATAAGAAAACAAGCCATATGTCATCAAACTTTAAAGTAACCAATTGTAGAGAATAAGGCATTAACCTTTAAAGTAGCCAATTATAAAGAAAAATTTCTGACAGGCCATGAGAACATATCTGGACCATAAGACATAAGATCATATGGCATTTAACTTTATGGTAGCCAATTATAAAGTAGAATAAGACATGAACTTTTAAAGTAGCCAATTATAAAAATGAATTTGTGGGAGGCAATAAGAACATGTTTGCACCATAAGATATAAGACTATAAGACATTAAGCCTTGATGCAGCCAAGAATAAAAAGAATGAGGCATTAATCTTTAAGCTAGCCAATTTCAAAGAAGTATTAAACTTCAAGATAGATGATTATAAAGAATAATTTGTGATAGGCAATGAGAACATGTCTGGACTATAAGACATAATGTTATAAAGCATTAAACTTTATGGTTACCAATTATAAAGAAGAATGAGGCATTAACATTTCAGGTAGTCAATTATAAATATGAATTTGTGAGTGGAAATGCGAACATGTCTGTACTGTAAAACCTAAGACTATAAAGCATTAAATGTTAAGACATAAGGCTATAAAGTATTAAATTTTAAGATAGCCAATTATAAAGAAGAATTTTTGAGAGGCAATGAGAACATGTCTGGACTATAAGACATAATGTTATAAAGCATTAAACTTTATGGTTACCAATTATAAAGAAGAATGAGGCATTAACATTTCAGGTAGCCAATTATAAATATGAATTTGTGAGTGGAAATACAAACATGTCTGTACTGTAAGACCTAAGACTATAAAGCATTAAATGTTAAGACATAAGGCTATAAAGTATTAAATTTTAAGATAGCCAATTATAAAGAAGAATTTTTGAGAGGCAATGAGAACATGTCTGAATCGGAAGACATAATGCTATTATGCATATTATAGACAAAGCTAGACCGTTAATAAATGCATCATTTATAAATTTTTCTTGATACTGTTCTGCAGTCACCATTTTGAAAGCACAATTTTTGCTTAGTTTGTGCAGTTCCCACAAGAATTTGTCCAGAGACTTGCAAGGGTTTTCTGTTGAGGGGTATGTAGAATATACAAAAAGTTTGTTTGGTGTTTTAACATATAGTTTTCCTTAGATTTTAAAAGCTGCCAAATACCTAGTACAGTCCTCTATATATTCATAAACTCAGAATTAAAGCAACTAACAAGCAACTTCAATTTGCCAAGAAAGATGAAATATTATAAGAATCTGGACATAAATTTATTATGGATGATCTACTGATTAAATCACTTTTATACATTTTTTAGCTTAGTAAATTGCTTTCTTTCTTAATTAAAGTAGTATTTTTTAAATTGAAATCATGGTCAGACACAGTGAACAACTAATGTGCTGTTTTGTAAAAGATCCTTTTTTTTGTTAATATAATCTTATATTAAATTCCTGAAGGTTTCTTCAAAGTATTTCTTGTTATATACTCAAAACACATATTTCAAATATTATTTGCAATTAGCCAAACTGCATACCAAAAACACATATTTGAAAAAAAAAAATGAATTTCAATTTAAAATTTCACTTTTCACTTTTCACTTTTGCTCATGTGAAATAGCATCAACGTAAATATCACATTATATTGATGAAAACTTAAAAGACGAAGTATTTGACATGAAAATATTTTCCACTTTGTTATAGATTTTTCTAAAATTGTTTTTGATATATAAAAATATATATATTATTTTCCCAAATATACATATATATGTATCCCTATTTTCAGATAGCTGGTATTAATTTTTATTGAATTTAAAGATAAGAAGAGATTTATCTGAAATTGGAGAATACAATTATTTTTGTCGGAAAAGTAGCCAAAGTGATAAAATTGAAAAATACAAATTGAAAAATAAAAAGAACACAACTGCTTTTGTCGGGAGAAGTAGCGAATTTATCAAAGCTGGTTACCTAAAAGTATAGTCATAATATTGTCATCCAGTTTTGACAACAAATTTGCGATCCTAGGTCAAAACTGAACCTTGAAAATTTTCTTTTTACTGTCCACTAAGACGGCTGGTAGGAACAGGCAGATAACAACAGAGAGTAAGTTTTCTCCCCTTCTATCAAAAGAGTGGAAGACTCAGTCGAAATGGCTAAACGATATTACTTACATTTTGAGATGGTAAGACGTACATAGGGAGGGGGAAATAGAAATCCCATACCCACCTACAACACCTCAGTTTTATGCCTTTTTGATAAAAATGGGGTGGAAAACAAAATTATGAGCGATGGGAACCAGCGATTGAGTGACACGATCAAGCTGAAATAGCCTGCCACCAGAAGTGATTTGGGCCCAAGATATTGCAAGGAGGATCAGTTTGAAAACTGCAAACTGAGCAAACTACCGTCCCATAGAAATAATGGATCATGAATATTAGTGTGTTACTTAAATACCAGCCAACTGATTTTTTGTGTCACTTAGCTTTGACTTGCTTATAATTTTGTATCTATTTGATATATATAATTATATATAAATCTACACTGTGTTGTTGCAGTCTTAAATCTGGTTTTTATTATATACCATTCCCTTGCTTGTCTAGGCTAACCTAGTTGAGTGATGTCAGGCAATCCTGCATTGGTCGATCTAAGATCAACAAGCACAATGTGGGCAGATTCAACCAAAAGTCAGGAAGGTTGACTGGACTCAGCCAGGGATTGTGTTATATATATATATGTGTGTGTGTGTGTGTGTGTGACTCAAAAAGAAAGTGACTTGAAGGTAAATCTCAAATGGATCCTATTAATATTAATATGAACTTTCAGACACACATTGGCCATTCAATGGGTAGGCTTTATTTTTTCAGCAGTTGCAATTATGTTTTGAAGGGTCATTGCTGTTAGTAGTACGGTGACTGATGTTATTTAAGTAGGCCAAGTATTTATTTGATATCATTTCATCATTGTGAAATATATGTATCTATGTTCTTAAAACAACTATAACTGACTTTAACATTGTTTTCGTTGAAAATTTTTTAGTGTCAGTAGAAATGTTTGTGAATTAAACTTATGAAGAATTTACCAATGTTTGTTTGGACATTAAAGCCGAAGGGTGAGTTAAACCAAATGATGTTGCATTTACATGATTTCTGCTTATCACTGCTTACCTTGTTTTTAACGGAGTAATCTAAACTAGTGTTGAGTTTACTTTTTTCTAAAGCATTAATGTATTTTAGAATTGTCAAAAATTTCCTTATTGCTAGAGTTGATCAGTCAGTTAAGTGTCATACATGATACACACTTTGGGTGATCATGTCTCAAAAGAGACATAACTGACTAGGCAGAAGATTATCCTGCAGTAGGTTGCCATTGCTTTCTGCCATAGACTGGTTGCCAGCCAAGGCTATAGAACCCAATCTGTCCTATTATTTAACCCATAACTGTAGGGAAAATATGGATTAATACCTTTCCCAAAGACATTTGCACATAAGTGAATGCAGAGTATTTAATTGGAATTCAAACTTGGCTCCCCGATTTCTCGTTCCAAGCCAATATTCGCTGCACCACAACACAGATTGGATGAATCTGTGTAGGTTGTTGGTGATTCTATGAGGGTGACTCGATTCACTATCGATGTATGTATGGTTATGTGAGTCTTTAGTGTACGGTTTGTACAGACCATTACACAGGTCGAAGGTAACACTAAGAAATTTATGGCTTCAGCGTTAGTGATGGTGGTAATATTAAGATTGCGGTCTTTGAAAAATTTTATTAGATCTTTTCAGAGTTTGTCCATTTTTTTGTGAACTTGTAGTGGACTGGACAAATTAGTTTCTAATATGTAGTAGACTGACCGTCAGGGTAGTGATTTCAACAGTGAAGAAAAGGTTGGTTGTCCAAACCACCACTATTATAAATAAAATAACTCAAAGCACAATGTAACAAATATAACAACATTGTATTAAGCAAGGTCACAGAACTGAATAATTTATGAATGTAAGATGTCGTGAAAAGAGTTCTCTCTTAGATATTAAAGATATTGTCTTAATATTCATATTGGAAAAGTTCCTGAAAAAGAAATAATATGTTTGTACTGAATAGTTAGGAATATAATATTACATGTATTGAAATGTTCTTATAGAATAGAGAGAAACGTTTTTATGTAACTAACTGTTGAATGCAATTAGTACAGTATGTGGGTTGGAAGAGACGAATGGTATTCAGTCTTACACCCCGAAAAAACATCCTCCAACTGGCTAAACATGTGTGGAAATCAGTTTATATATTTCTTAATAAACGCGGGAAAAAGTAAGTTTCACATGTGGTCCTTACGTAAGAGTGTGTGGGTATATGCGTACGAATGTGTGTGCATGTGCATGTATATGTAGGTATGTACGTGCATGTAGAAGTGATTCTACAAACTAGTTTTGCGAAGGATTATCAGTCTGAGATTGAATGCCTTAGGCAGGAACTAATGGAAGAACACAGCCAACATAAATGATTGTTTCCCAAAAATAAAAAATAAAATGGATTGCACTTTCATCCAGTTTGATATTTTTGATTTCTATCTGTCAATATCTGGAAAACTCCTAACCACAGCCTTAAATTTGGATAAAAATTACTGTTCCACCAGTGAACAAGACATCAACATCATCAAACAGGCTCAAAAATCTATTTTATTTTATTTTATGATGAATGCCTGTGGACTAGAAAAAACAACTCTGATTTCTGCATCTCTATAAGGGTGTGTGATTCTGCAGAGGCCTGCAATTTGATTAGACTTTTTTGCTCTGGAATCTTAGGCACATCTTTGATGTATGTAGCAACAGACTTTGTCATTCATATATATATATACACACACACACACACACACACACACACACACACACACACACATATATATAGTGTATCGAGACAGCAAATAATTTTATAAACATATTTTGTTAAATATAAGAGACAATGAATGTCTATTATGTTTGATCATGAGCCATTCTAAATGTTGTATTTTGGCTTTAATTTTAGTTGAAAATAAAGACAAAAATTCTCCAACATTTGGATAATTTTTTATTAAGTTTGTTCTAAGCTTTTGGCTCACATGAGCCATCTTCAGAGAGGTTATTAAGACGGTAACACAATAACATCCACCATCAGCAACAATTTAAAAAATTATCCAAATATTGGAGAACTTTTGTCTTTATTTTCAACTGAAATTAAAGCCAAAATACAACATTTAGAACGGCTCATGATTAAATATAATAGACATTCATTGCCTCTTATATTTAACAATTTATATATATATATATATATATATATATATATATATATATATATATATGTATGTGTGTGTGTATGTGTGTGTGCATATATATATATATATATATATATATATATATATATACACACACACACACACACACATAACTAGTGTGACTATTATTTACTGTGTATGCTTACAAAGCAATAGCCATTTGTCCTCTGCTTAGTAAACAGATGATATCTAAAGCAATTGTATTATCATCTGCTTATTAAATTAAAGCCAAAATGCAACATTTAGAACGGCTCATGATTAAACACAATAGACATTCATTGTGTCTTATATTTAACAATTTATATATATATATATATATATATGTATATATATATATATATATATATATACACATGTATGTGTATGTATGTGTGTGTGTGTGTGTATATATATATATATATATATTTACACACACACACATATAACTAGTGTGACTATTATTTACTGTGTATGCTTACATAGCAATAGCCATTTGTCCCCTGCTTAGTAAACAGATGATATCTAAAGCAATTGTATTATCATCTGCTTATTTATTTGTCCCCAATCTTTTTTAGCACAGAACAATTGAATTAAATTTCCTAACATTAACAACCAGAGTAGATTTTTTTAAACAACAATTAATATCAGGCTCAGATAAAAACCTAACCCTAACTCTGCTAAAGGGATGTTAATTCGATTCTTTCATAAAGAAAAAACAAAAGATTATTTAGCAAGTTGGCAATGATTCTCTGTTGATTTTCTTACATGTTGCCAGTAAACAGTAATCAAACCCACCACAAAAATGATAGTAGATGAATAAATGACAACTTTTGGGAACAAGTGACAATAAATCGGTTATAGGAGATTTCCAGTCACAGGTTTATATTAACTGTCACAATTGTGATTTAGGAAGTACCAAAATACTTGTTATGTCTGATATAACTTGCAGTTTCAGTACACAATACATGATATATTGTTACACGTGATGTAATGGAATCCCAAACAGTTAGCAGCTTAGCACTTAAATACAACTCAGCTCATTTGTATAGGATTGTAACAATATTTAACATTGCATACGGACAAAAAGGGTTGAGGAAAATGATTTTTTTTTTAATTCATTTTCTCCAGGATTGAGAACTGGTGGAGTTTGACAAGGCATGGTTGGCAGGTTGGGGGCCAGAGGTTAGGTTGATCTTGTTGAGAAAGAAATGCCAATTGCCACTTACTGGGAAAATTATCATTCTAAAATTCCCTGAGGGGAGAGGAAGCAGATGTCAGGGAGATTGACATCATATAATTGCTCCTTCCAGAGGAGGGGGAATCTTACTGAATTGGAAGTGTGAAGCAGAGAAGGGGGACTGGTTGAATTTAAGGATATTTGCATAAAACCCCCTTATGCACCCTCACCATACCAGTAGAAAGGCACACCCATAAATAAAAGAGCCCACAGGGGCTAAAGTTGGAGTTGGAGTCAGTTGTAGTTCGGAGTTGCAGAAACCACGCTGGGGAGTTAAGAGATTTTTTTTTTTTCCCATAATGCTCTTGTGCCAACCTGATGATAATAATAACAATAGTTATCAACTGAAGAAGAAAAACTCTGATAATATCCTTGTGCCATTTTCAAAAGTACACACAACAGCACTTGAAGTTAAATCCATTTACCAAGTCTAGCCACCCTTAGAGAAATTAGCATAAATTTTTGTTCCATCGCCAAATATTAGAAATGGGTTGGAAAAAAAAAAAGAAAGAACTGTAAATTTTTTTTCTTGTTTTTATTTTTTATATAAATATCATCTAGTGAGTTATTCAGGAGTCATCCATTTTATTTTCAAAATTGTGTGCGCATATTCAACTTCTTGATTTAGCTTGGCTGTGATACCCTAGTGATAATTCTGTTTAACTCTCTTAAGATCAAAAATCACGATGTGGGTAAGAGAGATTACAGTCGAAGAGGTCAACTTAAAGACCAGCTGCTGTGTCAACGCCATCAATGACCGACAGTGGGCCGACGGTTTGTTCTTGGACCAGGACCGATCCTGATTAACAGGGACAGCCACGCCACTACAGGATACCACAATACCCTTTACCACTTTGTCTGACAAGAGAAAGTTGTGTGCAACCCATAGGGGAAAAGCGGATTTATTAGCCTGATATGACAGAAGTGGAAGAAGCTGTTCCCTTGTGTCATCGACCGACTTACCTACCTACTGACCTAGACTGTGAAAGCGAATCTCTGAAATAAACAATGAAATATATTGAAAAACTGATTTGAATGTTTATTTTCTTCATTTGATTTTTTTAATCATTTCACCCCAAGCAAGGTCATGGAGCCACTAAGACACACAGGCTTACTAATTGTGAAAGAAAAAGAGTAAAAGACAAACATAATTAATATAAGAGAACAACAAAAGAATAGGAATTAAGAAATTAAAAAATAACAGTTGACATTGCATTTCAATTTTTTAAGCCCAAAGTTGGTTGGGAAGCAAGAGTAAATCAGAAAGGTCCATAAGTGAAGAGTATGAAAGAAAAATTTTCCTGGAGTGATTTAGTTTGATATTTATAAAAACATCACTGTTAATTCATGAATATCTGTGGTGATACCAACCGAGTAAAGCGAATGACCAAAACTTGTCGGTGCGCATCCGGCTCCACGCAGATGTTCTGGTTGAAAACTAAAAATTAATTAAATATTAAATTCCACTTCGCGAACATACGCAAATTTTATTTATCGACCAATGGGAAGCCCAGAATCAAATACGGATGTGAATTCCCAAATGATCTGCTGCGATCCAAAAAGGGAAAATAAAAAGCCGATACAGACAGACTCGAGAGAGACGAGTGTAATTAGTATCTTCCTTGACCGACGTCAAACAAATTACTATGCTCGCCTCCCTTCCCTATCATCTTATCTTTTGCTGTCTCAAAACTACTTACTGACCAAAGGAGCGGATACATCAAAGACATTCCTAATTTACAACGCTCATATGTTCATACGCAAAAACTCTCTTTTCAGCATTTATTGCCATGAACATTTTAACGTCCGTTGGACCCATACCTAAAGGATTATTTTAATTGTAAAAATTTTAATTGATATGTGTATATATAAAATGTTATTTCTAAACTCAATTTGCTTTTCTTGATTTATAATTTTTTAATGACTTATAGTGGGCTATCTACAACAAGGCCAAATTCCGTTAATCTGCAACAGCATACAACTACTCTCCACTAGAACACCTCCCCACTATATATCAATTCATTAGAATTAATATTATTAAGTAACTGCAGATATTATACCAATGTTTAATGCCAATTATTTTTTAAGTTTGTTTCATCTCAAGGTACTGCCACTGGTGCACAGCGGATTACAGTTAGAGGAGAGAGAAGAGAAAGAAAAAAGGGAAGGTGCAGGGGATGTTAAAAAAAATAAGAGAAAGATGGGAGTAAAAAAGATAAAAGATGGCAATTGACGTTGCCCTTAAACTTTTGGTGATTGTAGCTATCAGGAAAGTAAGTATACAGAATGAAGTTCCATACGTGGGAAGTGTGAGAAAAGATACTGTTAGAGTAGAAGTGGTGGTTACAATTGCCTATTTTGATGGTAAATGGGTGGAACCTCGTTGCTAATCTAGGAGCATGAATAAATGCATGTTGATATGGCACCAGATAATGAGGCTCGTCAGAGCAGAAGACATGAAAATATTTGTAAAAAAGATAGAGGAATGCCACATCCCATTGGTGAGAAAGTGACCCTCTGGATATTGTGAAGAACCCCAAAATGAATAACAGAAACACTCAACCTGCATGGATGAATGTTAGCATTACAAATGTGCAAAATAAATTCTGATGAGAAAAACCTCATGGCCCAGCGCATTGATTCAATCTTCTTAGCAGTAGAATTATAAAGAAGAATTTGTGAGAGGCAATATGAACATCTTTGGACCATACAAAATAAGGTTTAAGGCATTAAGCTTTAAAGTAGCCAATTATAAAAAAGAATAAGGCATTAAGCTTTAAGGCAGCCAATTATAAAAAAGAAGGTATTAAGCTTAAAGCTAGCCAATTATAAAAAAGGATAAAACACCAAGCCTTAAAGTAGCTAATCATAAGAAGAATAAGGCATTAAGCTTAAAGCTAGCCAATTATAAAAAAGAAGGTATTAAGCTTAAAGCTAGCCAATTATAAAAAAGAATAAGGCATTAAGCTTTAAGGTTGCTTAAAGTTAAAGAAAGATATCTAAATGCAACTTGTTTACAAAATAACCACCTGCCAAATGAGTAATGGATTTTTTTACATTTTATTGAGCTTTTGTATGTTATTTCAAGCATTTTAGAATGTAAAATTATTATTTTCTGCGAGTGAATATTGCATTAACAAATCTTTTCAGAATAGCAATGATATTTGCCAGACATTAGTCCTACAATTCATCTCATATATGGGGAGAGAAGAAATGATTTCATATCTTTTCCAAGGGTATTTGCATGTAAGTGAATGTAGCAAATTTGACTAAAATTGGGACTTGGCACTCCGACTTTTTATTGCTATCCTTTAAGTAAGCTACCATCTACACACTTTCAGTCAAAATTAATGTAACAATTTAAGAAAAATTGTATAATATTATAGCTGCAATGACTAAAAGAAAATTAAATACTTAATGAAATGAAATGTAAAACTGGATCCTCTCTCAGCTTTTCACTGACTGGACAATAAACCTCATCTTTACGCAACAGTTTTTCACCCTTTCAGTTTTGCTTAGTTTTTGTAACTTATATAAATTTAGGTAGAAGAAAAGGCAAATGTTAGTAAGTTCGTTTCTCATCGAGTGCCCTGTACTTGTTTCAAAAGTTTATACTTTTTTTTACCTTGTACTAAAACTAAACAAAGTTTAATATAAAAAACTAAGAGCCATTTCGAGTCATGCTATATTGCTTAGGAATTTAATTGACAAGGGACTATCTCACCGTTTACACCGGTTTCTCGGAACAATGGCTACGTTAGCTGACAGGGTAACCCCTTAGCAAATAATCGCTAGGAAAATCAACGCCTGTAGGTTGTTTTCTTGGCTGCCGATGGGGGCTGTGCTCCGCCCCACAGTTTTAAGCAGACGACACATTAGACTTGACCCCACCCAGGTGCGTAATTCTTGCTTTATAGAATGTAATAATTATTTTTATTTGTGTACTAACTGTCGTAATTCAAATTAAATTATTTGTATAAAAATATGTTTTTAATTGTTAAGTTAATGAATGACATATGGCCTCGGCGAAATATATAAATATCTTTAAAAATTAATGATTTTAGGATTATATTTCATTTAAATTAAATAACCTCTTTTTTCTTTTCTTTTTTTTCAATAATTTAAAACATTTTTTTATTTGTTTAAATC